>CM046423.1:11189277-11699277 GCA_025506505.1 Flaveria sonorensis | reverse complement strand
GTGGGTCAGAGAAGCACTTCAAGAAGGATTGTCCTGACTTGAAAAGAAAGAAGGGTGAATCAAGTGGGTCAACATCTCATTCTAGTCACAGTGCACGAGATGATGTGTCTGATGGATATGAGAGTGCAGATATGTTGGTTGTTACAAGCAGTAGTATAGAGGATGAGTGGTTGATGGATTCATGTTGTTCATACCATATGACACCTGTGAAGGATTTCATCAAGAATTTGAAGCTTGAAGATCTTGGTTCTGTGAGGTTAGGGGATGATAGACCTTGCAAGATTATGGGTCAAGGTACAGTGACTCTGAAGATGAAGAATGGAATGAAAGTTGATCTTCATGATGTAAGGTATATCCCTAATCTTAAAAGAAGTTTGTTGTCTTTAGGGTTGTTGGAAAGATCTGGGTACCATGTTAGTCTTAAAGGATGGTAAGGCTAAGGTGATTAAGGGATCGATGGTAGTAGTATCTGGTAATAGAAGGGACAATAATATCTATGTACTAGATACTACTGGTGTAGTAGAATCCCATGTGGAAACTACCTCAAGTGATAGTAGTTCTAGGGCCATGTTGTGGCACCAGAGGCTTGGTCATGTTAGTCAGCAAGGGCTGGTGGAGTTGCAGAAGCAACAGATGGTGACTGAGTTGAAGAATTGTGATTTTGGTTTTTGTGAAACTTGTATTCTTGGGAAACACAAGAGGGTTAGATTCACAAGGGCTAGGCATATCACAAGTGGGGTATTAGACTACATTCACTTTGATTTATGGGGTCCTGCTAAGGTTGATTCTTTGGGTAGTGCTAGATATTTTATGACTTTGATAGATGATTTTTCAAGAAGGATTTGAGTGATCATCTTAAAGAATAAGAGTGATGCTTTTGGTAAGTTCAAGGAATGGAAAGTCCTTGTGGAAACCCAAACTAAAAGGAAAGTCAAGAAGCTAAGAACTGATAATGGGTTGGAGTTTTGTAACCATGAGTTTAATCAGTTTAATAAAGCTCAAGGTATTGCAAGACACAGAACTGTGCCTGGTACTCCACAGCAGAATGGTTTGGCTGAAAGGATGAATAGGACTTTACTTGAAAAGGTAAGGTGTATGTTGGCTAGTTCTGGTTTACCCAAGCATTTCTGGGCTGAAGCTATGACTACTGCAGCCTATCTAGTTAACAAGTCTCCATCAGCTGCATTAGAAATGAAGACTCCTATGAAGACATAGTCAGGTAGAAAGTATGACTATGGTGATCTAAGAGTATTTGGGTCATTGGCTTATGCCCATGTTAGCCAAGGAAAGCTAGAACCCAGGGCCTGCAAATGTGTATTTCTAGGATACCCTGATGGTGTGAAAGGGTATAGGTTGTGGAGACTAGATGGTGGCAGACCCAGGGTGATAGTAAGCAGAGATGTGGTTTTCCAAGAATATGTTATGTACAAAGACATTGAAGGGAAAATGAGTTCAGAAGTTGGGGAGCAGAGTGGGGTTCAGATTGAGGTGGAGCAGCATGGTGTGAGTGATAACGGTGTTGATCATGGCACTTCTGATAGCCAAGGGGTTGGTTTGGATGATTACCAATTGGCTAGGGACAGACAAAAGAGACAAGTGGTACCTCCTTTCAGGTATAGAGAGGGGATTGATTTGTCAGCATTAGCCTTTGTTGCTACTGAAGAAGAAAGCATCTATGAACCATTGTCTTACTCTGAGGCAATTTCTGTGAAAGAAAGCTCAAAATGGTGTAAAGCCATGGAAAAAGAGATGGAATCTCTATATAAGAATGGCACATGGGAGCTGGTTAATAAACCTGAGGGTCACAAGCCTGTATCATGTAAGTGGTTGTTCAAACTGAAAGATAGGATTTCTGAAGGTGAACCTCCTAGGTATAAGGCTAGATTAGTAGCTAAGGGGTTTACACAGAAGCCAGGGGTGGATTACAATGAAATATTCTCATCTGTGGTGAAACATTCATCTATCAAGGTTATGCTGTCATTGACTGCTTCAATGGATATGGAGTTACATCAGTTGGATGTAAAAACTACAGTTTTACATGGGAATCTAGATGAAACAATCTATATGAAGCAGCCGGAGGGGTTTGAAGTTAAAGGACAGGAAGATAAGGTGTGTCTCCTTAAAAAGTCCTTGTATGGGCTGAAGCAATCTCCTAGACAGTGGTATAAAAGGTTTGATGAACATATGGTGACTAATGGGTTTAAGAGGAGCAGCTATGATAGTTATGTCTACTTCAAGGAATACAGCTTGAACAAATTTGTTTATTTGTTGCTGTATGTGGATGACATTTTGGTAGCTTGTCAAGACTTGAAGGAAGTTGAAGCTACCAAGAGAATGTTGATGTCTGAGTTTGAAATGAAAGATCTGGGAGAAGCAAAGAAAATATTAGGCATAGAAATCAAGAAAGATAGGGAACACAGGGTGTTGAAACTGTCTTAAAGCTCTTACTTGGAGAAGGTACTGAATAACTATAGAATGAATGAGGGGAAGCCGGTGAATGTTCCTATTGGTGCTTATTTTAAATTGTCAGGCTCTGATTGTCCTAAGTCAGATGCTGAGGTTGAGTATATGAAGAAGGTGCCTTATGCCAATGTGGTTGGGAGCCTGATAAACTTGATGGTGTGTACAAGGCCAGATATTGGTTATACTGTGAGTTTGGTCAGCAGGTACTTGTCTAATCCAGGTAAAGCTTATTGGGATGCTGTGAAATGGATCTTGAGATATCTCAGAGGTACTAAACACTATGGCTTAGTGTTTGGGAATCATGAACATGTGGGGAGTAAGAGGATTGTTGGTTATGTTGATTTGGATTTTGCCAAGGACCTGGATAGGGGTAGATCTATTACATGATTTGCATTTCAGGTGCTGGGTAACTTGGTTAGTTGGAAAGCCCAGGTGCAGCATGTAGTGGCATTATCTACCACAGAAACTGAGTATATAGCTTTGACTGAGGCAGTCAAGGAAGCTATATGACTGCATGGTTTTGTTTCGGAGTTGGGAATCGATGTTGCAGACTCAGTGGTATTTTGTGATAACCAAGGTGCAGTCCAGTTGTCTAAGAACAACATGTTTCATGAGAGGACAAAGCACGTCAATGTGAAGTTGCACTTCATAAGGGATGTGGTGAATGCTAGGGAGGTGAAAGTGGAGAGTGTATCTACTTTGGAGAATCCAGCAGATGTATTTACCAAGTCTCTACCTGGTGTCAAGTTCAACTTTTGCTTGGATGCATTTAAAATCTTGTTTTGGTTTTAAGGTGGAGATTGTGAATTATAAAAGGCAAAACAAGTGTTTCTTCCGAATGATAGATATCTTTCAAAGCTAAACATATTTCTTTCAAAGGTTGTGTTTGCTTCGGAAGAGTTCTGAAGCTTGATCTGATATCTTCCGAAGCTTATCACAATCTTCCGAAGGTTATTTAGCATCAGAAGATTTGGTGAGTTTTTGGGAGTATCAGAGTTTGGCTTCGGAAGTTTTTACAGGGGTGCTTCCTGCTTCGGAAGTTTTAGTCTAGGGGTCCAAAATGTAAATTCTCAATATTATGTTAAGTGTATTATTTGACCGTTGAAGTTAGTTAGTCTTTTAGCGGTATAAATAAGGATCCTTGTAATCGGTGAGGATAATCACAAAAACAAAAATCACAAACACTTGTAATCATTTTTCGATAAAGTTCTTTCTTGTGTTCGTTGAGTTCGTCTTCGTTCTTGTTGTTGTCGAATTGAGCGTTCTTGTTCTCAGTTGGTTTAACAGAAGTAAATTGTATTGGAGCTTGATTTTTGTTAACAGGGTTAGAAAAACCCAAACATACTGTTATCATGAAGGAAATGAAGGATGTATGCAAGGTTGCTGTTGACCAATATGGTATTTCTATAAAATTATATTGATTGTATTGTATTATTGTCGGCTATTTTATTGGTAATTCTATTTGTTTGATTGACAGTGGCAAAGCATAAGAAAACATTAAGCGAAAAAATGGAAATACTAAATGAAGTTAGGGAGAATTTCAAGAAAATAAATGAGAGGATGATGTCAAATAAAGGTTTGTCATTTGTAAACTGATTTGGAAGTTGATTTTGTTTCAAATTGTAATACGTGTATGTTAGTAAATATGATGAAATGTTATTATTGACACTCTTTATTTTTAATAGAAAAAATTGATATGGATGAAAAGAGGAGCAAAGACAATGTGGATGAAAGCAGAAAGTCCGAAAAAGAAACGAATGAAGAACTGATCAAAGTTAGGAGAAAGAAAAGTTTAGCAAAGAAGAAATGTGATATACGTAAGTCATTTTTTTACTAAGGAAAAAGTAATAATGATTCTGGATATTTAATACTACATATTGATAACTAATAATATTTTAATTGAGACAGGTAAAGTAGGTGCGACTTGCGATGTTAATGTTACATTGGGTACAAACGAACCTCTTAGAATGGAAGTTAAAAAGAATTTGAAAAGTAAGAAAGGAAGTGGAGGTGACACAGTTACCTAACATTATAGTTGTATATGTAATTTTTAATATTGTATTTCCTTTATAAAGATGAGAATGCAAAATTGAAAGTTGGAAAAAATTCAAAAAATATATATATACATAAAACTAATATGTACAACAATTGCGTACCTTCATTTTCAACAACGGTTAGAAATAATGTATCATTCTCAATTTCGACTTCATTGAATGTGTCATCTCCTTCATCCAACACAATTCAAATAATTAAATAAAGTGTATATATGCAAAAAGTAGTGATACGCATACGTAAGACAACTCAAAATACAAGAAGCATAACTATAAATGTGATGAAATTTTAAGATACGTATACGTAAACTGATTTCAAAAAATACTAACAGATGTATTCGACTAAAAACACAGGAAACATAAATATAAAAATACGAAATAAAATAACTGATAAGTATACGCAAACTGTAAAAAAAAACTATACCAACAAGTCGATCTTTAACACCTTTGTCATCCTGATTTAATTCTTCAGATTGTTCGATACATACTGATGGATATATAGTAGTTACATTATCCATTGAACTCACATCAATGATAATGTTAACACTATCAACATCATTAAGAGTTGGATTTTTTGTTTCAAGAAATTCGGTTGTCGGATTCATCTCTTCTGAACAAGAACCATCCATCGCTAAAACTTGAAATTACAAAATAAGAAGTTGATAGTTTATAACAGAATCTCGTTTAATATGCCCTATAATAATCGAACAAAGAATCGAAAAAGATTTAAACAAACAATCGAACAACTTACTGTATATGAATCTCAGAAAGATGGATGCTGAAGAAAATGATAATGGTTCACATTTGTTTAGTATCGAGAAATTAAAATATTTTGTTAGAGAAACATCTCTGATTAGTTTAATGGGTAGACTATTTTCAAATTAAGTATATGTTAAAATTACAAAAAAACACCCTTATATGTAAACTAATACAAATTAATTTTAAAAATTTATGATTGGTTGATGATGTTTTTATGGTTTTCATTTATAATCATGGTTTTCATTTGATCCATCCTCTATATATATATCGATAAATATTCTAGCGGTGGCATAATCATTCTTTTAAGTATCTATTTGTAGTATGTGGGCAATTGAAGTATTCATGCAAAATTTCTTTTAACTTCCTTTTGGAAATGTAGGGACCTAAGAAATTTGTTCTTATTTTTGCCGGTTTCATTGATATTCTTAGCTTGCTCTACCAAAAGTTAAAGTATGACATTCTTTCCTCATTTTAAAGCTTTGTTGCTATTGTTTCATATTTTTAAACTTTTCCTATTTATTAATTAGCTAACATTTTTTTATTAGTGTATGTTTATCAGCTTATGTAATTTATATAAAGTACCAAGAGTTTACAACATCTTAATATATCAAGATGCAAGGCAAACCCAATACACGATACTCTCGCATATCAATGTCTGAGGGTTTCAGAAAACATTAATGAAAACCAATAATCTAAAACTGGTTATTTTATGAGTGCATTTAAATCGTGCGCATTAACTACTGTTAGAATCGGGCTCGTAGATGGAAGTATTTCAACATTTATGTTGCTTTTCATTTTAGTTTTTGTTTTAAAATCTCATTTATTGATTCATTTACGACTTAAGCTCTATATTTTAGTTATTTCAGGTTTTATATTCATTTAAAATGCAAACTCACATAAAATAAAGTAGTTTCGTATTATCTTTAGGATTTGTTATAAACGTATGTGAGTGTGTGCACGTATGTGTGCACGTACCTGTGTATTCATGTGTGTGTTTATATATATTAGAAGTATACAGTAATATTATCTCATCTTTTTATTTTTCATTGTATATTTCTAATATATAAAAACACTATAATCATGTAATAATTAATTTATCTAATATTTTAAAGACAGTAACAAGATAACACAATTATATAAAAGATAAAACGTAAAGATGAATTTCTCTTTGTATTTTTTTGTTGTTCATTGTGTTTTTTTAAATACTATTTTGTTTTTCTAAAATGTTGAGTTTTGCAAAACACATTGTTTTTCTGAAATATCATTATATATTTATAATTATAAAACATAATAATAAAATAATAAAAAATTAATAGAATATATAAAAATATGATAAAACTAACATGAAATGATGTAAAACGTGAAACAAAGTAGAGCACATATAACAAATGATGAAATATATTTGACACATAACCTAACATATTGTAATACCCTGTTTGTGTTCTATCATTTCCTTGTTGTGTAATTATTATAGGTGTTTATGCATCCAATAGATCTATAGAAGGAATATATAATAATGGACATTTGAGTGTATAACACTGTTAAATAAACTTATATGTTTTAGTTTACACGTATTTATGTATTTAAAAGTTTACATTTATATAAGTTTATCATTTACACATATGTAAGTTTACCATTCATGTATGTGTAGGTTTTTACCATTAATTTATACACGTGTCAAATTCTAAATTACATGAATATATGTTAATTAACACATATAAACTCATATAAGGATGTTACATTTAATAATAAAGTTAGTACTATAATCTAAATTATGATGTTTTTTAATTTTTTCATTCAGATTTCGAATTTCTCACAAAATTTATAAGTTCTCATTTGATCTTTACCCTATGTATATAATATAGAAAAGAATTATCTTATAAACTCACTCTTTTATGAGAACTTTAAGAACAAATATGAACAGCACATTTAACATCACAAGTAAGTCAAATGCCCTTTTCATTTTTTTAAAACGTTCATAATTTTTTTCATGACATTATTTTTTTCAAAAATATTGCACCATATAATTCAGTATTTTTTTTATCTTTCTAATGTGTGCTATATTGATATACTTTTTAAAAAAATCACCCACTCATTACATTTGTAAATTAGTCATTACACATGTGTAAATCCAATTTTACACACGTGTAAATTAGGTATTACACATTTGTAAAATAAAGATCGTAAAAAATAAGTTTTTTTCTATAATTTTCATTAACTATGGAAACAAGGAAAATATATTTGCTTTTTAATTTCTTAATTGAGTAAATTTCCATTTTCGTCCCTATGGTTTGGAGTAAATTATTACTTTCATCTAATAGTTTGATTTCTCACTTAACCCTATCAAAAATATGTCACACCCTCAATTTCCACAAACGGGGTATTACCGTTAGGCGTGTGACATACCAGGATCTCAGCCACTAGTTACACTAAACAACACATCAATTACAAAACAAGTTTGCTCATTATCAGTAGAGTTTCCCAAAAACCGAGTTAAATATGTAAACATATAAGTAATTGCGGAAGCGTAATAATTTAAAAATCAAATGGCGCAGACAAACACAAATCAAATAAAATATAGTTCATAGAAAATGTAAATGTTTCATTTGACCCAACATTGATGAATGCAGCGTGTGATGATCCTAAATCGTGCGCACCTTAAGTACCTGAAAGCAACATGCTAAAGTGTCAACACAAGGTTGGTGAGTTCACAGGTTTAACAGAAAATAGTAAGTTATAGTAATGAAATCCAGATTTAGTAATCAAAGCATATAAGTAGGTAGCTAGCCCACAACAAGTCACTATGTGTATGAATTTTGCGACCGAACTCACAGTAATAATGTAATGAATGCCCCGGCTGTGGATACCAGACCACAGCACAGTAAAACAGGCTAACCATTCACCCGTTTGACCTCCAGTCAAGCTAGCGCGACTTGCCCGGGGCGGGGTTTGTCAAACGCAGTAGATCTATTAACAATCACCTCGCTAATACCATATTAACAGTCCGAATGAGGCGTAATGGTATCACCATAGTAAACCAGTATATGCAGTATTATCAATCTAAAGTAACGTATAGTTTATGAAAAACAACATGTTTCTCTCCCTCAAAAGAGAGTATAGTATGAAAGTGGGGCTGTAAACTCACCTCGAAAGCACAGCAATAAAGTAATGCAGGGAACAGGTAATTAGATTTCTGAAACACCTGAATTTACATTTAATATTTAATAATATTAAATACCAATAATTCGATCGTACGGTTTTGGGTTCGCGACTTGGTTGTGATGCAAGTCATCGACATTTCCCCTATTCCCAAACAGGTGCAAGCATACACAAAACTCACACAAACATAAAACCCAATTACTCACTCTTACTCCGGATCATACATGAAATTACTCTTTATATATTTTTAATTACAAGACTTTTTATAATAAACTCGTACCTCTAACAGCTCATAACCCACGCATCTTAGCACGAAACAACCCATACGTACACAATTATGATAGGTTATATACATATGAATTCACACATCCCCCAATATAAATAAATATATATAACCTACACACACATCCCCCAATATAAATAAATATATATAACCTACACACACATAATATATTATATATTTAGGATACCCCAGATATAATAATAATAATATGTAATGCATGGATACTCAAAGCAAAACACACACTTGCACCACACCACCTGCCAACACCTACTCACATCCATTACCATGCATACAATGCACATATGCACATGCATAACAATACCCATACAACATACATACAGAATTTCATAAACCTGCATCGCACACTGCCCATTAATCCACCCAAACCCACATAATTATCCCCACATATATGCACATATATGAAGCAGCATAACACACACACACCTTAGCTACTCACACACACACACCGCAGAACACACAAACTACACACATCGCAAAACACACACTAACAAGCACACACTCATATGTAGATTACACACACCACACACACATATATAACACAGCCAACGCACACACCGCACCCACACGTGGCGACCCAAAACTACAATGAATCAAGCACACATTGCAGCATACACCCACGAATAACAACATGCTGGAACGGAACAAGGCCAAGCACAAATACACAAACACTAAACCAAAGCCATGCCAACCCGAACATAGCGCCCCGAACGCAAAACCCGCAGCCCAAAAATGAAGAAAATAATGAATGACAGATCTAACCAATGGAGTGCGTAACGGTTTCGTCGATGCCCAGAGTTGCCGGAGAGACGTCGGTTGCCGAACGGGTGACAATTGCCGAGAGGAGAGTCGCTGGAGGCTCGCGCATGGTGAGGAGGTGGTTCAAAGGTGGAAACGGCAGCAAGAGGTAGGGTTACAGGGAGGTTTACGAGAGTGAGGGAGGGTTGGGTATATAAATGAATCCAAGTTGCAAGTTGTCACATTCAGTCCCTCAATTTAACATAAATTGCATTTTGAGTTAATTAAGTTTAAGTTATTTAGGGTTAATTATTAATAGTATTTATAATAACTACAATTATCATTTACTAATAATAATTTGATTTATTATAAAATAACTGAGAGAGGTTAGATAACGGAAACAGTATTAACATGAAAACTCGGGTTGTCACAAAATATTCCATTAAATGAAAGGTAAAAAGGTCATTTTACTTACATGTTTTATATTTCTTTTTTTTATTAACCTGATAAATTTATCCCCTTTTAACATCACATGAACCCTAATTTTGAACAAAACGGATTCACATTAGCTCGAACTCCAGCGGGCGATTTCACCTCAAAATGGTGCTTTGCTCAACATGTGGATCGCAAACCATAATTCGCACATCATGGACGTCTTTAAACCCAGGTCGTAGATGTTATTGCTGCAACAGACAGGTTAGTTTTGAGAAGGAGGTTATTGGTCGCTCATCATTTAATTTCATCTAATTAATAGATAATTGTTAATAGGGAAGTAGTTACGGGCTTGTAGGTTGGGCTGATACCCCATTGTGCCAAAGAGCTATTCAAGTGATACCAGGTTTACTGAAATCAATTAACAAGCATGAAGAACTTGCTAAAACAATGACAGTGTAGAGTAGAAGACATGAAAAACTAGCTAAGACAATGGCAACGAAAAATAAACGATTGAAGTTTGTTTTAGGAATTAGCTGGGTGATGTTGATTTTGTATTTTCCTTTTCACTAAACATGATGTACCAGTTATTATATTAATGAAGATGTTATGTTTTGGCTGCAAATATGATGTTAATGGATGTTTTATGATGTTAATGTTGCAAATATAAAGATGTTATGTTTTTTTGCTGCAAAGATGATATTAATGGTTGTATGTATGATGTTAATGGCTATAAATATGATGTTTTGGCTGCATTGGGTTCAATATACAAACACCAAAAGATTACCAAAATAGTTCAAGAAATGAAACATAAAGCAAACCCAAGACCCAAGTCAAGTGGGTTCAGCACATACCAAAATAGTTCAATACATTACACAAGTGGGTTCAATACATACCAAAACAGACCCTTAAAACAGATTACCATAACAAGACTACCAAAAGATCATGTTCACATGTTCGATACATGAAAAAGTTTACCAAAACATAAACACCAAAGACCCAAGACCTAGTGTTACCCTTCATGTTATGTGCTTTCTTGTTGCCCCTTACAACTTCTCTTATTGTGGCCTTTCTTGTTGCACTTAGCACATGTTATAGTGTTACCCTTCCTTCGCATCTTACCATTTCTAGTAATTTTCTGACTTAATTGTCTTACCTCCTCAGTACACTTCTTTGTTTTTTTCTTTGGTTTGCCAACTTACTATTAATGCTTTGGGGTTGTTAACTTTGTCGGGCATGAGGAAGGTGTCCATAATTCTATACCATTGATTGGGCCTATGGTATGGGCATAAAAATTTTTAGAAAGTTTCTAACCAGTAACATTGATCAACCCATTTCTCTAGGATACCATCGATAAGTCCATGCATAGCCATGTTCCAAATATATGCCACTGCATGCTTGCATGGCATGCCAGTCAAGTCCCATTATCTACATGGGCAAGTCCGTTGGTCCATAATAATGATTTTTTGATCTTGACTAGGACCACTTACCTGATACTTTGATACACCATTCCAAATGACAGTGTATTCTATGGCATCTTGCTTGATTTTTTCAAATATTTTTGTACCAGCTGGAGTTAGAGGGCCTTGACACTTTACAATCATCTTATGAACCACAACCATCCTTTTCATTAGGTATTCCCTATGTATTCTAGGCATATGATGATAGGCTTGTCCCTTCCATTTACAAGTTGCCTATTGAAAATCTCGCATAAGTTGTCTAATAACACATCATATTTTGACCTTCCTACATTAATGAATCAAGTATAATTTAGATTTTACAATTAGTTGGAGTTAAAGGCACTTAACTAATGTTTAATACAATCTTACCACTAAAATGAGACCTGACCAATGTCTTGGTGGTATCTCTTTCAACCAATCATGTAGCTCCTTATCTTTTATTAAGACTGCCTTCATAGACCTGTCAAAGCATCATGGTGTTGTTGCACTTGAACAATTCCAGAGTAGGTTTTTTAACTTCTGCCCACTCCATTTGTGTCTCATGTATATGTCTTCTACAATATCTATGCTCTGCAGTTGGAAACACCTTAGTAAGTGCAGGTATTAAACCCTGTGCCGGAAAGACAAAAGTTATAAATAAAATTAGAGTATGATGGCAGATCTAGGTAAAAGTACAATTAAAATATTAAACATGCTACTAAATATAAAGTTGTAAAAGTACATTGTAAATTATACCTTTTGCCTGTCACTTATGAAAGTGAAGTTAGAATTTGATGGTAGATCTAGATCAACTCCAAAACAATCTAAAACCAATACCAGGAATTGATGTTTTCAGTTTCAATCAATGCATAAGCAACTGTATAAATCCCATTATTTGCATCCACTCCAACTAGTGTTAAAATTTGGCTAGGGAAAGGCCCCTTCGTAAAGTATCCATCTAACCCAAGTAGTTCTCTCCCATTGATTTTAAACCCTTCCTTTAGAGAACCTAACATATATATAAACCCTTCTAAACCGTCTTGTAGGGCTGCTTGGATTACACTCCGGCTCAACATCTATCTTTACAGTTGTTCCTAGATTAGATCTAATCAGTTCTTCACCATAAACTCTAAGGATCTCATATTGAGCCTTATAATCTCCTTAAACCTTTTCTATTGCAAACATCTTAGCCTTAAAAATCTTCTGAGTTGTGATATGAACCTGGTATTTCCTTTGTAGTTGATCTTGTAGAGCTCTTAATAGGATGTTAGGATTGACCATAACAATTGGTTCAATCTTTTTTGTCAACCAACTAATGGTGCATAATCCAACATCCCTTGTTTGAAGGCACATGTGCTCCTTTGGTTGTGTTTTGACCACCCAAGATCATTCTTTCATATGATTTGATATATGTAATATCCATGGGCTGGTAATAGTTGGAATCTTTTTTTTACTTTTAAGCTTGGAAGAGTTAGAAAAATAAGCCATTTGTTGGGACCCACAAGCTTTATTTGAATTTCTAGTAGTAACCTTTTGTTTTGTCCCTTCCACATTACTTTGATAACTATTCATATTTGAATTTATCCCCTTGCACACCACTCAAAACCTTGAGGTATCATTTCTAATAATAAACAATTGTCTTCTACTTTTTATTGCAAGCTTTTTGACCTTTAACTTTATAACTTCTTTATCACTAAATGCTTGACCAACATAGAATGAGTAATCTAAAGATTCTTTTGATTTTTTTCTTTTTCCTTCTAATACTTCTTACTGCTTTCTGTAGCTTAGTGTCATCACTAGAGTCACTAAGACTATTAAAATCATCTAAATCAACTCAATATCACATTGATCTTCTTCACTAGCATTGTCTCCACCTTCATCACTAAGATTATAGTCCACAGCAGTAGTAAATTCATCGAAATCTAGATCAATGTCTTCAACTAAATTATCTTCATCTAAACACTTGCTCACATATTATACTACATAATTTTTTCACTTTGACGCACGTCTATACTATATAGTTACATTTTATAAAGGGTGTACGCGTATATGAAAGAATAATAAAAGTTTATTTTTTTTGGAACGACGTTTGAAACTACCTCCAACACCTAAGTCTTTTTGAGATGGGATGCCAACAGCCAATATTTATACTTCAGGCTTGACTCACCAAGCAACACCATCAAGGAGGAAACCCATCATCATGGGTAAGCTCTCTTAATTCAGGTTTGAACTTGAGAACTCAAAAATCTCAAACTCAAACTATCATTCGTATGCCATTGGAACAGAAGACCAACGTAGAAAAACATTTTACTATATACGAAAAAAGGAAATGAAAAAATAAAAGAACTGAATATAATCTTTGCAGCTTTTTATAACTTGTGCAAGAGAAGTGACTTAGTCTCATTTATAGGTATATTCCTTTCATGCAGTGCCTGCCAAAGCATACAATACCCTTATACCTACAAGTTATTTTAACACTTTTAGACTCGCTGCATATATATGTCACATGCATTTTTAAGCGCCTCTTTCATGCCAACTATTGAGAACGCACACTAGTACTAAAATAGGTATGTGCTTCTTTGAATTATTATTTTTATGGTTCCTTTTAATATTGTTGATATGTCCGTATAAGCTTACTATGAGGAATCTAAAAGAGCAATGAAAACGTTAAGTCTATTAATTTTCATTGTTTCAAAATTTATCAATCTAAACGTAAAAGAAATTTGCAACACTAGTTTCTGTGAAGTTCTTTTAGAAAGAGGATCGAGCATGAAAAAAGTTTTATATAAGGGTAAAACAAATTTTTATGGCGGCTACCAATTGTTAGCCGTTAATTTAATTTAATTATTTTTGTAAAAAATTTTGTCTTTGAATTTTTCCTGACAAGCATTTAGGGACAACATATCATCGTTAAATGTGTACCTTATAGTGAGGACCACAATTGCGACAATTTTTGGGACCTTCTGCGATGAATCAATTGCGATGACATTGTTGCGACGACATTGTGGAAACCAACCGTCGTCAATCGCTATAGCCTTTGGTGATAGTTTTCAAATGTTATAGTGACTACATATGTTACTGCTTTCTTCATTGTAGTGTAAAGTGTCACACCCTCGTCCCAGTTTCGGGTTACATGTGACAGATCCATACTATAGGTAATGCAGCGGAACAAACTGTCATTGTTAATATTCAAAACGAAAGTATAGTAATTCCAAAACCATGTATCTGTACATCATATACAACGCTAGAACTAGAAATCTAAATCTTTATGCCTGCAAGATCTCTAACTATTACAATTTTTCAAAACATCCATATACATCTGGCTACCAACTTGCCTTAACCGGCACCTAGGATGTGCCGCGAAAACATTTTTGGGCCGGCTTATGTCGGTGAGTTTATGATTGGGAGTTCAAAAATGTTTTATAACACATTGGCATAAACTTTAGCAGACTACTCCTCAAGTAAGTCAAAACAGTATAAAATGTGTTTTCATAACATTTCACCGACTATCTACTTGAGATTATTAAAGTATTTCTCTTTTTTCACAATATTTCTAAAGTACCAACGATCTCTACACAAGAAATTCTATTTATCTCTATTGACTTGCAATAGTTAAAAGATCAGGGTTTAGTTGCTTTAAATTTTTTCGAACTATCTCAATGAGAAAATCAAGACATCCCTTGTTGCGTTAGAATAGTAATCCCTTCATGGGGTAATACCATTTATAAAATAAATGTGATATACTTACACCTTGAAAACCATCCTCAAGATTGCCCTTCCGATGATTCACAAACTATCTCTGCACAATATAGTCTCTACTGTACAAACCTAGCAACAAAATTCTTGTTTTTTTAGGTTTGTACACGTATGTTTACATATTGGATTTATCAAGGCATATATTATTGTACATGTGTGTTTTATATATTGGGTTTATCAAGGCATATATTATTATATAGAACCTTGAAAACCACATAGCACGTTTTTAAGTAGGTTTGTACACGTGTGTTTTATCGGTTCGCAATACAAGTGTGTTTTATATATTGGGTTTATCAAACTTAACAATATACATCGCAAATATCTTTTCACCTTTCCACTACTTAAAACAATATTTGACCCCAAAATATGTTTAAGTGCATAACTACGTTGCATGGGCAAAAACAACATACAACATCTTTTAACAATATGTTCATCCCATTTAAGAAAATGTTTAAATGAACTCACCTTAAGCATCTCTTTAACTATCACATGATTGTGCACATTTCAGATCAACCTCTTCTAACACATATACCTAACTTCTAGGTATTATAGTGTCATTTAAGTAGGTTTGTACTACACTACCCTACCAGATCCACTCATTAGATCAAGGGTTTAACACTATAGCTAAATGCCAATAAGCATTACCTACGTGTATCTCAAATTAGAGTTTTATAAACTTTGAGGGATAAATTGTAATTTTTGAAAACTTCATTAAAGGTTTTAGCATAAAATAATAACATTTCAAATTAAAGGGAGCAAATTGTAAATTTTTATTAAAGCCCTTTTAAACCCCCATTAAACCACGTAACCCTGGCCAACTCCAGCAATCCCCAAAACTGAAAATCTGTTTAAATCAACCGTATCAAACCACTCCATACCTTTCGCACCTATGATTCGAACCCCTAACCCCACAAATTTGAATCAATTTGTCTATTTCAACATGATCAACTGAAAACCAAAACTCTATTCAAACCTTGAATGTGATTAAACATGATTATTAATCAAATCAATTGAAGTCATTGACCTACAACGTTCCCGTGATCATTGCGATCATAATTAATGAATAAATTGAACTTGTAACAGCGTAATCATCATCAAATCAAACTCAAAACGCTCGAATTCAAAATCTTAACTCGTATGATCAAAACAGAACAAATTACAGCTATATAAATAAGTGTAAACACCCAAATTGGATCATTTATTCTCTCTGTAACATCAATTTCCCTTTAAACACACACACACACACATTCAATTTCTTAATGTAGTTTTTCACAAACCTGCAATTCAATCGAAGTCCATCTTCTAAACATCGTAAACCACAATAGATCTAGGGATTCTCTTCATCATCTTTGGAAGCTTCGCACAAGATCAATTGGGTTAATATCATCATCATCAAAATCCTTAAGTGCAATCTGATTAACAAACTTGTTTTGGTGCCCAATTTGATCGATTTCGATCTAGGGTTCTTATGATTTGGGGATTTATTTCATTAATGTATTCTTTTAAATCATCCGGACTCAAACCATATTTGGGGCTTTGGCCCACCGAATAACACACAACACCGTCACACGGTAGACCCAGGTCTTGTAATTTGAGAAAAACTATTTGAATCATATTCAATCAATTGTTATTCATTATTTATTTTTTTCATAATTCAATTCAAATCATACTATGTTTTTACTTGCAATATGTGTTCATAATTAGATAAACCTTGATCCTAGCATAATTATTAAATTATACAATGCAACGTCCTGATTTTATACATATATAAATCGAGAATGAATATAGGAAATAAAAAAGTATAGGGGCTAAAGGTGGGCAAATGAAAGTTGACATCCTAAAACCCCTATAAAAGAAGATGTGACAGCTCTATGCAAACATTCTTGCAAAAGGAGTTGTTAAAGAGAAAAAAATGCTATTCTAGAGAGAAAAAATCGAAGATTTGAAGCAAAGGTAATGACTTTCACCTATGAAATGCTAGATATAATCTAGATCTATGTCATTTGGGTGTTTTAACATCGTTTTAAATGTTAAAGTTGACACACATACGTGTGTTATGTGTAGATCTTGGTTGTTACCACTTGGGTTAGGATTTCATCGTGTTCTTCTTGTTAAGATGAATTCTAGATCCTTACTCTTACGTGTTTTTATGTATTTCGGGGCTAGCATGCGTACCATGAATGATCTGATAAAGATTAAACATTTTATAGTATGAAAATTATTATTTTTATAGGATTTATAAGAGTTGATATGATAAACAGTGGGTTCGAATGAACTCATATGGTATGCATAAATTATGATAAGTATATGAGTTAATGCGGTGCATCATCAACACCTGCATTTATGGAATGGTCATTCGCATTCGTACCTTATTTACTAAGTGTGCAAATGCAGATATGCGTTGTTATCCTGTGTTTGTTTATGCGGGTGATATGAGTATTGTTGTCCGCATTTGTCCTCAAATGCTGGCATGTTATTGTTGTCGCATTAGTCATGACTTGCATCTTAAAAAGTTTCCAAGTGTACTAATACGGATGAACAAGTAGTTGCTTTGAATTAGTTGATATTGTTACCCGCATTTGCTACAGTGGTCACATTTCCCAAAATGATCCTAAGTACAACTAATGCGGATGAACATATAGTCTATTCGCCTTAGTTGACCCGTCAACCGCAATTGTTGGACTACTGTTTGCATTTGTTCCTATCCACCTGATCAGCCTATTCAGCCTAAGTGAAGAATTCACGGATGAACACTTAGACCATCCGCATTAGTCAAATATACACCCGCACTTGTTTACCCAACCCGTATTAACCTATCAGTTACTATTACCCGTATTTGTTTTATTGCACACTTGTTGATATAGTTTGCATGTATTGGTTATGCTTGTTAAGGTATGATAATGTATGGTAAAGTAATGTAAGATGTGTAGTGCTGATGAACAACTCTTACTGTAAAGAAATTTAGATACGTTTTATCTATGGAAAATAAAGGATGATTTGCTATGTGTTATAGTATAAAGTATAACCTTAGTTATAGTAAAGTATGAATGATTAATTGTTATTATGATAGAGTTATAACGTAAGAAAGAAAGCAATAATTAAAGAAAGTAAATGGGCCCAATGTACAGAAAATCTAGCAAGCATTGATAATGGAGTTTGCATTCGTTGCATTCTCACCCGATAAATGAGTTATATCTTGTGTATGCTCACTTGACAAAGGAGTTATACCTTGTGTATGTTCACTTAATAAAGGAGATTTGTCTTATGCATTCTCACCTGATAAAGTAATTATACATTATGTATGCTCACCTGATAAAAGAGATTTGTCTTGTGCATTCTCACTTGATAAAGGAGTTATACCTTGTGTATGATCACCTAATAAAGGAGATTTACCTTATGCATTCTGATGACCTGTCATTTAGGACATGCAAAAACCTAATTAACCTAGATAGGTAGGGTAAGTTAGGTATCGAATCCACTAGAAGCATGTGGTTAGTATTACACGATTTTGAACAAGGCTGTTCTATTATAAACTAATATTGATTCAAAAGGCAATTAACTAAGAAAATAATTAAGCGTGAAAATACGATTTTGAAAACCTGTAATAAGAAAGGCAATCAGGTCTGGGATCCGGATTCAAAGATTCATACAAGCTCGTTAACCTAACTTAGTTTAGCTAAAGTGATAATTAAGGACAAGTTTTTAATATTAACTCGTGCGCCTAATTACCCAACCATAAATGCCAAGCACCCTCTAATTATCAAACTGTTCACGATGCAAGAAAACCAAAATTGAATGATAATAGACAAATGTTAGAAACATATATAATTTGTTAAAATTAACCAAATCACAATTAAGTGTTCCATATGTCTCCACCTTGTGAAACTATTGCATTGACCACCCTTCACCGTTCATACAATAGTTTTGTTAGTAGGATGTAATAGATATTAGACAATGACCCTTGTATTGATATTTTGATTTCCTTTGCTATGATATTGAATCTTTAAAGTTTAAGAATTGTGTGCTTATGATGTTCAAAACCAACTGTGAGGTTGCATGGGAACAACACCTTTACATACAAACCACAAAAACAATGATTGATATATTGGCTTGACAAGCCCACGTCATTCTATTACTCGAGTGATTAAAACCATATTCATACATATGCCTCAATCATTAGACTTCGTATATGGACCGAGTCAATTCAGTCACTAGCTTTGATTGTGTATAGTCTGTCTTTTATGTTTCACATTTCCCTTATAAATATTGACATACCACTACAAAAGAAGGGTATTTAAGACTGAAAATTAGTATCTAATACTTTAAAATCAGTCTCTAATAACTATCAGGGACTGATTTTGCTAGTCCCGAGCCAGTCTTAAATACCTAGTCCTAGATACTTGCATTAGTGACTAAATTTTAGTATAAACATACAGATTTCCTACTTTAGATGCATTACTGACTAATCATAAATCAAATAAGAGAGTGATTAGAGGCATAATCGATGCGAGGTGCAAGATAAACACTGTGGAAACCATCGATTCTGCTGGTGGATCGAATATTGCAATCGTATTGTTGCCGTTTATCGAATTTGTGATGCGGAATCTCACAAACCCGTTGATGATTTCAA
This sequence comes from Flaveria sonorensis, assembly GCA_025506505.1. Classification (NCBI taxonomy): domain Eukaryota; kingdom Viridiplantae; phylum Streptophyta; class Magnoliopsida; order Asterales; family Asteraceae; genus Flaveria; species Flaveria sonorensis. The sequence continues at coordinate 11,679,549 of CM046423.1, read as the reverse complement.
GTAAAGATCTATTGCAAGATGAAATGTATGATGATGAATGAATGATGAATAAATTATGAATAAATGAATTAAAATCTGAATCAAATCATAGATTTGGCTGATTTTCAGATTTCAAAACAGTTTGACTCTGAAAAAGTCAAACTTCATGTTCTTGAATGAACAAACTTTTGATTCTTGGGTTTCTAATGGAATTTGATAAAATCAAAGGTTATAATAGCTGTAGACAAGTGATTCTAAGCTAGAACAACAATCAATTTCATATAATCATCACCTAAACTCGGATTTAAATGATGAACACATGAAGAACACAATGAAGAACAAAAACCCAGATATAAGAATAATGTTCAAAAATGAATGATTTGGATGTTGAAAAATATAAACGAACCTTAGATTTGATGTTTCTAAGCTAAAATCACTATCAATTTCAGCTAAACAACATCAGATTCGTGATTTTTGATGATTTTCCTCAAGAACAGTGAACTTTTCTCAAGAACACAAAAATTTTCAAAAATCTTCAAATTTAAGAGTTGTGAATGTTCAATTGATATGAAACTTTGCAGATGTGTTAGTTATCACAAACTAAAGCTATTAGAAGCTTAAAATCAATCAAACAACAACAAAATTAAAATTTCACGTTCATGAGCATTTGAAGACTTGAAGAATAAGTTTACTTAAATCTTCAAAGTAATGGCTCAAATGAACTTCAATTGATGTGAAAACTTGCAGATCTTCACGAAATAACAAATCTAAGCTAATGGTAGCTTGATTTCATCAAAAACAATAACAATTTGCAGATCAAACTTGTGATTCAAATTTTTAAGGAAAATTTGAAGAACAATGAGCCAAGGCTCTGATACAAATTGATGAAACCACTGAATCTGCTGGTGGATCGAATATTGCAATCGTGTTGTTGCCGTTTATCGAATTTGTGATGTGGAATCTCATAAACCCGTTGATGATTTCAAGTGAAGATCTATTGCAAGATGAAATGTATGATGATAAATGAATGATGAATAATTCAAAAACATATAATCATAAAAATTTCATTCATTCATATGTATGTTAGTTAAGATATTACAAGAGAGTTTGCAAGAGGTTTCTCTCTCACACACACTCAACCTTGATTTTTCTAGTAAATGCTATGGATTGTTAGTGATTGTTCTAATGTTAGAGTATAAATGACTACACTTAGTCATTTATACTCTTTACAAAAATAAAAAAAATATTACATTTAAGCACAAATGATTACACAAACATAATTCTAAGTCTGATAAATTCTCTATTGCTGATGCGTGACTGTCGGGTGCTGACGTCATTCGGGACGACCGCTGATGTTGACTGTTGACTTTGACCACGGTTGACCAAGTTTGACTTTGGTCAATTTTCTTCGTTTTGATCATATCTTTAGCATATCTTCACCGGGTCGGTTTTGGTAATCATCATGAGATTCGGCAATTAGGTTTTGGTAAGTATTATCTTCAAATAGTCCAACAAACACTCTATTATTTTGGCAGCAATAAAATGCAACAAAACTGCACTTTTTGACAGCAATAAAATACACAAAAACTACACGATAACAATAAAATACATAAAACTGCACTTTTATGACAGTAAACAATGCAGCAAAATACATCTTTTACATCAATACAAATACAGGCAAACTGCACTATTTTGACATCAATAAAATGCAGCAAAACTGCACTCTTTGACAGCAATACAATGCATATAAACTGCACTTTAACAGCGATACTTTGTATATAAACTACATTTTTATAGCAACACTTACATTTTACAAAGTGTCTTTCACTTTCTACATCTCTTTCTCATTTTTGGTCTTAAACTAAAAAATATATATTTTCCTTAGCCTGCTAATTAATGTTAGCAAGATCCAGAACGAATCCAACAACCTATTTGTAAAAATATAACGCTCATAAACTCCCAAATCATATCAATAAAAACTAGACTATTATTAAAAAAATGATGTTATCATATTTACCACAAAATAACATAGATATTGATTGGAGGTACCTTCTATGATCATGAATTCCACATTCGATGCTTATCCCAGCTCCAATCAAAGCAACAAGTTTGGTACTGCATAAAGTTGGGAATGTTATGCTCCAAAAGCTAGTCAACTGACTCATTCATAGAATGGTTGAGACTTTAACTACTTAAAAAATTCATACGCATCAAAACTTAACTTCTATCAAAAAGTTTATACAAAAGATTAACATCTTTAGTGCTTGGTGGATTTGTGGATTTGTATCACGCACTGCTTTTGCTGTTTTAAAAGAACCTTTCCAAGTGGTGTGAGGAGCTAAGATTTTACAGAATATCAGAGCAAACTCAAGAGAACCTCAAACCGATAATGTTTGACATTTGCATCAAGTATTATGTGCATTATATTCTTGTAATTATCCTTCAAGATGATCAAAACAATGTAGGTAGATACACTAACATGCACGCTCTTGCATAAATTGCTATTTAATATACACTTTACCCTTTACATCATGTTGTGGTATAGGATCAATGGTTAAGTAGTGACTGTGATCATATAACTTGCAGTAAACATATGTACAAGCATATAATGGAAGCAAACGATGAAGAGAAGCTGAAGATAAAGACACAAATATAAAATGCGATCTTTCTTTTCATTTATTTCCAGATCAGTGATACCGAAATATAAATTTAGTAGAAATAAGTGGCACTAAATTATTCAACTAAAGAACTATTCTGATTAACAAAGAGATAGTAATTTACCTACCGAAGCAATTTGTTACCAAAGCCAGTAGCATACAAATAATAATTAGAGCAAAAATGAATAGAAGAACAATGAGCAACAATCAGCTAGCATTAGGGTTTCAAAACAACCAAAACAATAATACAAAGATTAAAAACCAAAAATCAACCAAACGCAGGTTACTAGTGCTTGATTTCAATCACAAACACTAAAGATAATGTTTTTAATCATAAAGATTCAAACCTTTAACAAAGCTTAAAGCATTTTCTTAAAAGATATAATCTTTTAATCAAAACTTCATACTTTGAATCAAAGACTCGATCTTGTTTGTCAAAACAAATACTTTCTGATAGTTAAAACGTAATAATGATAAGTATAATATTTAAACGCGCGTAAAAGTTGCTCTGATATGTGGGGTATCGTAGGTTAATTTTAACCAATTAAAGTTATTTAAAATAGAAACTTTTGTCATCAAAAATTGGCAGAAGCATTTAACAATTAATCTTATTAATTATGCTGAAATAAGATATCCAAATACACAAATTAAAACAATAACAACCATAGAAAGGCATATAAGTTATACCTTGACGACAAAGTTTAAATCTTTGCACCTTGGATGCAATCAATGATTACGGTCGTTAATTTGAATGACGAAAAGCTTTAAGCTTTGCAAAGTTTGCATCCTGAGGAAAGTGTCGGCAATAGTGGCGGCTCTAGGCGGCGGCATATGATGGTTGTGTGGTGGCCGCGATCTAACCAAGAGGGGAAGGGGGGTCGGCGGCAACTACGGCCCTGATCCCCTTATTTTATATTTAACATAATAATAATATTCAATTTAAACCCCGTTGTTTTGTTTGTGGTTCTTGTATTATTAACACTTAATAATTCTTATGTAATTAAATATTAAATACATATAAACCTTGTGATTTTACTAGTTAACCTTTAATTAGAGAAAAACATTTTAAACTATAAAAATGTTTAATTAATTAATTATTAAGTAACGTTTAATCTCATTTTGATTATTCCTCTAAATAATTAATCAGCATGATTAAACCGTAATTCGTTAATCGTAACATGGTACCATTACACTTTATTACTGTATTTTTGTCCAATGTGTAACTCTTTGGATCGTATCTTGATAGTAACATTGAAAGTATTGATGATCGGACATCAAATATTCAACAGTTTTTTTAATTTTTTATATATTTAGCCACACATGTATATGTAGATAGTATAACTTACATATGACTTGCACACATTTAAATTACAAATTTGTTTATCGTTTCACTTTGAATTTTAAGAGAAATGATTAAATATATATTTCAATCATTTCTTATATAAAATATTAAAAAGTTACGTATGAATGGCAGATCCCGTAGTTTTGAAGATATATATGAGTTCTCTATTGATTTGAACCTGACTATTTAACCCTTTATATTTAGTAAGAGATTTTTATGTATTGATTTTGTAGTATTGTAATTGATTAAAACTTTAGCAGTTGTTTTTATGTTAAAAAATGTAATTTTGATTATAGGTGATTGTTGTTTTGAAATAAAGTTTTAAGCTTTTATATTTGGAGATGTAATTTTGTTGGTTTTAAATTATAAATAAGGCTTAAATTTGGGGAAAAAATAATATGTAATTGATGGTTTAAAAATATAAAAATGTTTTTTTTGAACAGCTAGAAGATAGATATGTAAGTAATCTTTAATAAAAACAATGGTAAAATAATTAAAAAATGGTTCAAATAGAAAGTTTTCTAAAACTAAGTGTAAAAAGTAATCTTAACCATCTATCTTATTAATCAATTGTTGAGATCAAATTGTAGGAAAAAGTTTGTTAGATGAGTATTTTAGGAATAGTCACTTCTGTTGATTTTTTGCAAGTTTCCTCATTTTTTTTAAACGTTCATAACTTTTACACAAGACATTATTTTTTATAAAAATTACATCATAAAAACGAGCGTTTTTTATCTTTAAAACGAGCGTTTTTTATTTTTAAAACGAGTACAATATTGTTATATAAAAAAATAAAAAAATTGTTTTTAACCTCATTTCTCGTCATTGTGTCCTTAGTGCAGTTCATTGTGTATTTTTATTAGTTATTGTGTTGATTTTGAATACTATTGTGTTTTTTCTAAAATGATGAATTTTAAAAAATATAAAAATGAAATAACATTGTTGTGTATCTCTAACATGTAAAATACAATAATAAATTAACAACTAATTAATCTAATACATTAAAACAATGACAAAATAACATAATGTCTCATTGTGTCTTTTGATTGTCATTGCGTTATTTTGAATAATATGAGTTTTGAAAAATACATTGTTGAAATAAAATCATTGTGTATTTCTAATGGTAAAACATAATAAATAATAACAAGTTTATATAATCTATTAAAAAACATTAATAAAAATAACACAATGTGTTATCTTCAACATTATGCGTTTTGAAAACTAGATTGGTGAAAGTATACCATTGTGTCATCTAATTCTAAAACACAATGATAGATAACAAATTTATAATCTATAAAAACAATGACAAAATACATAAAATGATCTAAAACGTAAAATATAATGATTAATACACATAACAAATGATGTAAATGTATTACACAATAAACTAATATTTGACATAATAAACATATAAGACACAATGAGCTGACGTATTTGACACAATTACCAAAAATATCATTCTCTTTAAAACAATAGAAATACACGTGTCATGCCCACAATATTTTTTAAACTTTTTAGATTAAACATAGTTTTTAGTATAACCCTACTTAAATAATTATAAAAAAAGGAAAAAAGTTAATGAGACAATTTTTGGTTGTTCGCACTAAGAGCACTCATGTGCTCATGAATGGCATTAATTGCACCGAGACGCATTCAATTCTCTATTATCTTTTTTCATTCAATTTACCCTTAAACCATTCTAAATGATTTTATATCATAATTGGTTTTGAACCTATAACTTTCCTTCCGAGAGGCAAGATATTTGTCAAGTGGACTAGTTTCGCATTGGTAATTGTCTATTATCTTAAACCCGTTTGTATTTACAACGTTAAAACAAATAACGTTTTATTATTTGGTCGTATCCAATAATAATAGAACGGGCAAAATTTACATTAGTAGAAAGTAAAGGGCTGTTGATGTAAATAACATATATTATAGGGATTAAATTTTTTAAAATTTTCATTTATCATAATAGAAAGTAAAGAACAACTACTAGACAAGAAAGAATCAAATTGTAGAAAATTCATATAAAAAAACTACAAAAAACTTGTTACATTGCTTATGAAAATTCTATCAAATGGTATTAAACATGATCATCAGTTTGAAATTTCCTCAGTATCATCAGAGGTTTTCACATAAAACCGATTGAGCCGTTCAAGCGACTTCTTAACCTGCAAGATTTAAAGTAGAAGTTACAAATGATAAAAAATTTATGTTGAATAACTTGTGTTTGAGGGGTAAAACCTAACACTAACCTGAAAATTTGACATGAACTCGAATACAACAGGTTTAATGACAAACACGACTAGTTTAACGTTTTTACATGCTAATACTCTAAATTTATAACTTTACAACAAAAGAACGCCATTGTATATATAAAACAATGTCATTTGGACTATTAAAACTTGATGCTTATTTATCTTCTAAATTTTGGAATAAAATACTCAACCAATTAACTTACGAGACAAAAGCATTTTTGAAAAGGAAGTTTAAAATATATGGATAAAACGGGTCAACCCACGAATCCACTAGCTCAACCCGATATTGACCCAACCTTGTTTAGACTAAACTACAACTTAGTGAATTTTCATGTCAATGTTAGAAATTCGGAAGCATAATCATAAAGGTACCTGATCATCCCAATCTGTTCTCCACGTCAAGTATACGAGCGCAAGCGATTGAGCTACAATGCCACCAATCATTCCAAGCCAAATACCCTATCGAGTGACCAACAAACTTAATTTTTGTACAAAATCGCAAAAAAAGAGAGATCTTGATGTTATTTTGTTTCGTGATGATTACGTATATCAGATGTTAGTTTACCTTTACTTGGAGGCTTGTCAAATATCCAAGCAATGCTCCCATTGGAACACCAATTAAGTAATAGCAAACGAGGTTAATAATCGCTACAGTTCCTTGCATTCCTGCTCCAACCGCCACACCTAATGACCAAAGGCATACAGGTTTAAATTATCACAAACTCATTGCAATAAACATTAATATCATAACTTTCCCATAATAGAAACTTAGAAAGGTCCTAAATTGATTAGAGTTCAATATATACGAATTTGAGATGTGGGATCTTGATAACATATGCCTTTCCTATAATAGAAAGTATTGATCCAAAATTTTAATATATTAACACTTTTCCATAACTAAATGCTCTTAATTTAACCGAGTCTGACTATAAGTAGGTCGCGTTCACTACATAACCAATCTTAGGTAAAGACCATATAAGCAGTAGTACATAGTGCATATAAGATAAACTTAGAGAGATAAGACAACCGCCTTATGTATCACAATCACAGCAATATGTACGAGTGTTTATGAGGTTATCGCAATTTTCTATTTAAAGCTGATTTTGTTTGAAAGGAGACAAACTCAAAGGATGGAATTACCTGAGAGAACTGGATATATGCTATTGAGCAAGACGGAAAACGAAAGTAAAATAGAAAGTTCTGATACGGAATCTGCAACTCGTTCATCATCCGTAAACATATAAGCAAGTTTTCGGCCAAACACCAAGCAAAGAACAAAGAAAAATGTTCCTATCGCGATTGAAGTTCCCAACAAAACTTTAATTGAGAATTTTGCAGCTTTAGCATTTCCCTTTCCAAGTTCATTTGCAACCCGTACACTAAAAAATATAAAAACGTAGAAATCAGATGAATATACAACACGCCAAAAAGTTGTGCAATGTAAATGATTTATGGGTTTTTTGAGTACCATGCAGCGCCTAAGAAGCCGAGGCTTATCATAAACTCCCATGCATTAATGTTCAAGCTGCAAATTTTCAAAATTGTTTCAACTTTTGTCAAATATTTATAATAAAATTTTAAGAAACAGAAACAAAAATGAGGTCTATACCATATGGAAAAGGCAGAAATGGCAACTTCTGCATTCGCCATGTATCCAGCAAGTAAGACCAGCACCGCGTTGTACCATAGCTCCAAGCTGACAAAAAGGAAACGAAGAAGATATAGGGTGGTCAAGATTGCAATTGAACCATGGTAAGATACAAATAGTTAAATGTTGAGGTGTAAACAAATTTGACTTCTGAGGTCAAACTGATTCATTATAAAGATCAAAACTGAGGTTAATAACTTAAATTTTAGATAAAATTTCGATTTATGACTCAGATGCGAGGCAAATAACTAAAATGCCTAAATTTAGATAGTGTCACCTCTGTGTTGTAAGAATTTGGGGATACAGAAACCCAATCTCATAAAGTGATTAACTTTTGACTTTTAAGGTCAAGTTGTCAACTTTTGACTTTTAAGGTCAAGTTGTCTTCTTTTCAATATCAAAATTGGGCATAATAACTCATATATCTAAAATCATTCTGATCACTAAGTGCACTCTCTAGACCAGAAAATACAAAGATATATTGTTTGCTTAATGTTTGTTGTTTAAAAAAAGTATCAAAACTGAACTTCATAAAGAAGATGTTTGACTTCAAAAGTCAATATAGAAAACACAAATTGAAAGACTGCTCATCAACACTCACCAAACCATGACACCAGATGATACTGAAAGCTTCACAACAGGAACCAAATCTTTAAATGCAGCAACTGTAAACCCTTTCCATGAATACGGACACCATCCACCAAAAATGTATATAAATTCTCCGATCACCAGAAACCACGATGACACTGACAACGCGATCATCGCCCCGGGCACCCCGAATCCCAACTTATACACCAAAAGCCACGACAGCGGGATGTGGATACCAAACTGAAAGATGGAGAGCCAAGCAATCACCATGTTCTTCAACTGTGCTTGCAGAAACATTTGTACCGTCAAGCTAAACACGAAGTTGTAGACGAAGGGGATGAACCACAGTGATATGTATCCACCACTCTGAGCTATCGATTCGTCCTCTCCAAGGAGTCTGTACACTTGTGTACCGAAGATGAAAATTGGCAGCAAAACGGTCAAAGTAATCAAGTCAACGATCCATGATCGTTGCAGGTATATCCCCATCATATGGTGTTGCCCAGCCCCAAACGCTTGACCGCAGAGAGTTTCAGTTGCACTCGACATCCCCAACTATCAAATCGATGAAATTACAGATCAAAACTCAACAACTACCAGCATCGTTTTCGGAACCGCACTGGGCCTGGCCAGTCGGACCACTTATAGAACTGGTCCGGTCATAACTATTTTGGTCGTTTTAAGTTGAACCAGCAGGGTTACCGGTTGGACATGTGAACCTTGTTGAACCGGACCAGATTTCAAACTTCTTAAGTTTATTCTTTTTTGATTAATTTACTATCGTAAAATCCTTATTTTATATATTTAATTTATATTTATTAAAAAATAAAATTACATAATTCTCTAAAACAAAAATTTTAATGTATAAATACAATGATTTTAAACATGATATGAAAAATGATGAGATTATTTTACAAAATATATTTTTAGTATAAAATATGAGAAGACACAATGAGGTTGAAAAAGTCACAAAAAAATTATATCTTACAATCTAAATCGAATTTCAAAAAAGTACTTCTGAGTCTCTGTTCCTCTCGTCGTTCTCTTTTATAATAAAAAAGAAAAAATAAAAAAAAAATTCATTATGTCTTTTTATGACACAATGACGTCATTGTGTCTTTCATAAATGACATAATAAAAAAACGTTAATTTTTTATTTTTTTTATTTTTTTCGTTTATTCTTTTTCTTAGTGAGGACGCTTAGGGGAACAAAAGCTCGGATTCGATTTAAATTGTGAGATATAATTTTTTTTGTGACTTTTTTTGACTCATTGTGTCTTTTCACACTTTATAACAAAAATACACTTTGTATTTGAACATCTTTCTAAGAAAAAATATAATTTTACAAGTTTAGAGAGTGATATATACAATTACCCCTTATCTATATGAGTAAATTAATATTTGCATCCCTTACGTTTCCCATTTTAACCATCCACATTTCTATAGTTTCGAAACCTACCGCGCTAAAAACAGTTAAATGGGAAACGTTCAGGGATGCAAAATGTAATTTACTTTTTTTATATTTTGTTACAAATCACTAAATCAGGTAGTTTTTGTGTTTCTATTATTCATGATGTGTCTCTAGTTTTAAACGGTCTGACCAGTGAATTCGGTTCGTTATCATGTCCAGTTCTGAAAAAATATTGATCAGCGGTCGATTCGATTTGTAGGCGATGATGCAAATAAACGGTGACTTACGAGGATTCCATTGACGAAACGGACGCTTAGGGTTTGGACGAGTGCGTAACCTGCGAGATCTAAATCACTTATATGACCGATGAACGATTGGGTGATGACGATGGTTCCGAATGCACAAACTCTTGATATAACACCGGGTAATGCGACTCTCCATATCTTTTTGGATTCAGTCCATACCCTCTGTGTCAAAGCACCTTCTGCATCTTCTTCTTCTTCGTGTCGAAGTAGCTTCGTTTGAAGGTTGCTGTTATCCATTTGTAAGTTAACCTGAGAAAACCAACGGACGTTAATATTATGGAGGTGTTAGTCCTTTGTTCTCATGTTTTCCGCTGTGACAATTTTGATTTTCGACGGTGATCGGTGTTGGGGGCAGTGTTGATGATGAACAATTTCAATAGCCTCTTTATTTTACTCATATCATTCAAATTTAGAGAAAGCTAGTATTAAGTCATCACGTTGCAGCGGGATGTATAAAATCATGTCAAGTAACATTAATAGCATATCATCGTCAGTGATCACCAATATCGAAAAAGCTCATCAAAAAATAAACAAAACGAAATGTATACTTAGAAACAACGAACCAAACACGCGAAACGTAAAATGTATAACACAATAATTAAGTCAATCTAGGACCAGCACTTTACGACGGGGTTGCAAGAAAAACATTGAACCACGTATTAACAAATGTGACCGCAATAAAAAAATTATTTATACGAAAATAACAAATGTGAATAAACAACAAGAAAACAATAATTCATTCTTTAAACAAATTCAATTTGACCGGTCATGTACCCAATTTTCTAATTTGATGATCTAAAATTTATTTTTTTTAACGACAAATCTATTCCACCGTTGCATTACATCAAATTAAAAAATGGTTAACTCAAAATCTCCCACCCAAGAGGGAATCTGGTCTCACTTAATACATATTTTATTAATCTTAAAAGTTTTTGAATTTTATATATTAAACATGATAAAGGTCGACGGATCATACGTATTATTTAAACATTTTCTTTTCAAGTGTCGAGTAATAAGTTAATTATATGTATAAATTTATTCGAGAAATAATTAAATCAACGATATTATTATTTCTATATTTTGTTACGTTTATATTTTCTAGACGAGCAATTTTCGACATTTAGAGTACACGTTTCGTGACCATAATTATTCAAAAAATTTATAAATTTTAGTGGAAATGACAATGTTTACCCCTTACGATGACAAAGATGGATCGGTGGACTTCAAAAACAATATATTCAACCATTTAAATATTCCTTTTTGATGGCTACAATCGTAATATTCAACCACGTGTTAATGGTGTGCCATCCACCTACTATAATCACTACACAAGTTGTCCATGATTATGCAACTTGATATTTTTTTTATTATCTTATACGTTTCAAATACATAGATTTATATAAAATATAGTTTTTAGCTATTATTGCACTTTATCTATTAAATTTGTATTCTATTAATGTTTAATAACTGTGATATGTAAACGTTAGAAATTTCATAAACTTTGATAACAATGTATGTATTAAAAAAAACGATTTCATAAATTTAATATATATCTTAAATAAGTATCTAAACTTTAAACATGTAAATCCTTATATATGATATGCAAATTGCTATCAACTATTATGCAAAGTCAAACTTCAATGGATCGATATTTTCCGAATTATATATATAAAATACGTCCCAAAGGGCTTTGTCTTTGTCTAAAAGATTTATTATGTCGTTTAGAAAATATATTAATTACGTCATCGGACCAATGACAAATCTAAGAGCTATCTTGTCTCTATGCAATTGGAATAAGACATTTTCTAAATAAATAACCACAATTAGTATTTATATATAAAGGATCATTACAATTTAAAAATTACTATGATGGTGATTAATAATAATAAACATAAACTATTTATTAAACTAATAAAAAAATAGCACTACGGGTTGGTGGTTTAGTAAGAAAAACTTTGTTTCTAAAAACATTATTTATACAAAGATCTCAAGTTCTATCCTAAACATATGTAATATATATGACCTATAATTTAAAACTAACAAGTATGATAAATAAAATAAAAATCAATAAATGAATAATTCAAAAACTTCTTTTATAGTCACCTTTCATGAACTCCTGTTGGATTAGTTACAAGATTCTGTTCAGATCCACAAGTCAAAATAATAAATATTACCCTGGACATCGTTTATATATAAAATTATATTAAATACATAAATTGTACTATCAAATTATATTAAATGCATAAATTGAAAGTGACGTGAATAATACTAAATTCTGAAAACGTTGTTTTGTTGGACCATTTTTTTATTATTATTTTTTTAATTTTTACCGCATTTTTTAAATGTTCTAGACAATAGGTGCGTATTAAACATTAAATGGTGATGGTAGGCCATGCGTTGAGTTCCTTCAACTGGATTTCGATCTCTTAAAAGTTGAATTATATAAGTTATAAATTATATACTAACTTAAAGTTGAATAGTTTTTGAGTATGACATTATTAATAATTAGTAAAGCTTAAAGTGGGATTAATTTGTTATAAACTACATAATAACCTAATGGGGTTAGTGGGAACATTAGGTGGCAATTTGAGCCATGTGTTGTGTGCTACACCTAACAATGTCTAACGCATTTGGATCTACACCACCCATTATAAAATGAAAATAAAATCCTAATTTAGTCTATAACCACTCTTTAAACAATGAAAAAATGTTAACGGGTTGACGGATAGAATTGATAAAAACGAACATACTATATAAATTTATTTTTGTAAGAAACAAATATAGATCTGATCTGGACACCTTGAATGTAACTTCACATAACATTTGTAGCTTGCTTATTTACATAAGTCGATTGATAGAGGAAAAAAAGATTAAACGGGCATACTAGCATGTGTTGTTTAAAATTAATTCCAATGATTATATCATTAATTTAATGTCTTATAACGAAATCATGAGGGTAAGGTGTTTTTCATTTATCATACAAGTGGAGGGTTCAAATATTAAAAATTACATATATAAGCGATTTATAGTATTACATTAGGATTAGATCTAGATTCATTACTAAACAATAACATGGATTAACTAAACAATTGATTGGATTAAATACAGGACATGTGGTGACATTACCAAGTTTTGATATTCAATATTTTATTATTATCAAGTGTTTTAATTCTCGTTTTAGTAGATGGTAAAAATAACAAAGCTATGTTATTTTGGACGAGTAGTTGAAAAACCCGCTCCTCATTCTTGTTTGATGTTTGCTTTGCTTTTTCTAACCATCATCTTTTATGCGTATTGAAATTTGCTTCTAAAAAAAGTGTAATTCAAACTTTTTTTTACACATAACTAAGACCATCTCCAACGATGTTATCTTCATAGACGGTCTGCCTACATCTACCTCCGATCTCCTCTTGCGGCCCGCCTCTCTCAATTCCAACTCGAGAACGCCTTTCCAAACGGATTTCACTCTCCCTCTCTTCTAGCCACGTCAGACTCACCCGTCTTCCCTCCACCTCTCCTTGGGCCCACAAATTCTTACACCTCACGCAATCAAATAAAGATCGTCTAAACACTCTAACTAATCTATTTAACACCTTCTATTCTAACCTTAATATGTTCATACGATCTCTATTTTAAACTAACTTTTAAAACATCAAAGAACATACTAAACCAACAACAATGAATTGACATAAGTGATAAACAGATAAGCAGACTTACTATTTGTGGTAACCGTCGCCGGAGCAGCTGCCGGAGGCCGTGGGAGCACCGCCGAGGGTGCGTGAAAGATAGGGTGGAAGACGGTGGTCGGAGGGAGGACTAAGGAGGAGAAGGGGGTTGTTTGGGTATATAAGAGTAAAAAGGGGTAGGTATGGTTATGTGTTTGACGAGTGTGTACAGTGTACCTACCCCTCAAAAATAATATTATTCTAGCCCGCCATTTGATCTTTATGATTGGTATGCAAATTTTTGCAATTTTATTGTATATTTATGTTTTTTATAGTTTCTGGAATGCATATTTATATACTCTATAATATTATATTAATGGAAGAATTATATATTTTCACCTATAATATACCCAACTTATAATTCTAATTACATATATTCTTTTTCAAAACATAATCGTTTACATATATATTCAAATAAAATTTTAATTACATGTATTCTCTTCATTAAACATAAATATTACATATGTACTCATTTGAATATATTTTATTAAAAATAACATATATAATTACTACTTTACTCTTATATTTACTAAAACTTTAAACTTACATATTTACTAATTTCTTATTCTTTTTTTTACTAACTATTAATTTTTAATGATATGTTTATGTTTTGATATTAACGTTTCTTACTTTCTCTATGCTATGGCTTGCCTTTTTATAGTAACATTTCTCGGTTCGCATAGTAGACATTTTCAATCCCATCATGTAACACTATCCAAAAACCTATTTTTCTTGTATATGTGTTACGAGTAATACTCCAATCTTAAATCTTGCTTTTGCATTTGTTTTATTAGAAAATCAACAGTCCATGAACCTTCTTATGAATCTATTCATATAGCTCAACACTATTAGAAACTAGCTCGAAACTACTAGAATATAGCTCGAAACTACTAGAATCTAACTAGAAACAAACACAAACTAATTATGTTGGAATTGTCTCATCACCAATTATGTTTTTCCGCCCTCCGACGGAGGCTGCTAGCTGAATGATGGACGGTGATAAAGCGATTCAGCCTAATTAGTTAGAGTTCGCTTTAAGTTTGTTTCAAGTTAACAAATAGATTCACAGAACGGTTCGGGTTTGAAAGTTTTAGAACCAAATGTGTGCAAAAGCAGAATTTGAGATATGAGAATTACTCGCGATGCAAAAT
This sequence comes from Flaveria sonorensis, assembly GCA_025506505.1. Lineage (NCBI taxonomy): Eukaryota > Viridiplantae > Streptophyta > Magnoliopsida > Asterales > Asteraceae > Flaveria > Flaveria sonorensis. The sequence goes on along the minus strand of CM046423.1, from coordinate 11,664,485 downwards.
GAGTAAAATTATATGCTTGGATCATGGTTTGCATGACGAGACTATAAGTGTCCCGTACAGGGAAAAGGAAAAAAATTAGTATCAAAAGGTTAAAAAAACAAAAAGAACATAAAAAAGTTAGTTTACAAATATTAATAAATAATAAAAACTCGAAAGCTAGTTAAAAAGGAAAAACATAATTTTATAGTAAAATAAAAATAAGAGTAAAATACTAATTATATAAGCTATTTTTAATAAAAACAAACAAATAGGTGAATATGTAATATTTATGTTTTACAAAACGGATATTTGTAAGTAAACTTTAAGTTTGGGTATATATGTAAAAAACTAAAATTTAAAAGGGGATATAAGTAATTAAAATTTTAATTTGAGTGTATATATTTAATTAATTAAGTTTTACAGGGGGTATATGTAATTAAAGTTTTAAATTGGGTATATATGTAACTGATTAAGTTTGTAGGGGGGAATATGTAGTTATGTCTATTTTTCTTGTTTTAGTAGATTATTTAAGAGTTAATACACTTCAAAAAACGTGTATTCTTTAAAATTAATATTAGTGAACTCCTTAGTGTTATAATTAATATTTTGGTTTACCAATGATGCGAATTATTATAGGAAAGTCTTAATTAGCTACAAAGTTAAGAAATATTTACAAACATTACATAGTTAAATAATGGTAATGTAAGATTAATAACATCTCCAGCAAGGAGGGCGTTGAAACACTCAAAAAGTCAGTATCATATCAGATTTCAATTATTCTTTAAGAATCCAAATCCTTCATCCAACAATACCACTTATAGCATTCACAACTTATTTTTTAAAATTATATGAAAAAAACTTCAGAAAAACTAAAATAATAATTAAAAATTAACACATTAGATAATAATAATTAAAAAATAATATCATTATTCATTTTCAACTGAAGAAGAATCTTGACTTTCAACTTCTAAATCCCTCTACGTGACTATTGACAAACTTTGCGACCTTCAGTATTTTTTGTAATCATAAAATAATATAGTAAATTACACAAATGGTCCTTATACTTTGGCACAATGAATTTAGTTACTAAAGTTTAAAAGTTAAACCACCTGGTTTGCTTTCATAAATAGTCGCCGGGTTAGGTAAGACTACTATTTTATTATTTTTAAAAGTTAAACTTAAAACCCTTTATTTATAATTTTGTAAGTACATTAGCTATAATAGCTAATTATTTACAAATGATTATTAGGAAGATAATTATAATACCAAGAGCAAATGAAGAACGTACAATTTTTGGTCTTGTTTATCGCATGATAATTTAAACAAGAAGAAAAAAGTTTATTATTTAATAAAGCTCTCTTTTCTATTATAAGCATAAAATTTAAAAGAACACAATAATGTATAATTCATAACCGTTTGATGTCATAAGATGAGTAGTAGCATCTTGTTGCATTTCGTTGAAGTTGATGATTTGCCGTTGAATAAAAAAAGAACACAATAATATATTTACAAAGAAACATATTTTAATTAGATATCTCTCTTATGGTCTTTAGTTGTATTTCATTGTATTGTATTTGTTCTTATGTGCTTTTATGCTCGTGTACTATTCTTATGGTATTCAGGCAAATCTACAATCTAGTTAATCCAAGCACAAGTCTTAAGCACTTAGTTACTCATATAGTTTCTAATCAGGCTCATAATCTTGTCAATCGAGACATAAGTTTCAAACTTTCACCTATAGTTCAACAAATGAGGTACACATTCATAGTGTGGAGCAAATCAAGTAAAGGCATATAAAACCATTAAGAGTATCAAGACAACAGTATTGCTCCTTAGTGTGCATTAACTAGTTTAAGTATCAAGTTGGTATTCACAATCAAAGCGTATGCACGCCTAAGTCAAGCGTCACTGTCAGGTAAAATTCTTAATAGTTATGACTTAATGTTTCACTTAACCAAAGTTGGACGAGCCCAATGTATCATATCAAGTCATGGCCTAAATGTTCTCAAAAGTTTGCAAGCAATAAGTGTAATTATTATTTTATAATGTTTTAAATCAGTTATTAATAAATATGTATTTATTTTAATACAATAATATTAAAAAAATATGAATATTATTAGTATTTAAGAAAATTAAAAAAAATAAATTTAGTGAAATGTGAAATCTGAAGGATGTTAAAACCATTTATAGGATAATGTGATTGTTATATGAAAATGATGTGGTGCTCTTATGATAGTAGGTTAAATATTGAATGTGGGGAGTACGCCCTTTGAGCATCTCCATCGGTCCATTATGGATGTCCGTTTGCTCCCCGAACACCCTTCGCCCGCTAAAGAATTCATCCGAAAATCAAGATGCATTTTTATGAGTGGGCTGTGTCTCCTCTTTCAGATCACACACATACATATATAATATAAAAATATTATTTGAATTTAAAGCATTCACATTCCATTTCTTATCATCATCCATATAATTACACAAAAAACTACTACTTTTTCTTCCATTTGTCTAATTAAATAATATTTTTTATACATATACCATTACATTTTATCTCCTTTTACTCACAACCACGTTTTAAAATATTAAAAAATTATAAGGGGTTGAAAAGTATGTCCTTAAATCTACAGATGAATAACAACTTTTTCTCCCTTCTTCACTCACAACAACTTACAACCATTTTATATAATATAAGAACTACACTAGAACCTAGAAAGTTCACACGTCTCTAAGGTTCAAAGAGTTTAAGCTTAAGGTTATAGTTTAGGTAAAAACCTAATTCTCTATAACCAATGGCAGCAGGACCGGGTAAGGGTGCCTAACACAATCAGTTTCATAATGAGGAGAGACTTGGAACATTTAACAGTTCAAATAGGAAACCAGGTTTGATTATGTGGATACTAAGAACACAAGTAAGTAATGAGACAGAACAAGCAACAATAACACATAAATATGGTTTTTAAGGAGTGTTGTATATTGCTCCTAGTCTTCACAGCAAAATGGCTTCGGAAGACTTTGTCTCTGAAGCTTCGGAAGACTTCAACTTTGGCTTCGGAAGATTTGGACTTTGGCTTCGGAAGATTTTACACTTAGTATTTTCTGATGTAGTGTGTAAAACTCCCGAAGCACTTCTACCTTTGTACGTCCAGTGCATGCATGCAGGAAGACCTTTGGTTGTTTTGGCTTCTTTGGTTGCATCGGCCTTATAATCTTCTGATATTACCTTACAAACTCCCCCTAGGCTGATGCTACCAAAACAGAGAAGTACTTCAGATGTTGATAGTCCTCATTAGGATCAAGACTAAGCCTCTCTTCATCATCTGGTCAGGATCCTTCAGACTTTTATAGTATCTTCTCATGTCATAAAGATCATGTAGAGAAAGATCAAGCATGTCTTGCCAGAAGTAGACATCTTGACCTCCTTGATCTCTGATGACATACCATCTATTCGGATTTGGCAGCAAAACTCCAGGACAAGATGGGTCTTCCAATGGCAAGAGGCTCTACTTGAATAGGAGTTGGTTGAGCAGCCTTTTCATGCACTTCCTCAGGATGCTTTGACTCATCCTGAGGTGTGGAGGTGGATGCCTTGGTTTTCTTCTTCTTTGAAACACTTTTCCTGGCCATCCTTTTCCTCCTCTTTGAAGTTTTCAACTAAGATGACTGGTCTTTAGCACCAGATTGTTCTGTTGTGTCCCTTTCAGTTGAGATCTCTTCTCTTACAGGTTTAGATGGAGAAAGAGGAGAACCCTGCTGCAGATCAGAAGATGAAGTTGGCTGAGATCAGCTCTAGGATCAGGTTGTGTTGTCTCAGGGGGTTCAACCTTCACCTCAACTTCAGGTTGAGCTGGACTTGGTGGAGAATGCAAATCTACAAGCTCTCCCCTTTTAATCTTCTGCTTGATCACTCTTATATGCTCATCCATGGTGGATAGAGACATAGGACCAAGCCTCCTTCTGGATAATCCTTATAGCTTTAAGAAGCTTATCATCCTTTGTCTATCTTCAGACTTCTTTTGGCTTTTGTGGATGATGGCCCTTGACCTTGCAGCTTCTTCCCTTAACTTTCTCTTATCAACTTTTCTTTCTTTTGTGGCTTGTTCCTCCAGCTACTTGAGATATTCAAACTCTATGTACTCAAAGGATAAGGAAAGAAGTGTAGCTGCCTGATAGAGTCCTATGGCACTCAGGTAGTTGATCATATTCATTCTTTTAGCTTCACTATCTACCTGAGGTTGTGCATTTGCCACAGTCTCTGTCTCAGGACTTTTTTGAATTGGGGAGAGGACAGGAGCATGTTTGTAAAGCCTTTTCAGTCTCCTTTCTTATTTAATCTTAAGGAGAAATGCTGCATCCTCTGCCTCCCTCCTCTCCTTTGATAGCTCAGTATCAGCCAGGTTATTCAACTCTTCTAAGGGGAGAGATATGAGTTCATCAACATTATAGTTCCTGGTCCCCAGGTAGTTTAGCCTAACTGCCCTCAATTCATCATCTTGAGTGTTTGGCCTGGGGGCAGCTCAGATAGCAGCTTGCATGAAGCTTAAGGACCCTCCTAAACTCTCTCCCCTTAGCTTCCTCTTCCCTTTGTCACGCACAGGCCTTGGTGACTCAGGGTGGAGAGAGCTTTGGCCTTTATTGCTTGGTTCAGCAGTCAAGCTCTGGCAAGAGAGAGGTTATGGAGTACCATCACCAGCTGGTTCTTCACTGAGGGTACTGGGTGCAAAAGGAGATCCTATCTCAAGGTTCACAGGCTCAACCTCTGGGCCTTCAGTCAAAGTTTTCCCTTTGAAGCTAATCTTGGGGTCCACCTCAACATCCAGTTGACCAAAGATCTTACCTGCTATCCTCTGTCTATATAATCTTGATCTCATCTTGAACTCTTCTAGCTTGTATCCAGTCTGCTAGTCTTCCAGCTTGTCTGTTTTGGCTTGGGTTGACAAGTGAAAGATCAACCAGATTTATGCACTCATAGAAACTCAGGTTTGAAAAGTTGAAAGTTTCTTGTTGACCCTGAGTTCTAGAGATGATGAGAGCTCTTCTTTCTATGTCATACCTCCATCCTAAGATTGGGTTCTCAGAGTGGGGAGATAGGGTATACATGGCTCTGGGTATACCCTTCTCAAATAGACTTTGAATGAGAGAATCTACATCCATGTAGACTTGAGAAGGTTGTTGAGTATGGACTATTGCAAGAGAGGGTGGTGAATCCTCTATGTCCATACTTTGAGAGGAGCTCCCAGGTTCTATGACTGTTTGGACTTTCTCCCCCTTTTTGGTAGCATCACCTTCTTGCATAAGTGAGCTGGGGGTTGAGTCTGTCACATTCACGGGTTCTTGTGGACCTGGTTGAGTTCGTCTTGGTGGTCTCTCAGCTAGCTGGCCATTGAGATCGGTGATCTCAAGTTGCTGGTCATTGACCCTTCTTTCTAAGACATTCATCTAAGATTCCAGGTCACTTATCTTTAAGACTAAATAGGTGCATATTTAAGTCAGTTTTTGCACCTTTAGTTTCAGACTCCCCTCATCTTCATCAGAAGAATCACCGGGGGATGAGAGAATTGGACCAAGATCCTCCTCCTCATCACCAGCATATTGTTCTTGGCTGCTGGATTTCCCCTGCCTTATGACAGCTTCAAGAGAAGTGTCAAAAGGCCTGGTTGCCATGGTTGAGGTCTTAAAGATGTAATCACTTGCTGAAGTGAGAGCCTCTTCCATATGAATCTTCTTGTAATCACTTGCTGAAGTGAGAGCCTCTTCCATATGGATCTTCTGAACAGGTTCAGGTAGATCCACCTCAGTGATAGGTGAATGATGTGGATAGACCTGGGTGAGACAAGAGTACTCATCTTTCCTTGAGTAGGTGTGGAGAAGAGAGACTCATGGTACTCGCTGAATGCCATGTCTTCTTCATTATAAAAGTCAAGGCTGGGAATTGGTTGGTTTAGATCCAGTGGCTGGGGATGGTAACTTTCCCCGAAAGGTTGTTCACTAGAGTGTGGAGACTTTGAGTGAAGGCTTAAGGCTGTTTAGGGTGTGAGCTCATCAGGCTAAGCATAAGGAAACTCAGCACTAATCATATGAGAGATGGGAGTGGTTTGCTCCTCAGGGGAAGTAGGAGCTCGAGTGTCCACTTCCTCTTGTAAGGTTGGTGATATGGGGGCCTGCACAAGCTGAATAGCATGTGCAGGGGTTCGTTTGGTTTTTCTCTGGTAGGTGATGGTTATTATGGGCTGTATGTGTGGTTGAGAGATAGAAGGTGTGGGTTCAACACTAGCTGGTGCTGCTAGGTTGCCACCTTGAGCATTGAGCTCAAACATTTTTGGGGCAAGGGTTGTTTCTACCCCAGAGAAGCCAACAGTTGGCTTCCTTATTATTTTAAAGATGCCGGGCTTCATTTGTCCTAATTTAAGAATATTACTTATTCCCCTCAACTGTGTGCCCAGTTCACAGTTGAGAATGTGCTGGACATATCTAAGGAACATGTAATACTCTAGGGAGTCCAAGTTAGCAAGCAAATTGGTATATACAAATTGAGAATACCTGAACTTGACCCCCTGAACCATTCCATGGACTATGAAGGAGAGGTCTTCTGGAATCTGATCCCATCTTCCATGCTTGTTTGACAAGCTGTGTATGAACATGAAGGAGGTACTTCTATTGGGATGAGACCTTCCCCTTCCTGGAGGTTTTGACTGAGAAGTCACCCTCATAGCCCATCGGGGCAAAAGAGTGGTTGACTGCAGCTTTGCGGAAGGACAAGTTACCTTCTACATCATCCAGCTGAAGATGTGTGTTTATGATGGCCGGAGTGATGAAGATTTTCCTCCCCTGCACTGTGGCAGACAGTGCCTTCTCCCCATCCATGGTGACCTCTTCGCAGGTCTACCAGAACTCCAATAAATGATCCTCATAGAGAGGAGGATCAATGGTGAGGGAGGTGAAGTAGTTGGTCAAAGAAAGGTAACGACAAACATCTGAGAAACCTAGATCTTTCTTAGAGTCTAACAGAGCAACTTGATTATGTTGCCTGTGAAGATGCATGGAAAAATTGGGTTGGTTTTTGCGGTCAAGGTTGGCCATTTGAAGTAGCTTTGTGATGAAGGAAGATAAGAACGAAGGCGGTTTGTGGGTGAAATTAGGTTAGAGAAATGCAGATGAAGAGGAGAGTGAGAAGAGGGGGAACCATTTGAGAATATATATGAAATAGATTTGAGACAAAGTTAAAACAAAAAGATAAACTTTAAAATTCAGATGTTGGTCCCACCTCTGAAAAAGTGCCCAAAAAGGTAGTTTTCTTGGAAGTTGAAAATCTTTCGAAGATAATTTAGCTTCGGAAGTTTTTAAGAAAAAGCTTCTGAAGGAAAATTTGCTTCGGAAGATATTCTTAAGAGTTGTGAAAATTTGGCTTCGGAAGAAAAATACTTAGAAATTTTTTTCTTCTAACACATATTTGGTTTCGGAAGATATTAATAATTGGGAGTTTTATTCTAAAGAGAATAAGTCTTCGGAGACTTAATTGCTTTCGGAAGATATTTGTCCTTCAAATACATGTAAGTACTTAGAAGCATATTTACGCTTCGGAAGATATTCTCAGAATTTCTTCCGAAGGTAAATTTCTTATAAGTAGTTATTTGATTTGAAGACAACTTGAAATCATTCGAAGGAAAATATGTTTTAAAATATTTTAAAAAATCTAAGGAATATCATTAGAAAAAATTTCTTTCAAAATAAACTGGGCTTATGAAGGTGATAAAATAGACAACTTAGGACACACAGGTTTTAGAAATAAAGTTGATTTAAGTTTTTTAAGAAAAACTACTCAAAGTTAATCATCCCAATAGCTGATACAAGATATTTGAATCTCTGTTCATCAAAAGCTTCAGTGAACAGATCAGCATATTATTTATTTGTGTTAACTTTGACTAATTTGATTAAACCCTTCTCAAAATTATCTCTAATCAAATGATACCTGATGTTGATGTGTTTGGTCCTTGAGTGCTGCACAGGATTCTTTATAATGGAGATAACACTGTTGTTATCTATGTGGATGGGAGTCTCTTTGAAGTTGAATCCATAGTCTAGCATCTGATTCTGAATCCAAAGCACTTGAGCACAATAACTTGCAACAATAATGTATTCAGCCTTAGTAGTTGATGCAGAGACACATGATTGTTTCTTGCATTGCCATGAGACAATCCTTCCACCAAGGAATTGACATCCCCCAGATGTAGACTTTTTAGTCATGTTGCTACCACCATAGTCACTATTTGTATAAGCATACAGATTGAAGTCAGAACTCTTTGGATACCAAAGGCCAAGCTTGGGAGCACCTTTGAGATATCTAAGAATCCTCTTAATAGCAACCAGGTGTGACATCTTGGGGTTGTCTTGATATCTTGCACAGATGCATGTAGCAAACATGATATCAGGCCTACTGGCTGTTAGGTACATAAGAGACCCAATCATAGCCCTGTAAAGATGTTCATCCACACACTCCCCCTCAAGATCAGGTCTTAGGGAGTGGTTTCTGGCTATGGGTGTCTTAGCAACCTTACATTCAGTCATGTTGAATCTTGTAAGTATGTCTTGTACATACTTTGACTGACTTATAAAGATGCCATTGTCAACTTGCTTCACTTTAATTCCCAGAAAGAAATTTAGTTCCCCCATGGCACTCATTTCAAATCTGTTCTTCATCAGCCTCTCAAAGTCTTTACAAAGCTTTGTATCAGTTGACCCTAAGATAATGTCATCTACATATACTTGAACCAACATTAAGTCATTCCATGTCCCTTTGATGAAGAGAGTACCATCTATAGTACCCTTCTTGTAACCATGTTAACAGAGATACTAAGATAGTGTTTCATACCACTTTCTTGGAGCTTGGTGCAGCCGATAAAGAGCTTTATCAAGCTTGTAGACATAATCAGGATGATCTGGGTCTACAAAGCCAGGTGGTTGTTTGATATACACCTCTTCATCAATCACCCCATACAAAAAAGCACACTTGACATCAAGTTGGTAGACCTTGAAATCCTTGGATGCAGCAAAAGCCAGGAATATTCTTACAACTTCAAGTCTTGCCACAGGAGCAAAAACATCTGTGTAATCAATTCCCTCTTCTTGTGTGTACCCTTGAACAACTAGTCTTGCATTGTTCTTGATGACAAGTCCTCTATCATCCTTCTTATTCCTAAAAACCTACTTGGTTCCTATGACAGTCATCCCATAAGGAAGAGGACATAGGTTCCAAACCTTTTGTCTTTTGAATTAAAGTAGCTCCTCTTGCATTGCTTCAACCCAGCTTCCATCTTTCAAAGCCTGATCAACTTTCTTTGGCTCTACTTGGGACAAGAAGCAAGAATATAGACAAATATTTTTGTCATGGGTTTGTCCTCTTGTTTTCACCCCTGTATCAACATTTCCAATGATGTTTGTGGTGGGGTGTGACTTGTGATCCTAAGTTGAGGGATCACAACAAGTTGATTTGAAAGATCTAGATTAGAAAAATTCAGATCTGGCAATGGAGTGTCACCCACCACATCAGCACACTTATCAAGTGAGACTTGATCCAATAAGTGTGTGACATCATTTATGTTGTCTTCTATGGAGTGGTTATCAGCATCAAGAAATTCTTGATCACTATCACCATCTCTATTTCCTCCTACATTTAAAGCTCCTTCACCTGAGTATTGAGCCTCTGAGCTGGAATTTGAAGGCATCTCAGATGTATCAACTGAATTTGTCATGTTTGTGCTGATAGGATCTTCATTTGTAGGGTTAGTCACCAAAGGAGCTGAAGTAGTAATCTTGCTTGGTCTTCTCAGCTCAAATCTTAGGTCGGGATCTCCTGTTGATATGTTATCTGTAGATCCTGAAACATTCTCACAAGACTTGTTAAAACAGTTGGTAACTAAGTCAAGATCAAATAGCCAATCCGGACCAGAACCTTTCACACTAGGAGTGTGCTCATTGAAGGTCACATTGGCTGACTCCTCAACTACTCTAGTTCTGAGATTATATACTCTATAAGCCTTAGCTTGGGAAGAATATCCAATAAAGTGTCCATCATCTGACTTCTCATCAAATTTGGCTACTTGATCTTTGGTATTCAAGATGGTGCAAGGACATCCAAATGACCTGAGGAAACCAATAAATGGTCTCCTTTTGTGCCACAGCTCATAAGGATTCTTATCATGAGTCTTAACCACTAAAACTCTATTCTGCATATAGCAGGCTGTGTTAACTACCTCTGCCCAGAAGGTGATGGGCAGTTTAGAATCAGACAACATGGTTCTTGCAGCTTCAATAAGTGTCCTGTTTCTCCTCTCAGCAATACCATTTTGCTGAGGAGTCCTGGGAGCACTATATTGTCTTGCAATACCCTTTTTATCACAAAATGTATCAAGGATTTGTCTATTCCTTGATCACATCTTATGGTCTTGACCTTGTGATCAGATTGATTCTTAATTTTCAGAATGAAGTTCTTTAAGATCTCAGGAGTCTCATCCTTATTCTAAGGAAAAAGACCCAAGTGAATCTTGTGAAATCATTTGTGATCACTAAACAATATGAGGTCCTTCCTAAACTCATTACACTGGTAGGGCCAAAAAGATCCATGTGTAATAAGTGTAGGGGAGTAGTGATACAGTTCTTTTCCTTTGGCTTGTGAGACACTTTGTGTTGCTTCCCTTTCAGGCATGCAACACAATGATCATCACTTGTAAACTCTTTCTTTGGCATTCCAGTTACCAAATCATTCTTAATTAATTTATTCATGTTCTTAAAGTTTACATGGCACATCTTTTATGCCATAGGAAAGACTCATCGCTATTTGCTTTAGATAGAAAGCAATAAACCTCTCTTGAGGGAGATGTTTTCTGCAAGTCCATCTTGTACATGTTCCCTTTCCTGGGGGCTCTAAAAAGGACATGCTCTTGAGGAATAACCACCCCGGGCTTGAGAATAATGCACTCATGCTTAGTAAAGAGCATGTTGTGTCTCTGATCACAAAATTAGGATACACTCAGTAGATTGTATCCAAGCTCCTTAACAAAATTTACCTTCTTAATGGTGAGCTTACCATTTATGACCATACCCTTTCCGGTTATGTAACCACCCGCATCTCCTCAAAAAGCAACTGGTCCTCCATCAATTTTCTCAAAATTATGAAGCAAAGAACCATTACCAGTCATGTGCCTGGAACAACCACTATCAATGATCCACACATTTTCCTTGGTCTTTAGCTGTTCCTACATAAAAGAAGTGGTTAGTTACACTTGGAAACCCAAGCCTCACTGGTCTTGGGCTTTTCAAAGTGATCTGAAGACAATGTAACAGTAACAGATCCTATATTCAAGCTTTGAGGATCATTAGTTGCTGTTGATGAAGAACTCTCAATCACCAGGTCTTTCTTCATCTTCCACACCATCTTTGGAAGATTGGACTTGACCTTCAAGACCTCAGAAGTTTCAATAACTTCTACGGCTTTGGATACTGGACCTTCGAAAGATCTTGCTTTTACTATAACATTTAGTCTTTGGAAGCATTCCTTTCTTCCGAGACCAAAATTTCTTTCAAAGGCAAGTTCTCACTTGTCTTCTTCTTCATTTTGGAGCTATCGAAGGAAACATATTTTCCTTTCAAAGCTTGCTTTTCCTTCTTCTTCCCAGAAGCGTTTTTTTTGACCATGTGGATAGTGCTTTTGGGATTGTAGATGCAATCCTTAGCTAGATGAGAAGTACTACCACACATGATGCAGTCTATTTGCTTCCTTCTGGGAGTCTTCCTTTGTGAGCAAGACTGAGTTTGATCACTTTCCTTCTCCATCTTCATCTTTATAGATGATGTAACAAGCTTCTTAGGGAGAGACTTGCTCTTGGAGCTGGATGGTTTAGGCTATGTAGTAGTGGTACACAGCTGGTCAGTCTTCTTCTTCTTGCTAGAATGGTTTAGAACTAAACTAGAACTCCTGGTACTAGAGTTCATAGTTGAGTCTTCAGCTTTTACCACTTCAAACCCTACAGAAATGAACACTTGTTTCTTCTTGGAGTCAAAAGTGGCCTTGATTTCTTGAGCCTTCTTTGATCTTCTCTTAGCTCTTCTGATCAAGTTCTTTCTATTTGACTTGGTCATTCCAGACTTTTTCCTCTCCTCAGGAGAATAGTGACCCTTCTTAGGATGATCTTCTTCACTCTTCTCAGAGTCATCCTTCACTATCTCCTCTTCATCCTCTTCAATAATGGGGTCTATGAGTGAAAGCTCATCTTCACAAGTTTCACACCTTAGAGATCTTACAGACAATAGAGTGTGTGGAGGAGCTATCTCAGTAGATCTCAGCCCCCGCTTATTCTGATAATAAACTTTTGCATGTTGGGATGAGGATATTATGTTCTTGGAGGTCTCTTCTTCAAGAACACATTTTTCTACCTTGGCTTTGCTGATCATAAGCTCAGCCAGGCATTCAGTTAACTTTGAGATGAGATCTTTGATTTGAGTCCTGTAGTTAGTGTGCTCATGCTTAAGAGTTGAAATGGTTTTCTCTAGATCTTCTATCTTAAGTTTATAATCTTTTTCAGCTCTTTTAAAATAAGCTTTTAAGATATTTAAGGACTCAAGATCAGATCTCATCTCTAAGTTATAGGACCTGTATCTATTAACTTTAGCAATACATTCAGGTGTACAGAGATGTTCCAATACCTTGGCTTCATCATGATCTGCCATCAATGCTTGGTTTGGAGATGCATCTTCCACCTGAAAGCTCCAATCAAAGCCTCCTTCTTCAACAGCAACTACAGCTTGCTGTCTTGGCTTCTCATTCTGGTGAGCTCCTTCAGTGTAGTTTGGCTTGGTTTGTGCTTGCCCACCATTTGACCTTGGTGCCTTGCACTCTCTGGAAAAGTGTCCCATTTGGTTACAGTTGTAACACTTCACTTTGCTTTTATCAAGCCCAAACTTTCCACTGGCTGCATTGCTAGGAAACTTCCTTCCAGTCCTCTTGTAGAATTTGTTGGCCCTGTGAGTGAGAAGAGCCATCTGCTGGACTATTTCCATATAATCCAGATCATCTGGAGGGATACAGTCTAGATCTTCAAGGGTGAAGAGAAAGTTGCCTGAACTTTCTTCAAAAGACACAAAAGCTTGTGAAGAGCTTGTCTCCTGGAATGGGTTTCCAGGGATATAGCCTTCCCTTGGTGTCTCCGGAAAGGTGATGAAAGGACCCTTTTGTGATTTGTCCGGGTAGTAGATGAGATGGTGCTATGGTTCTCTACAATCACTTTAAACCATATGAAGGGCTGAACTCTGTTGGTTGTTGGAATTACCAGATGGATTTTGCATGTTCATCTCCATCTGGTAGCCACTGAGGATACCATACAACTTTGTGAGAGTAAGGGTCTTGAGGTTCTCAGTCCTCTTGATGACCACACAATAGTATGTCCATTGTTTGGGAAGAGAGGACATGAACTTCCTCACAATGTCCCTGTTCTCAAGAGTTACTCCAACATCCTCCAGAGTATCCATAATCTTAACATACCTGAAGTATTGTTGAGTCATGGTTTCACCTGTCTTGAAGGTGAAGTTCTCAAACTGCTGCTTCAAGAGGTCTTTCTTGTTTTCTTTTACATCATCAGACCCCTCATACATCAGCTTCAGTGCATCCCAGAGTTGCATGGCAGTTTTGCACTTCTTGAAGCCTCTGTAGATAGAGTTTGAAAGAGCAGTTTGGAGGGCGGTCATGGCTTTCTGATCAATATCAATCTTCTTCTAGTCTTCATCAGAATAGTCAGCCACTTCCTTTGGTATCATACCACCACCAGCAGTAGCTAAAGAGGTGGATGGTACATGAGGTCCATCGACAACAGACCCCCACATCATGGAGTCTTGAGACTTGATAAAGCCTTCCATTATTTGACACCAAGTATCAAAGTCTTCAGGAGTGATCAGTGGGGACTTTGTCATTGTATCGGTTTCCCTATCAGCCTTTGTGATAGCTGCCATTTGAGATGTTAAGTGAACTGTGAAAGTAAGAGGATTAAAGATAGTGAAATCTTATAATCAAGAGCCTAAAATGCTCTGATACCAACTGCAGGACCAGGTAAGGGTGCCTAACACAATCAGTTTCATAATAAGGAGAGACTTGGAACACTTAACAGTTCAAATAGGGAACCGGGTTTGATTATGAGGATACTAAGAACACAAGTAAGTAATGAGACAGAACAAGCAATAATAACACAGAAATATGGTTTTCAAGGAGTGTTGTATATTGCTCTCAAGTTCTATTACAAGTGTTACAAAGCATATCTAAATTATAAGAACCTGAGACTCTTTATACTACATCCTACAACCTTCAATACTTAGAAGGACAGTTGGAATTGACTAATCTAGACAACAAGATCAATCTAAAGTCAAAAGGCAGATTGCCTTTTGACTAGTGACTATGACATGCCATAGCTCAAATCCTTTTCTATTACAAAAAGGTTTACAGGTACAAAAGTAGGAAGTTACAAACAAAGACCTTTATCTACAGTTTACAAAAGCATGGACTTTTCACCAACTCATACAAGTTGGTGAGTCTTCAGAGTTGCAGTGGAAAGTGTGTTAGCTTTATGTAAAGTAAATTAGAGAAAGCATGTCTTTATCTTTCTTTGGAAGAAATCAGTCTTCACAGCAAAATGACTTTGGTAGACTTTGTCTCTGAAGCTTCGGAAGACTTCATCTTTGGCTTCGGAAGATTTGGACTTTGGCTTCGGAAGATTTTACACTTAGAGTATTTTCTGATGTAGTGTGTAAAACTTCCGAAGCACTTCTACCTTTGTACGTCCAGTGCATGCATGCAGGAAGACCTTTGGTTGTTTTGGCTTCTTTGGTTGCATCAGCCTTATAATCTTCTGATATTACCTTACAATGGCACTGATACCAACCTGTCACACCCCTACTTTTAGCACACAGCGGAAGCAACGGGAGTGCGAATAGACTGAATATGAAGAACAACATTGTTTACAAGAGAATATCAAAATCTAAATACATTGAAATTATACTTGAATGCTTCACAACCTAGGCTTCTAGAACTTGATAAAACTGCTACGTGAGGTTCTCCATAACATATAACTATCTAATATATCTTTGATTTTTGGTTCCTGAAAAGCATACTAAAAGTGTCAACTAAAAATAGTTGGTGAGTTCGTAGGTTTAAAGAAAATAAAGTTTAACACGTATGATGCCAATTAAATAAGTCCACAACCAACCCTATACCCGGTTATCCAATCCCTATCTAATATGGATTGAATTCCCAAATAGCAACACCCGAACTGTCAAAGAATAGGTATGTGCAGATAATATGCCCTGTAGACACTACAGGCTCAGTGGCACTGTATGTCTCAGTGTTTGTTTGCCTATACATAGGACACACTGTGCGTAGGGGATTCCCCAAGTAGTACTACCCATACGATCCGTTAGTTCTATCCATAATTAATGGTTGTGTAAAAAGTTAGTCGGTGCATGTGCATAATAGCAAAAGAAAGTATTAAATAATTACACATCATATAAAAAACGAGTATGCTTTTCACCCTAAAAGTGAATGAAAATGGGCTACAAAAACTCACCTGGGTTCCCTTAAAAGTATGCGTATATCAATGTCGAGAATTCACACCCATGTGTAGGATTTCACCAACGTAATCCTAATTCTACACCTAATGTCAGTGCTCAACAATACAATAACGCTATCACACGTGCGGTGGAGCCTTTTGTATTAGCTTAGGTGAGATGATCGTTTAATATTATAATTGGGTTGTAAGTTGTTAAATGATATTAATGTTGTTTGTATAGCTTACTTTAATTTCTTAAATTATATATTATGTGTATCGAGTATTCTTGTATATAGATATATGAATGTAATTATTTACTCGTTAAATGATAATAATAATAATAATAATAATAATAATAATAATAATAATAATAATAATAATAATAATAATAATAATAATAATAGTAACAATAATAATAATAATAATAATAATAATAATAATAATAATAATAATAATAATAATAATAATAATAATAATTATTATTATTATTATTATTATTATTATTATTATTATTATTATTAT
Organism: Flaveria sonorensis; assembly: GCA_025506505.1. Taxonomy (NCBI): domain Eukaryota; kingdom Viridiplantae; phylum Streptophyta; class Magnoliopsida; order Asterales; family Asteraceae; genus Flaveria; species Flaveria sonorensis. The sequence goes on along the minus strand of CM046423.1, from coordinate 11,648,403 downwards.
TATTATTTACCTATATGTTAAAAAAGTAAGTTGATGAACAGTGCAACACCTGCGTGGCAGGTGCTGATGTAGTTATATTTTTTTCCCTCTTCGTATTTAACAATGGTTCTTTAAAAAATATAGTAGTTTTGTGACTTGGTTGAGTTGGTTTTTGTGAGATTTGATCTTAAACAGGGCCCGGGTTCGACGTCGATCATGAATTTTTCCTTAAATTTCAGCCTTTTTTAGACTATAGGGTACACGTGTTTTGTTTATACTCCTTTTGTGGTGATGAGGTACACGTGTTTTGTTTATACTCCTTTTGTGGTGATGTTGTCACACCTTGAAAATCCACCGGCAGGGTTCTACAACAAGACGCGTGACAAACCTAGATCTCAGACACAGTCATATGAAACGACATTAAAATAAGCATTTGACTTTAAATCAAAGTAAAACAAAGTTTTTAATGTAATCAATGCGAAAGCATAAACATTTGTAAATCCATGAGTAATAAGTGCACAAAACAAGGCACCCAATGAAAAGTAGTAGATGTAAATGAACTTGCTTTCAAATGATAAAGATGATGCATGAGCCTCAGATATGTAACTCTAGCCTTAAGCGTGCCTGCAAACTGAGAAGACATGCTAAAATGTGTCAACATAAGGTTGGTGAGTTTATAGGTTTAAATCAGTAAATATGTTTGAGCGTTTGCTTGGTAAAAGTAAACAAAGGTATACCATAGGTAGCTAGCTTATATATCAAGTTACATAGCGTTTCGAACCGAAGCTGACTGTTTGTGAGTTGTTATGCCTTCCGCCATGTCTTATCACAGGAAAATGGCAAGTGTCTAGGTCAATTAAACACCCATTCGACCTTAAGTCGAGTTAGCACGACTAACGCGGGTGGGGTTTGTCAAACCCAGTAGTACTACTCAATATTACCTCGCTAGATCGTTATTAACGGTTCGAGTGTGTAAGGACTTGCGTGATAATGTTTTCACTATAGTAACAAGTGATATACCAATAATACTAAAACCAGATAAATAAAATTAGTTTGCATGCTTTTCCCCCAAAGAGGAAAGTAAGAAAAAGTGGGGCCGTGAATACTCACCTTAAATGCGCAGGAAAAAACCTGAAGTGTATAAGTTGAAAGCTAATCGTTACCTAACAAATGGTGGTCCATGAGTGTTTGTACATAATAAACCCCCCGTTGTATCCAAACAACTTAAACTATTAGTGTGTTCGAGAAATGTTCGACAAGTTTGACAAAGTTGACTTTTTGACCAAAGTTGACTTTTGTTGACCAAAGTTGACCGGACTGACCCGATGACCCGTTGGTGATTCAAAGAAGTAAAAGTATGTTTAGTCATGCTCAAAGAGCTCAAATAATGATTCACTTACAGTTTCATGTGAAAAATCTATTTTTGGAAAGTATGACATCGTTACACATGTGTAATCCATTTCAAGATTATAAAGCACATCGCAACAAACATCAATCACACTGTAAGGCCCCATTCCCGGGATGCTTACACTTGGTCAATCATTGCATAAAACTTTTAAAGCACATCATTCGCAGCGGGAATTTAAACTTTTCATTAACAATTGAAAACATGTCAATACATCATATCTTTAGATTACATCATCAAAAATCATATTAATGCAATATCATCTCAAAATGTAGATGCCAGACTCAAAACATTCCCAGTAGCTTATGCATCCATGCCTGCACCTCCTCAGCATCAACACAAAAACCTGCCAACTATTATGCATACAAAAAGTCAGCGACGCTGAGTGAGTTCTAGTTTTATAATTAAAATAATTTACTTTTGATAAAACAAACATTTTACATTCATTCATGATCACACATCATACGTACACCTTGGTAATAATTATTATTATCTTCTTCATCGTTCAATATTATTTAATCATTACATCTCTCACCATCATCCTGTCTCATGCAATACCCCCGACTCATGCTCGAAAGCTGATACTATGCCGGGGCCTATAAAAAAACCCCCAACTCATGCTCGAAAGCTGACATAGTACCGGGGTACGCGACAAGGATCCCATCTCGTATGCAACACCCCCAACTCATGCTCGAAAGCTGATACTGTGTCGGGGCATGTAAACAAACCCCCGACTCATGCCCGAAAGCTGACACAGTACCGGGGTGAGCAACAAAGATCTCATCACTCTCACACACCACACCCCCGACTCATGCTCGAAAGCTAAACTATGCTGGGGCCTGTAAACAAACCCCCGACTCATGCTCGAAAGCTGACACAGTACCGGGGCGGGCGTCAAAGGTCTCATCGTTCATTACCTCCATTCTCCTTATCTTTCACTTTCGTTACATAATACTTTACTTATGTACTCATACATAATAGGTAAAGCCACAACATACATAACATGAACATCATCAATAACACACAAACATGCATAACACAACCGATATAACCATCACATCATAACAGAACTTAGCACAACCACCTACCTCTTAGAATTCCCATAAATACCTAAGTCTACATAGAAATGCGGATGAACATCTTAGGAAAAATAAGCATCTAAATTTGGATGAAAACAGTCTAGGAGCATGAGCACTATGCGGGCGCTTGAACACTATGCAGGCAAATGAACACTACTTGGGAGCATGAGCCACACTTAGGCGCATGAGCAGTGGGCGCATGGGGTACTTGGGTGCATGGGCACATTCGGGGCTCATGAGAACTGCTGGGGCGCATGAGCCCTACTTGGGCGCATGAGCAGTGGGTGCATGGGGTACTTGGGTGCCTGGGCAACTCTGGACGCATGGGCACTAGTTGGGCGCATGACCAACACTTAGGCACATGGGCAACTCTGGGCGCATAGGCACTTAGGCGCATGAGGTCAGTTAGGCGCATGGAAAACAATCTGGGCCATGGAAACAATCTGAAATATAACCTATGCTACAAACAACTCCCAAACATCGTTCTAACACATCCTAACATAAACCTACCATGCTACAACACTAAAACGTGATAAACATCAAACATAACCCAAGAACCACTTCTAAAACAAGCATCAACAGGGCACAGTCGAACATCATGCTGAAAACTCACAGTTTGTTTTAAAAACCTCTGCTCGGTATGCATAACAGCCCCAAACACTTAAAAAAACCAGAAAAAAGAGGGGATCTAGAAACTCACGTTGAACAGCCTTCGAGTCGAGCATTGCAAACCCGAGACCCACCTACAGTTCACACCTAAAATCCACGAAAACGAGCGCTAAACACCAAAAATCTCTGTCCAGAACTCGAAAATCCAGCTGAAACCGAATAATTACCCAAGAAAACTCACCTTTTGCAGATACTTCTTCTTCTCTCTCTCTCTCTAAAACCAGTGAAACTCTTCATCTTTCTTCTTTGCAGCCGAGAACAGGAAGTAAGTGGGGGCATGGGCGGCCATGCCCTCCTTTTTAAACACAATTATAATAAAGTTTGCCACTTGTACAAGTTTAGCCCCTCAACTTGAGTTATTTCACCTTTCTTTCTTTATACTTTTCTTTTCTATTCCTTTTAATAAATTTCCGGGTGTTACACATACCATTATATCATGTTATACACACATCATATACAACATTCATCACATCATATCACAGAAGTTTCTATAAATAACAAGCGTGATCGTACGAAACGTTGTTCACAATTCGATTATTCCCAATCCACTCCTATGCTCTAAAAATCATATAACAATTATCACATCTCATCAAACATGCATAAATCACCATCTATAAACCAATTAACCCAAAAATTTTCCATTAGTGGAAAGTACCCAAAAACCGAATCAAAATAAAAAGTTCAAAACATGAATTTTCACCCAATAGCATCTACTAACATCCTAGAACCATCAATTCAATCCAATTTTATCTAATTCATATAATTTCTACAAAAGCCCCCAATTAAAGTTTCCATTATAAGTAAGTCTTGGGGTTTGATCAAAACAACACAATTTCACAAAACCAATCCATACAAACATCATTATACTAAATACTATCACATAATCAATCATCAATTTCAATTACCTTTAAGTTTTGACTTGGATTTAAAGGGTTCATGTTCATCATGATAATCAAAGAACATGAAATCAAACATAAAACTTACTTGTTGATGCAAGGAATCAGGTGCTAAAAGTGTTTTGATGCAAGAAACGTCCGAATTCCAACTCTAGATGCAAGAATCAAAGCAAAACGTGTGTGTGTGTTCTTGTGAGTAGATTTTCTAAAAAGGGAGGGGAAAGGGAAGGGGACGACTGGAATGAGGGGATTAGGGTTGGGGGCTGTGTTTTATACTTTATTTTTACAAGAAAGGCCCCCTTCGTTTCATAAAATCATTTTATTGCTACGTGATTGCACTTTTCCTACAACAAAACCACCAAATGCTCACATAATATAAAATAAACATTATTAACATGAAATAATATTTAGTTTGTTAGTTTAAAGTCATTTTTATAATAATTAGGCTTTAAAGCCGAAATTGCGCGAAAACACGTAAGTGTCAGAAAATTGTCAATTTTCACAACCAAGCTACACATTTAGTCACATAATCATATAACACATAATTTTACACCGATTATGATTGTTTGAAAAGTATTTTGACAAATCACCAACGTTTGGGGACATACGCGTGTGCGATCCGGCATTTCTCCGAATTACCAATACGTATAATGTTCATATATGTTTTTGCAATAAATGATGCATTTAAGTGAAAATATTAAATGCATGAATGTATGATCGGAAAACAATGTTCGTATTGATCAGAAAGTGACCCGAAAATGCCGGGTGTCACTTCATCCCCTTGTTGAAAGAAATTTCGTCCCGAAATTTAACTAACTCCGGTAAAAGACGGACTGAAATTTCCCGGTTGCCACATCATCCCCTTGTTGAAGGAATTTTGCCCCGAAATCTAACTGGTATCCTCAGCGCTTAACGGCGAATCTTTGAATAACTATGGGTATTTGGCCTTGTATTATTCTTGCCTTCCCAGGTGAACTAATGTCCACGCTTAGAGTTCCAACAAACTTTAACGATAGAGTTACAGTTATGCTTGAGAGTTTTGACCTCTCTGTCAATAGATTTAACTAGTTCTCCAATGGAAACATCGTTGTTCATCCACATGTGTTTCTCATTTAACAGACGATGAATGTCTCATCAGACATACATTTCTTTAGGTTTAGAATGTGTAGCATGTTTTGTATCCCTCTGACTACTCTAGGCAAATTGAGTTGCTAAGCTACTAGACCAACCCTTTTGACAATATCAAAAGGTCTTACATATAAGGGTTAAACTTTCCTCATTTTTCAAAAATGAATTACACTTCCAAGTGACACTTTTATAAATACCCTGATGTGGATTTGATATTCGACGGATTTTTTGGCGTTAGCCCACGTAAATCATTTGTCAGTTACGTGCTACTGCCCTGTGGTTAAAATTTCTACGATCTACTTAGTCGTCTCGTGTACAAGCTCAGGACTAGTAAGTTGACTTTCTTTCAACTTATGCCTAATAGATAGGTGATCGGCACTTACTTCTATAGAGTGTCTCAAATAGTGTTGTAAGGCCCCGTTCCCGGAACGCTTACAGCTGGTCAATCATTACACACAAAGCATAAAACATACCTTAACTTTACTAAAATATAGCAACGGAATTCTTTTAAACAAACCATTTCATTATAATTGCTTTTGCAAAATAATACATCGTTGACAGATTACATAATATTACTCGTTGCATTACATCACAAAAACATTATAATCTAAACAACGAATGCCATCCAAAAATGCCAAGTAGCTACCCCGTGCCATCCTCAGCAACATTACCTGCCAACTGGAAACACATAAAAGTCAGCGTTGCTGAGTGAGTTCTAGTTTTATAAAATAAAATACTTTTCTTTCGTTTAAAACCATTCTTTCTTTACTTACATACGCGATCATACAACATACGTACACATAGATAATAATTTATTATTATCTTTCATCATCATTCGTTGACCTCCATTCATTCATCATCGTACGTCATCTTTATCAATCGTTATCTTTCATACCGTACTATACGTACATTCATTAACTTCCGATTACATGTACTGTACCCCTAACATTGTGCACGAAGCTGACTCATGGGCCTGGGGCAAGTACACTCATCATTATCATTCATCTTTCATTCCGGACCAGTGCCATGTGCTATACCCCGAACATTGTCCACGAAGCTGGTTACTGGGCCTGAGGTCTATCATAGACCTCGAACATTGTGCACGAAGCTGACTCCAGTACCTAGGGCAAGCGGCAATGGTCCCATACATATGGTCAATCACAAAGATTAAACCCCTAGTGTGCATCCTTCCGGGGTAGCTAACCTGCACACAGTTGAGCTAACACCCTTCATTGGGTGTGAACCTCCATACATTGCTTGTAAGACTTTCGTTACTTCCATTCTTTAATGCATGCATTCATTCATTCATTACGTTCCCTTTTTCATTATCTTCAGCTTTACGTTACATAATACTTTCCATTTACTTTTCATAATCATACCACGTAAAGCCACCGAAAATAAACATACATAATAAGGAACATAACATAAACATAACCATACCATACATCGCATCATCACATCACATATGACATCTTAAGTCAACTTACATCACCCCCGAGAACCTCCCAAGTCAAAGCCTACACTTTACATTTTTCCCAAAATTTAAGAAAATAATCTAAGTCTTAAGGGCATGGGCACTATGCATGCGCATGGCCTTCTGGGCGCATGGGAACACTTAGGCGCATGGGAAAGGTTCTGGGCGCATGGGCACTATTGGGGTGCATGACCCAACACTTAGTCATTCTGGGCATTTCTAGGCGCATGGGCACTATGCATGTGCATGAGTGCCTAGGCGCATGGGTAGTTTTGGGCGCATGGAACACTTAGCCAAATTCAGCCTATTCTAGGCGCATGGATACTATTCGGGCGCATGGGACTACACTTAGGCAATTTGACCGTTGGGCGCATGGGCCAATTTCAGGTGCATGGGCAACCAACACATACTAATAACATCATAATCAGTCCCAAATCATCAATTCATCATGTTCTAACTTAGTTCTAGCATTCTAAGCATCATAACACGAACATGGCATCATCATAACATCATAAATCACCCAAATCATAACAAACCCACATTCACACATACACATACATACGGGTACAAAACCCATTTTTGTCAAAACATACATACATGCATTTCCAGCCCCAAAATTAGTTAAAACAAGTAAAAAGGGGGTTCTATAACTCACCTTTGACAAACTTCCGGATGAACTTCTTCAAACCCGATTGTACTATGAGTTCAACCACCTAAAAACCCACCAAAAACACACACCCGAACACAACAAAACACACATAAGCATATAACCAAGGCATAGGCCGGCCAAGAGCAACTTAAAATGATGAATTCTTGCCTTGAATTCGAATTCCTCTTCTTCTTTCTTCAAAAACCCGAGAGCTCTGCTCTTTCTCTCTCTAGAAAACTGACGACAAAAAGGTGAAAAGTAACATGGCATGGGCGGCCATGTTGCTCTTGTACAAAATTATATTATATTTTGTACTTTGCACCCTTTTAACCCCTCTATTTGGGTTTTATTACATTTTCTTCTTTTCTTCACTTTTATTCTTTCTTTCTCGTCTTTTAAAATTTTTCGGGTGTTACAAGTCCACCCCCTTATATAGGTTTCGTCCCCGAAACCTATTATTCCTCAAACAGATGTGGGTAATACTGCCTCATCTCTTCTTCAGTCTCCTACGTAGACTCGGATCCCTTCCTGTGCTTCCACTGTACACGCACAAGGGGAACCACTTTATTCCTTAACCTTTTCTCCTTGCGATCAATGATTGCCACTGGTTGCTCCACATAATTGAGCCTTTCATCAACTTCAATATCCTCCAGTGGTACAACCATATCCTCGTCAGCTAAACACTTCAGCTGATGAGATACATGGAATGTCGGGTGAATTCCACTTAACTCATCAGGTAACTCCAACCTATAGGCCACCTCTCCTACTCGAGCAATGATTCGGAAAGGCCCTATGTATCTCTGGCTCAACTTGCCCAGCTTCCTAAACCGAATGATACCCTTCCAAGGTGAGACCTTCAACATAACTCTGTCACCCACCTTGAACTCAATCGGTCTATGTCTCTTGTCGGCATACGACTTCTGCCTATTTTTAGCTGCCTTCATAAAGGCTTTAATCTTCTCAAGCTTCTCAGTCGTAGCCTCGATCACCTCAATACCTCCCAACTCCTTCTGACCAATATCACCCCAACAAACGGGTGTTCTACATATCCTACCGTATAGCATCTCATAAGGGGGCATACCAATACTGGCATGATAACTGTTATTGTATGAGAACTCAGCTAACGGTAAGTGGTCATCCCAACTTCCTCCAAAGTCAATGACGCATGCCCGAAGCATATCTTCTAGCATTTGAATGGTCCTTTCCAACTGACCATCCATCTGAGGATGATAAGCCGTGCTAATATGTAACCTCGTCCCCATAGCATCATGGAATTTCTTCCAAAACTTAGATGTAAACCGAGTGTCACGATCAGAAACAATAGACACCGGCACACCATGACGAGTTACAATATCTTTGATGAATAGATCCGCTAATCTTTCAAAGGAGTATGTCTCGCGGATCGGTAGAAAGTGGGCACTCTTTGTTAAACGATCAACTATCACCCATATGGCATCATACCCTTTCACGGTACGCGGTAACTTCGTAATAAAGTCCATGGTGATATGTTCCCACTTCCACTCCGGTATATCCAACGGTTGGATCTTCCCGTATGGCTCCCGATGCTCGGCCTTCACTTGCAAGCAAGTAAGGCACTTACTCACATACTCAGCTACATCCCGCTTCATACCCGGCCACCAATAATCTTTCTTCATATCTTGATACATCTTTGTAGCACCGGGATGAATAGAGTATCGAGTCTTATGAGCTTCATCCATAATCCTCCCACATAAATCCCCGTAATTACGGATCCACATCCGTCCGAATCGGGTTCTAACACCAAGAGTGTTTCACCTAATTCCGCAACCATACCTCTCATCCTTTCGGAGTTAAGGCGATCTTCTTTCAACGCTTCGTCTTGAAACTCCTTGACCTGCTTCATCACATCAGAGGTCATAATCAACTGATAAGCCTTCACCCGAATCGGCTCAGGTCTCTCCTTTCGGCTAAGGGCATCCGCCACTACGTTGGCCTTGCCAGGATGGTCATGGATCTCGCAATCATAATCCTTTATGAGCTCCAACCATCGCCTCTGCCTCATGTTCAGGTCCTTTTGCTCGCAGAAGTACTTCAAGCTCTTGTGGTCTGTGAAGATTGTGCACTTCGTTCCGTATAGGTAGTGCCTCCAAATCTTTAGTGCAAAGACCACAGCTGCTAGCTCCAAGTCATGAGTAGGGTAATTCACCTCATGAACCTTCAATTGTCGGGATGCGTAGGCTATAACCTTTCCTTGCTGCATCAACATGCAACCCAACCCTGAGTAAGAAGCGTCCGAATAGACCACTAAGTCCTCGCTTCCTTCGGGTAATGATAAAACTGGAGCTTGAGTCAACTTTGCCTTTAACTCCTCAAAAGCACTCTCTTGAGCTTGACCCCATACAAACTTCACATCCTTGCGGGTCAACTTAGTCAACGGAGAAGCTATCTTGGAGAAGCTATCTTAGAGAAGTCTTGAATGAATCTCCTATAATATCCCGCCAACCCCAAGAAACTACGAATCTCGGATGGCGTCTTTGGAGACTTCCATTGCATCACCGCTTCCACCTTTGCCGGGTCTACCATAATCCCCTCGGGATTCACTACATGGCCCAGGAACTGAACTTCGCGCAACCAGAACGCGTACTTGGAGAACTTGGCATACAACTTCTCCTTTCTCAATGTCTCCAACACCTCTCGAATGTGTCCAGCATGGTCCGCCTCGCTCTTCGAATAAATCAAGATATCATCGATAAACACAATCACTGATTTATCCAACATCGGCCGACACACTCAATTCATCAGGTCCATAAAAGTAGCTGGCGCGTTGGTCAAACCAAAAGACATAACGAGGAACTCGTAGTGTCCATAACGCGTGCGAAAAGCTGTTTTAGGAATATCTTGCTCCTTCACCTTCAGCTGATGGTAGCCAGATCGAAGATCTATCCTCGAGAACCAACTGGCACCTTGGAGCTGATCAAACAGGTCATCAATCCTCGACAATGGATATCGACTCTTCACCGTCAACTTGTTCAGCTCACGGTAGTCTATGCACATCCTCATACTACCGTCCTTCTTCTTCACAAATAAGACAGGAGCACCCCAAGGAGAGATACTCGGTCTAATGAACCCTTTATCAAGTAACTCTTGCAGTTGCTCCATCAATTCCTTCATCTCGGTCGGAGCCAACCGATACGGCACCTTAGCACAGGTTGAGCACCGGGTATCAAGTCAATCTAGAACTCAATCTCACGGTCCAGTGGCACACCTGGTAAATCTTCGGGAAACACATCTGGGAACTCACACACAACCGGAACATCCGACAGTTGTGGTGTTGGCGTATCTACATCCTTCACATAGGCCAAGTAGGTACTACATCCACGCCTCATGCACTTTCCCGCCACCGCCATCGAAATCACCTTCGGGATAGTCGTAACTCAATCACCGTAGATCGTCACCAAAACTCCCGTTGGGCGCTGTCAGTCGAATCATCTTCTTACGACATATGATATTCGCCTCGTAGTCCGCCAACCAATCCATTCCTAGGACTACGTCAAATCCGCCTAAGGTCATCACGAACAGTCTAGCAGGAAATTTATGACCCTCTAATTCTATATCGCAGCCTTCTATCAGATCAATAATCCTGGTAGACTTACCTATGGCAGTTTCTACATCAAAGGGCTCATCAATACTTCTATTACTAACAGGCAACTTAGCACAGAAAGCAGCAGAAATAAAACTCTTACTAGCACCTGAATCGAATAGCACAGAAGCAAGAGTTTGGTTTACTAGAAATGTACCTGACACGACATCGGGGTCCGTTCTAGCCTCCTCCTGAGTCATCGTGAATGCCCTGGCGCTCACCCTCTGCCCCTCAGTCCCGGTCTTCTGCCCTGCCCCGAAACTCTCAGCCCTTGGCTTCTTGCATTCTCGACTCATGTGGCCCTTTCCACCACAGTTAAAACACCTTTCCACCTTGCACTCTCTTGCCATGTGGCTAGGCTTTCCACACTTGAAGCACACGTTCAATCCCCACCTACACTCCCCGGTGTGCTCCTTCCCACATTTGCCACACCTCTTCGACTCCGCACCGGATGTGACCACACGCCGGTCATCCACCCGTGCATTCTTGTTGTTTGCCGGGGCACCACCCCGACCAAACCTCTTCCCATTCCAGTTTCGGTCACCACCGCCTTTCTTGCTCACCTCAGCCACCACCACTTCCCTCTCGTCGTACAGCCTTCCCGCTAGATCGACCACCGACCTGAACGTATTCGGCCGGGTGGCGATCATGTGCCTACGGATATCCGCCGGCAAGCCTGTAATATACCTCTTGATCTTTCGCGACAGAGGTGTTACCTGATCTGGCACCAGTCATGCCATCTCGTTAAACTTGGTGGTGTATTGCTGATGCGTCATGGTTCCCGCCTCCAGTTGCAGGAATTCCTTTTCAACCTTGTCTAGCTCCCTATGAGGACAGAACTCCTCGATCACCAGCTTCTTCAACTCTGGCCACCTCATCCTTCTAATTGCCCTACTACCCTCGGCTTGGACGATATTGTCCCACCAGCACAGAGCCAAGTCCACAAATGAATGAGTGGCAAACTTCACCTTCTGATCCTCCCGGCACTCGCTGATATCAAGTACAGCTTCCATCTCTCTCACCCACCGGTGAGCAGCAACAGCAGTGCCATTTCCGTCAAAAGTCGGGGGCTTGCATCTTTGAAATGCCCCATAGTTACAGCCTCGTGCTACCTCTGGCACAGGCTCTTCTTCTTCTTCCTCATCAGCTGAGACAACCGTCTCAGTCTCCGGTTGCTCCCTTACTCCCGAGGACCTATTCCTCTCTTTCCTTTCTCATTCTCTCACAGCCTTTATCACTTCGGTCACCACAAACGGTAAGATCGTCTGCATGACCTCATGAACCTCCTCTACAACAGCCTCCTTCACCAAGGCCCTTAATTTAGCACTCTCGTCACTGCCCTCTGGATGAGGGGTCTCGGGCTCTTCATGAGCCACCTTTTCAGCCCTAGGCCTTCCTCTCGTGACCCGTGGTCCAGCACCACGTCCACCACGACCTCCACCTCTAACACGCTATAAGATTCAAAGACTAACACGGTCATTCAAGGTAATAGCTTAGTTTATGTCAAGTATAGTAAGTCCCTAATTACAGTGACCAGTTGTGATTAGCCACTTACTTTACTCTTCATACCCCAAGCATTTCCTATCCTGACTATATCAGTATCTAAATCTACTAAGAAGCACATAAATCACATAACATGCGCCCGTAATACCGGTTAACATCAAGAAAATACCTGATGGCACGTAGCTACTTGGACTGGCATCCCTTCCCTTTGTCCCATTTTCAGTTTAAGTTTAGGTTTCTTTTGAAAATTTTAACCCGTTTCACTTAAACTTTGGTTCTGATACCAACTTGTAAGGCCCTGTTCCCGGAACGCTTACAGTTGGTCAATCATTGCACACAAAGCATAAAACATATCTTAACTTTACTAAAATATAGCAGCGGAATTCTTTTAAACAAACCATTTCATTATAATTGCTTTTGCAAAATAATACATCGTTGACAGATTACAAATTATTACTCGTTGCATTACATCATAAAAACATTATAATCTAAACAACAGATGCCATCCAAAAATGCCAAGTAGCTGCCCCGTGCCATCCTCAGCAACATTACCTGCCAACTGGAAACACATAAAAGTCAGCATTGCTGAGTGAGTTCTAGTTTTATAAAATAAAATACTTTTCTTTCATTTAAAACATTTCTTTCTTTACTTACATTCGCGATCATACAACATACGTACACATAGATAATAATTTATTATTATCTTTCATCGTCATTCGTTGACCTCCGTTCATTCATCATCGTACGTCATCTTTATCATTCGTTATCTTTCATACCGTACTATACGTACATTCATTAACTTCCGATGACATGTACTGTACCCCGAACATTATGCACGAAGCTGACTCATGGGCCTGGGGCAAGTACACTCATCATTATCATTCATCTTTCATTCCGGACCAATGCCATGTGCTATACCCCGAACATTGTGCACGAAGCTGGTTACTGGGCCTGAGGTCTATCATAGACCTCGAACATTGTGCACGAAGCTGACTCCAGTACCTAGGGCAAGCCGTAAGGGTCCCATACATATGGTCAATCACAAAGATTAGACCCCTAGTGTGCATCCTTCCGGGGTAGCTAACCCGCACACAGTTGAGCTAACACCCTTCATTGGGTGTGAACCTCCATACATTGCTTGCAAGACTTTCATTACTTCCATTCATTCATTCATTCATTCATTACGTTCCCTTTTTCATTATCTTTCGCTTTACGTTACATAATACTTTCCATTTACTTTTTCATAATCATACCACGTAAAGCCATGGAAAATAAACATACATAATAAGGAACATAACATAAACATAACCATACCATACATCGCATCATCACATCCCATATGACATCATAAGTCAACTTACATCACCCCCGGGAACCTCCCAAGTCAAAGCCTACACTTTACATTTTTCCTAAAATTTCAGGAAATAATCTAAGTCTTAGGTGCATGGGCACTATGCAGGCGCATGGCCTTCTGGGCACATGGGAACACTTAGGCACATGGGAAAGGTTCTGGACGCATGGGAACTATTGGGGCGCATGACCCAACACTTAGTCATTCTGGGCATTTCTAGGCGCATGGGCATTATGCATGCGCATGAGTGCTAAGGCGCTGGGCAGTTTTGGGCCCATGGAACACTTAGCCAAATTCAGCCTATTCTAGGCGCATGGATACTATTCGGGCGCATGGGCTTTGGGTACATGGGACTACACTTAGGCAATTTGACCGTTCGGCGCATGGGCCAATTTCAGGCGCATGGGCAACCAACACATACTAATAACATCATAATCAGTCCCAAATCATCAATTCATCATGTTCTAACTTAGTTCTAGCATTCTAAGCATCATAACACGAACATGGCATCATCATAACATCATTAATCACCCAAATCATAACCCACCCACATTCACCCAAACACATACATAAGGGTACAAAACCCATTTTCGTAAAGACATACATACATGCATTTCCAGCCCCAAAATCAGTTAAAACAAGTAAAAAAGGGGTTCTAGAACTCTCCTTTGACAAACTTCCGGATGAACTTCTTCAAACCCGATTGTACTATGAGTTCAACCACCTAAAAACCCACCAAAAACACACACCCGAACACAACAAAACACACATAAGCATATAACCGAGGCATAGGCCGTCCAAGAGCAACTTAAAATGATGAATTCTTACCTTGAATTCGAATTCCTCTTCTTCTTTCTTCGAAAACCCGAGAGCTCTGCTCTTTCTCTCTCTAGAAAACTAACTGCAAAAAGGTGAAAAGTAACATGGCATGGGCGGCCATGTTGCTCTTGTACAAAATTATATTATATTTTGTACTTTGCACCCTTTTAACCCCTCTATTTGGGTTTTATTACATTTTCTTCTTTTCTTCACTTTTATTCTTTCTTTCTCGTCTTTTAAAATTTTCCGGGTGTTACAAGTGCGGCCTTGATCGCCGTGTGGTAACTATTCTCACAGGAAACCTTAATCAAAGGTGAGTGGGTTTCCAAACTACTACCTAAATCAATAACACATGCTCGCAACATGTCTTCTAGAGTGTGAGTCGTACGCTCATTTTGACTATCTGACTGCGAATGATACACTGTGCACCTATCCAACCATGTTCCCAATGACCTTTACAATGACCTCTAATAATAAGGAATGAATCAAGTGTTACGATCGGAGGTGATGAAAAACTGGCACCTCGTACCGAGAGACTTTTTCTCTTAGATAGGTGCGATTTAACTTCTCAATTCAACCAGTCTCTCTAATTTCCAGGAATTGTACGGATTTTGCCAAGCGTTCTACTATTACCCAAATGGTATCGCATCCGCTAAGAGTTCAAGGTATCTTTCCCATGAAATCCATTACTAGCTCTAGTAAATGCAAGTACAGAAAAATCCATATGCGTTCCATGAAATAACGAATTCCTATGATTTTTGCCACTAATTTCTTTTCCATGCCTCGCATGGACTCTTCTTTAAATTCTTGTCCTTCAAAGCCTTAATTTGAGCATTACGGATTTGATCAGGTACGCTGATGTGAATGGCAAACTTTAATGCTCGCTCTCGCTTTGGTTTAGTTGTTTCCTTTCAACTTAAGGCATTGGCTACCTCATTAGCCTTACCTAGATGGTACTTCATCATATGTCATAGTCGTTCAACAGGTCGACCCAATGACGTTGTATCATGTTCAGCTCCTTCTATTCAAAGATATACTAAAGGCTCTTGTGATCGGTGTAATGATGCATTTGGTACCGTTCAAGTAATTCCTCTATGTCTTATGTACAAATCAATGACTCTCAATATTGATTTGTGTGTCATATAGTTCTTCTTATGAACTTTCAACTGATAGGAAGCGTATTCGATAACCTTCTCGTATTGCATCAACACACAACCAAGACCTTGGATGGAAGCATCACAATATACTACGAAATTATTTATTCCCTCCTGTAGGAATATTATTGATACAGTACAGAGTTTTTATTTCATAAACTGAAATGCGAACTCTAGCTTATCACCTTAACTATCTATGGTGCCTTTATGAGTTAATGTCGTAAGAGGTTGTGCGATCTTCGAACCCTTCGATGACTCGTCGGTAATAACCAGCCAACCCAAGAAAGTGTTGTACCTTAGTTGGAGTCTTAGATGTAGCCTAATTCTTGATGGTTTTTATTTTTTCCGGGTCAATAGGCATTCCTTTCTGATTGACCACATGACCTAAAATTTGGACTTCATCTAGAAGTCACACTTCAAAAACTTTGCGTATAGTTATCCCTGTTCTAGTAGTTCCAAACTCATGCTCCTCATGCTCCCCCTTATTCTTTGTATATAGAATATCATATGCAAAAACGTTGAGAAATTTTGTCCAGATGGGGTTTAAGCACTCAGTTCATGAGATTCATGAAAACCATGGGTGCATCGGTAGATCCACTTGGCATAACCAGAAACTGATGGTGATAATACCAAGTTCTGAATGCTGCCTTAGATATGTCATCCTCTTGGACCATCAGATGATGATATTCCAACCTCAGGTCTATCTTAGGATATAAACTCGACCTTTTAGGTTGGTGAAACAAATCGTTGATGTGAGGAAGAGAATAACGGTTCTTAATTGTTACTTTGATAAGCTCATGGTAATCAATACCCATATGGAAAGTTCTATCATTTTTCTTGACAAACACGACTGGATCTTTTCGATCCTTTTTTTCCTCAGTAGCTTTCTTGGTGATCTTGGCTAAAATATTAATATGGCACTTGCGTAAGTACTTCTGGGCCCTCATACAAGATATGGTATCTAAGACTGCAACACTTTTCTTGCCCTGAACAGATAAGACTTCACCACTATGAAGGGGTATGCGAACAACCTTTCATGACAGATTAATTCAGCTTGGTTATTGGACAACCAATCCATGCCGACAACCATATCAAACTATCAAGCATAATAGGCATAAGATCTATACCTGTCTTATTTCTGGACAATCCTAATGTACATCCCTTCAGAATGTAAGTTGCTTTATTTAGTTTACCACCAGCTAATATAATTGTGTAACTAGGTTCCATTCTAGTTGAAGCTACATCTATAAGCTTGCTAATCGGTAACCACATTCTAGCCATTTCTTTCCTTACCAGGCCTAATCACAAAGGTTCGACCCTTGGCACTCTATCCATCGTTCCTTTCTATTGTTACTGTCCTTTTTGCTATTTATTAGTTGAGGTTAATCTCTCTTGATTTACCTAACTTTGTTCCATTTAAAGCAACCCAATGATGCTTCAGCTTGTCATTGCTACTAGGGTTTTTTGCTGCTTTATCGTTGACTCTCCCTTAAAATATTTGGCTACATGGTCCGTCTTGCCACATCTTTGGTAACAATAATGATCACACTGGCCATGATGGTGAATAAATTACTCTTCATGCCATCCTATTCCTACTTGCTATTAGATGAGCCATCAACGATGTCACGCTTAGTCAGAGTGCTCTATGCCATAACCAAGTCAGTGAGCTTGTGAGATAACCTCATAGCATGATGAATGGTTATAGGATCAACGGCGATGATCCTTTCTTAAATCTAAGGTGCTATCCCATCAATTGACTTCTCATTACGCTTGTAGGTTGGAGTTACCATTACATAAAGCAACCAAATCATGGAAATGGGTCGTATATTCTTCAATATCTAGCCCTACCATCTTAATGTTCCAGAATTCCTTTTCTAGCTTCTAGTCTTCTTTTCGAGTATAGTACTCCTCCTCCAGATATTCCTCAGATGCAGTAGCAACTACAGCTTAGGCTCTATCCCAGCTACTCTTAATTTTGGTAATACTAGTCTCTGCCGCATATACTACAGTGTAGCCTCGTTGGTTTTTATCTTATCCAATGCTCCCTCGATTATGCCATCTAGTGAATCGTGCTTGTTCGTGTTTTCCTCAAATACATCAACAAAAGTAATGTGTTTCTAGCCAATATCCCCTAGGCTTTCCTTAAGTGTTTCCAAATATTCACTAACAGTGGTCTGATGCTCTAGTATCTCAATGATCATACCTGGTGCTTCACGTACATCGCAAATCATTTGATCTAACATTGCCATAAGGGCGGCAAATGACTTCTCAATTGGATGAGGTATAAGTGATGATGCAGGAGTACAATCAGTTATGTCAGTTGTAAGGGGAAGGGTACGCGCTCCTCCTGAATTCAGCTGGCAATCATATTAGGTAAACACTCCTAGTGTTGTGTATCTCTCCTAACTCGAATACTGAACAACACTCCATGTTGTTCGAAGTTATTAGCAGACTCCATCGGATGCTTATTCGACTTCGATAGTGAGGCTATTTGTGTAGGTGAAGAATGTATGAGAGCAAGATCCTCAGTCTCCTTGTTGATTGGGGGTGATGCTAGTGACATGGGTAGGGTAGATGATGATGTAGACATCCAATGTCATTATGCGTGCTGGAAATGATATGTATGCTTGAAAAACAGTAACAGATAATAGTATATGCAATGGTAGTGTGTGTCTAAGGCTATAGTCTAGATGCAAATACGATCCTAGTTCTCTATAAATATAGCTCTGATACCAATCTGTAACACCCGGCCCCTCGCACCACCAATATTGGTCGCTTTGCCATGAAAAGCTCACGGATTTGCTTTTGTTTGCCTGGGTGAAAACTTCCCAGGGAGGTCACTCATCCCAGGATTGCTGCCACCTGAGCATTAACCAATCTGTCACACCCTCAAAATCCACCGGCGGGGTTCTACCACGAGGCGCGTGACAAACTAGGATCTCAGACACAGTCAAATCAAATGATACTATATGCATTTTTAAAATAAGAATTTGAATTTAAATCAAAGTAAAACAAAGTTTTTAATGTAATCAATGCGAAAGCGTAAATGTTTGTAAATCCATAAGTAATAAATGCGCAAAACAAGGCGCTCAATGAAAAGTAGTAAATGTAAATGAACTTGCTTTCAAATAATAAAGATGGTGCATGAGCCTCAGATATGCAACCCTAGCCTTAAACGTGCATGCAACCTGAGAAGACATGCTAAAATATGTCAACACAAGGTTGGTGAGTTCACAGGTTTAAATTAATAAGTATGTTTGAGCGTTTGCTTGGTAAAAGCAAACAAAGGTATACCATAGGTAGCTAGCCTATATATCGAGTTACATAGTGTTTCGAGCCGAAGCTGACTTTTCGTGAGTTGTTATGCCTTCAGCCTTGTCTTATCACAGGACCCGTTCGACCTCAAGTCGAGTTAGCACAACTAACGCGGGTGGGGTTTGTCAAACCCAGTAGTACTACTCAAAATTACCTCGCTAGATCGTTATTAACGGTTCGAGTGTGTAAGGACTTGCATGATAATGTTTACACTATAGTAACAAGCGATATACAAATAATACTAAAACCAGATAAATAAAAGTAGTTTGCATGCTTCTCCCCGAAAAAGGAAAGTAAGTGAAAGTGAGGCCGTGAAGACTCACCTTAGATGCGCAAGAAAAAACCTAAAGTGTATAAGTTAAAAGCTAATCGTTACCTAACAAATTATAGGTCCATGAGTGTTTGTACATAATAAACATGATGAACCCCATTGTATCCAAACAACGTAAACTGTTAGTGTGTTCGAGAAATGTTCAACAAGTTTGACAAAGTTGACTTTTTGACCAAAGTTGACTTTTGTTAACCAAAGTTGACCGGACTGACCCGATGACCCGTTGGTGATTCAAATAAGTAAAAGTATGTTTAGTCGTGCTCAAATAGCTCAAATAATGATTCACACACAGTTTCATGTCAAAAATCTATTTTTAGAAAGTTTCTATTTTTTGAAAGTATGACACGTTATACATGTGTAATCCATTTCAAGATTATAAAGCACATCACCACAATCATCAATCACACCATCATATCATGTTATACACACATCATATACAACATTCATCATATCATATCACAAAATTTTCCATAAATAACTAGCGTGATCGTACGAAACGATGTTTACAATATGTTTATTTCCAATCCACTCCTATGCTCCAAAAATCATATAACAATTATCAAATCTCATCAAAAATGCATAAATCATCATCTATAAACCAAATTACCCAGAATATTTCCATTAGTGGAAAGTACCCAAAAACCGAATCGAAATCAAAAGTTCAAAACATGAATTTTCACCCAATAGCATTAACTAACATCCTAGAACAATCAATTCATTCCAATTTCATCTAATTCATAAAATTTCTACAAAAGCCGCAATTTAAGTTTCCATTATCAGTAAGTCTTGGGTTTTGATCAAAACAACACAATTTCACAAAACTAGTTCGTAAAACATCATTATATTAAATACTAACACATAATCAATCATCAATTTCAATCAATTTCAAGTTTTGACTCTAGTTTGGATTTCTAGGGTTCATGTTCATCATGAAAATCAAAGAACATGAAATCAAACATAAAACTTACCTATTGATGCAAGGAATCAAGTGCTAAAAGTGTTTTGATGCAAGAAACGTCCGAATTCCAACTCTAGATGCAAGAATCAAAGCAAAACATGTGTGTGTGTGTGTTCTTGTGAGTAGATTTTCGAAAAAAGGGAGGGGGAAGGGAAGGGGACAGCTGGAATGAGGGGATTAGGGTTGGGGTTTGGGTTTTATACTTTATTTTTACAAGAAAGGCCCCCGTCATTTCATAAAATCGTTTTATTGCTACGCGATTGCACATTTTCTACAACAAAACCACCAAATGCGCAAATAATATAAAATGAACATTATTAAAATGAAATAATATTTAATTTTCTAGTTTAAAGTCATTTTTATAATAATTAGGCTTTAAAAGCCGAAAATACGCGAAAACACGTAAGTGTCAGAAAATTGCCAATTTTCACAACCAAGCTACACATTTAGTCACATAATCATATAACACATAATTTCACACCAATTACACATAATTTCACACCAATTATGATTGTTTGAAAAGTATTTTGAGAAATCACCAACGTTCGGGGACAGACGCGTGTGCGATCCGACAATTCTTCGAATCATTGATAAGTATAATGTTCAATAAATGATGCATTTAAGTGAACAACATTAAATGCATAAATGTATGATCGAAAAACAATATTCTCATTGATCAGAAAGAGACCTGAAAATGCCGAGTGTCACAGATGTGTTGTGAGACTCTCCCTTTTATGTTTTATCTTTGTTATTTGACTTGCTTGTCCGCTTTACTTCGGAGTTCCTCTCAACCTTTTGTTCTATTCGCAGGTATGTGATGTGTTGTAAAACCCGTCACTTTTGTTTAATTTTTAGTTAGATTCGTTAGTTTTTATTTGTCGTTTGTTATTTTGTGTTTCAATAGGTGCTTGGGCGCTTAAAGTGACGAAAACGCATGGGGAACGAAGAAAAGAGCCAAACAATAGAGAAAGACCAACACTTAAAAATTTTTCTAATTGACAAACTAAAAATTGCTGGAAATTCCTATCTATGCGATACGCACAGTAGGAAAGCCTCTCATGTGCGTATCGCATAGGTTACATATTAGGGTTTTGGTTTTTTTAATCTATGCGATACACACAGAAGGAGAGGTTCTCCTGCGCGTGTCGCATAGATCGCATCTTTGTGAAAATTTTACAAAGTTGTATTTAAACAACTTTTCTCAACGAAAACAAGGAGTTCGAGACCCAGCTGTTTCAAGAGCATTCTGAAGGACGAGTTGAAGGTTTTAGAAGGATTGGAAGCCAAGGATTGAAGCAAGGATCATAGGAACTTTTTCAAACTTTTGAACACGAGTTTTTATCTTCGTAACTTTGTTTGGAATACATTGTTTTGAACATGTTAATCTTGTTTTCACTGTTTAAGTTGATGTTTCTATTAAACTTGAGTAGCTAAAATGATAATGTTACCTAGGTTGATGATTAGTTTGTGTTAACTTGAATGGATTTTGGTTATTAAATGGTTATAATGGTTAATGCTTATGTAAAGACGTTTATTCAATCTATTTGATGAGTTTGAGTATTTTGGCATAATTGTTGATGATTCCTATATTCCTTATGTTAGTTATTGAATGTCTTTGATAGAAACTTGCATATCTAGATTGATTACTTTATGTTTTTGATTAGTTGATGGTTTGCTAGACGTAGTAGCCATAGAAATTGGGTTGAATTGATTATTAAGTCTTAATGCCCTTCTTAATTTGAGTCTGAGAGGGGATAGTTAATCGAATTGTCCTTGTGATTAGTTGTTTAGGAATAAGCAGTACGAAAGAAGGTTTCCCTAAGTTATCTAATTGCATTGCTTTTAGTATCCTATAGATTGTTTAAAAGGTGCCCCTTTCATTACTAATGAATTGTGTTAGTTAGATCGAGAGTTTAGCTATCAACCGGGTACATAAGTGTTGTCAAAGAGACTTAGCGGTAATTTGACTATGCGGTAGTGTCACTCATCTTCTAGTTTCTCTTTTGGTCACATCTGGAGAATGTTCTAGGATCCATTTGAAGTTCAAGGGTCGCAACTAGGATTTGCCTATGTAGTATCTTCCTCATTCTTGATTTTCTAAGTGTTCTTGTTTTCTCGTGTTCTAGTTGGTAATTTGATAGTTAAGTCAATTAATTATTAGTAGTCTTTATTTCTTTAGGTCATTTATAAAAAAAAACCCCATCCCCCTATTAAATCAGTTTCGTTTTAATCCTTTCCAAGTCTAGTTTATTCTATAACAGTGTCTCTAAGGTTCGATTCCAATCTTCCTTAGTCTTGTCTACAATTGATTAGGTTCACTTGCCTATCTACTGGTCTTGGTCTAGGTTATTTAGGGTTTAATTTGAGTTTCTAGATTGAGTCTGATTTAAGTTTTTTTTATTACATGACTTTGTGAGCATCAAGTTTTTGGCGCCGTTGCCAGGGACGCTTAAGTTTAGAGTTTTTCTAGATTTGGTTAGGTTAAGTTTTGGTTTAGAGTTTCTCCTTTGTTTTTAAAGTTTATTTCTTTTTAGCCTTGAGTAAGTAGTTTAAGTTTTTCTTCTATTTCATTTTAGATCATTCCTCTTCCATTTTTTTTTTTAAGTTGCATGCCACACACCCGTTCGCAACGATCACCTGAGTTTTCTGCTTTTTCTGACCCTGAGCGAGAGTGTCGCGAGAGACACGCTCCACCTTGTGCACGTTTACGTGCAATCTTATATTCTAAGGTACGTTCTATTTTTTTTTCCTAAATTAGTTCTAATGGGTGATGCTAACCCGCCTAGGCATACCGTTCATGAGAGAGCATGGGATGGTTTCACTGGAGGTAGATCGTCGATCAACCATCCCACGGTTAGTAACGCGACCAACTGGCAGATTCCTTCGTATGTCATGTCTACAATAAAAAATGCCACCCAGTTCCATAGACTGGATGATGAGGATGCCCCCGGTCACGTCTCCCGTTTCATTCGTATTTGTGACACCTTTAACATTTCTGGTGTGCAGAAGATGCTATCTATCTTCTTCTCTTCCCATTCACTTTGCAGGGTCGAGCTGCTTCGTGGCAAGACACCTTACCCCACGATTCCATCACTACTTGGGCCGATTTGCAGACAAGATTCCTTAAGAAGTAATATCCACATTCTAGGGCCGCCTGACTTAGGGAGTAGATTCACTCCTTTCGCATGGATCCTAATGAACCTTACTACATGGCGTAGGAATGTTTCATCATGCTTCGTAGTAGATGCCCTCAGCATGGGCTATGCAACTCAACTCATGTTCCATACTACTGTGGGAAGACACACTATGGAAAAGAAGACTGCATAAGAGTATGAGGTGATGTTTGAGAGTTTTCCATTGGCTGAGCAACAGCATCCACAAACTAGGAATTCCATTCCTAGTACTAGAGCCTCCACTTCCTCTTCGAGGGGCGTTCATAACGTCATAACTTATACTAGTGTGACTGCTGCCTTAGAAGCTATGCAACATGAAATTCGAGACCTAAAGATGAGTTTTAATAAGTGTGAGGTTTGTAGAGGTGGCCATGATACGAGGGAGTGTCCGGTTATGAGTCTGTAGCAAGTAGATTTTGTGAGTAGTCAGGGTAGGGGTTCAGTGGTGCATTTTCTGGTTCATATAATCAGGGTTGGAAAGGTCACCCTAACTTTGGCTAAAGATTTGGGGGAAACCCACCTGGCTTCCAGCAGAGGCAAAACCAGTCGGGTGGAGGAGATGCAGGCCCTAATACAAGTGCTAGTGGGGGAATGGACAAGGAGTTGAAGGACATACTCTCTAACCAGAATTAGCTACTCACTCAACTGATCAATAAAGATCAAGAAACCCATAAAAGGTTGAGTGAGCATGACGTTCTGCTGAAGAGTCAACAATCTTCTTTCTTAGACTTGTAACGTTTTGTAGGTGACATAGCTAAGAAATTAGAACACCGTCCTATAGGTTCTTTCTCAGGGAGCACTCTCCTGAATCCCAATGTGACTGCAAAAGCAGTGATGAAACGAAGTGGCAGAGGAGCAAAGGAGAAGCCTGTGACACGTGTAAAAATGGAAGTAGATAAGGAGATTGAGATGGAGACTCATGGTGGGGTGCAACAGAGGCTAAACCCAGCAATTACCGCGCCAAGTAGTGAGTCTCCATAGGAAGAAGTAGTGGAGAAGAAGAAGGTTGAAGTGAAAAAGACAACTCCCGAAATAGATTTGAGCTGAGTTCCATATCTTGCTCGTCTGATGAAGCAAAAATTTGCCAAGGATTATGGACATTTTCTGGAGTTGTTTAAACAACTCAAAATCAATCTTTCATTTGTAGAGGCACTCCAGCATGTGCCTAAATACGTAAACTTTCTTAAGGATCTTCTTTCTAACAAGAAGAAGCTGGAGGACCTTTCGATTATTACTCCGAGTGAGCATTGCTCTGTGGTGGTGCAGAGTAAACTACCAGAGAAATTAGCTGACTAGGGTATTTTCACTATCTCGTGTTTGTTTGGTAGTTCTACTGTGAACCACACGATGGCCGATCTTAATGCTAGCATAAATTTGATGCCTTACTCGATAAGAGAAGAAGGCCGATTCAGTTCCAAGTAGGAGATAAGGTGATGTTGAAGGTATCTCCATGGAAAGGAATCATCCATTTCCGAAAAAAAAGGGAAGTTGAGCCAAAGGTACATCGGGCCATTCCAAATCATTACTAGTGTTGGTGAGGTGACATATAGGCTGGAACTTCCTAATAAGCTACATAGGATTCATCCTACATTCCATGTATCTCATTTATGAAAGTGCTTGGTGGAAGGTGATTTTGTTATCCCTTTCACGGACATCGAGGTTGATGAAAGGTTGAATTATGAGAGCAACCAATAGCTATTTTGGATTGGAAGGAGAAACAGTTAAGGAATAAAATGATTAGCCATGTAAATATGCAGTGGAAGCATTGCAAGGGATCCGAGGCCATTTGGGAATCGGAGGAAGAAATGAGACGGCACAATCCCAATCTCTTTAAGGAGTGACAGGTTTCGGGGACGAAACCTATATAAGGGGTGAACTTGTAACACCCAAAAACTTCTAAAGAGAAAAGTAAAGGAGCAAATGGGATATTTATTTTAAAAGCAAGGGGTAAAAGTGTGCAAGGGCCAAACCGGCCCATAAAGGGGTTTAAAAGAGAGATGGTCGCCCATACTCTCTCCCTTGCACTTTAAAACTTACGGCTAGAGAGAGAAGGAGCTCCCACCGGTTCTAGAGTGAGAACGTAGAAGATTTTTTCAAAAGGTACTATTTTAAGGTGATTTCTTCTCAGATCTAAGTCGAGTTTAAGCTTCTAGGCAGATTTCTATGTGTTTCTATGTGTTTAGTTTGTATCTTTACATGTTTATAGGTGATAGAACTCCAGGTTGCTCTCGGGTTTTAGTGGTTTGCTCGAAGGCTGGTTAAGGTGAGTTCTAGATCCCCTCTTTTACATGTTTTCTACTTGTTTGAGGCTGATATATTAAAACATTGTTTCTTGACAAAGCTATGTTTTCCATAGTTTAAGATGACTTTTTACGAAAAATGTATGTTTTTAAGGAATTCTGTGAATGATAAATGATGTTTATTATGTGCTAAGTGTGAATATAATAGTTTTAATCTAAGTATACGTTTAAAGGTGTTGTATGGAACTAGAATTCATATAAGTGGGACATAAGTATTTAAATGGCTATCCGCTATGGACATTGGTTGTCCGATGCGGACACTTGGAATGAGTTAGTTTGTCCGCTGTGGACATTAACTGTTTGCTTTGGACACTTAAGTGCTTAAGTCATCCTCCGTGAACCCTAATTCATCCGCTGTGGACATTAATTGTCCGTTGTGGACACTTGTGTTAAGAAGACATCCGCTGTATGCCTTAGTATGGCTTAGTGATCCGCTGTATGCCTTAGTATACTTTGTACATCCGCTGTAGACCTTGGTCGTCCGTTGTGGACTTTGTTCATCCGCTGTGGACTTTTGTATGGCCCCGTTCCCAGGAACCCCACAGTTGGTCAATCACAACCTCATTTATATCAAAACATATTAAAATTTATTAAGTAAATAAAACATTGCAGCGGAATAATTCATCAAAAACCATTTCATGCTTTAATAAATACATTTGCTAAGTAATACATCGTCGTTTAAAAGATTACAAAATATCACTTAGTTGTATTACAAAACAACATCATTATCATGCATGAAATGGATGCCAGTCTTTGCCCGCCAAGTCGCTTCACCCTCGTGCCATCCTCAGCAACAAGCTACCTGCCAACTGGAAATGCATAAAAAGTCAGCTTTAATGAGTGAATTCTAGTTTTAAATAATAAAATACTTTACCTTTAGTAAAAACCTTTCCTTTACTTTCGTTCGTGATCACATAACATACATACATCTTGATAATATCATTATTATCTTTTATCATCATTCATAATCGTTCATTTCGCACTTTTTCATTATCTTTCACTTCTATCTAGAACCTGTCATAAGCTATACCCCATCATTAGGCACGAAAGCCACCTCAGTCATGGGGTTAAGCGACAAGGATCCCATTTCCCACGTATGGATCAGTCACCAAGACTGACCCCCCTGTGTGTATACCCTCATGGGTTAGCCAAGATCGCATGCTACATCACACACAGTTGAGCTAACAACTCTTTAATGAGTTGTGAACCTCTTTAAATTTGCTTGCAAGACTTTCATTCATTCGGTGTGTTCCACTTTTCATTATCTAAAATCTTCCGCTTCTTTTGATGATAATACTTTACGTATAAGAGCATTAACACACCATGTAAAGTCACGTGATAATACGTAATAAGGAACATCAATAACAGGCCACAAACATGCATAACATGAACAAACATAAACCATCAAAACATTCCAGAGCTCAATCATTAATTTCTATTTCCCAAAATTTCAGAAAAATCCTAAGTCAATTTAGGCACATGAGCACTATGTGGGCGCATGGGCACTATGCAGGTTCACGGACAGTTGGGCGCATGGGGAAACTTAGGAGCATGGGTACTATGCAGGCGCATGAGTACTATGCAAGCACATGAGTACTATGCAGGCGCATGGGTACTTGGGTGCATGGGCAGTTTGGGCGCATGGGCAAAAACTTAGGTGCATGGGCAAAAACTTAGGCGCATGGGTACTATGCAGGCGCATGGGTACTATGCAAGCGCACGGGCAAGTGTTACGCGCATGGGCAAAAATGTTAGGCGCATGGGCAAAAACTTAGGCGCATGGGTACTATGCAGGCGCACGGGCAAGTGTTAGGCGCATGGGTAAAAATGTTAGGCGCATGGGCAATTACTAGTTCTAACTTATACTAATTTCAGTCCCTATTCATCATCCTAACGTATTCTTAGCCCAAATCTAGCATATTAAGCACTTTGAACAAGCATACAACCACAAGATTCGGTCAAAATATTCACAAACCCACACACACACACACACACACATAAAATAGGGGAACACATACCGTTTCAACATACTGGGAGTTGTAAAAATGATAATTTATATGCATTTCAGCCCAAAACAGGTTTAAAACAGAAAAATCAGGGATCTAGAACTCACCTACAGCAGCCTTCAAGTAAAACTCCTCTAAACTCGAGAGCACTTGGAGTTCAAACACCTAAACACACCAAAAACACCCAACCGAACATAGAGGAACACATAAGACTCGGTCCAAAAGCTGAAAATCCAGCTGAAACCGAACAAAACACACGAAAAGTTACCTTCAAATCGATCTTCTTCTTCTTCTCTCTAAAACCGATGGAAACTCTGTTCTTTTTCTTTTCTGCAGTCGAAGCAGTTGGTGAGCAGGGGAGTGGGCGGCCATGCACACCTTTTAAACATAATTATAATAAAGTTTGCCACTTGCATAACTTTAACCCCTTAACTTGGGTTATTTCATCTTTCTTTCTTTATACTTCTCTTTTCTTTTCTTTTCTTTTCTATTTTCTTCTTTTCTTTTTTGTAACTTTCCGGGTGTTACAAGTCCACCCCCTTATATAGGTTTCGTCCCTAAAACCTGTCACTCCTCAAACAGTTGTGGATAATACTGTCTCATCTCTTTCTTAGTCTCCCTCGTAGACTCGGATCCCTTCCTGTGCCTCCACTGTACTCGCACCAGTGGAACCACTTTATTCCGTAATCTCTTCTCTTTTCGGTCAATGATTGTCACTGGTTCCTCTATGTAATTGAGTCGTTCATCCACTTAAATGTCCTCTAGTGGTATAATTGTATCTTCATCAGCTAGGAACTTTCTCAGATGAGATACATGGAATGTTGGATGAATCCCACTTAACTCATCGGGTAGCTCCAACCTATAGGCCACCTCTCCTACTCGAGCAATGATTCGGAAATGTCCTATATACCTCGGGCTCAGCTTACCCCGCTTTCTGAACCGAATGATTCCCTTCCAAGGTGAAACCTTCAGCATAACTTTATCACCCACCTTGAATTCAATCGGTCTACGCCTCTTGTCCGCATACGACTTTTGCCTATCTTTTGCCACCTTCATAATGGCCTTGATCTTCTCCAACTTTTCAGTCATAGCCTTGATCACTTCAACGCTCCCCAGCTCCTTCTGTCCGATGTCAGCCCAACATACGGGCGTTCTACACTTCCTACCGTATAGCATCTCTTATGGTGGCATACCAATGCTGGCATGATAACTATTGTTGTATGAGAATTCAACTAATGGTAAGTGTTCATCCTAACTTCCTCTAAAATCAATAATACATGCTCGGAGCATATCCTTAAGCATCTGTATGGTTCTCTTTGACTGACCATCTGTCTGAGGATGATAAGCTGTACTGATGTGTAGTCTCGTACCCATCGCATCATGGAATCTCTTCCAAAACTTAGATGTAAACCGAGTGTCACGGTCAGACATTATAGACACCGGTACACCATGACAAGTCACAATCTCCTTGATGAACAGGTCCGCCAACCTCTCAGAGGAATACATCTCGAGGATCGGTAGAAAGTGAGCACTCTTCGTCAAACGGTCACTATCACCCATATGGCATCGTACCCCCTTGTTGTACGTGGTAACTTCGTAATGAAGTCCATGGTGATGTGCTCCCATTTCCACTCGGGTATATCCAAAGGTTGGATCTTCCCGTATGGCTTCTGATGCTTCGCCTTCACTTGCAAGCAAGTAATGCGCTTACTAACATACTCCGCTACATCACGCTTCATACCCAGCCACCAGTAGTCTTTCTTCATATCATGATACATCTTCATAGTACCAAGATGGATGGCGTATCGAGTCTTATGAGCTTCATCCATGATTCGCCCCCGTAGGCCTCCATAACGAGGGATCCACATCCGCTCGAAGCGGGTTCTAACTCCAAGAGTGTTCTCACCCAACTCCGAGACTAGACCTTTCATTCTTTTGGAGTTGATTCGGTCTTCCTTCAGCTCCTCATCTTGAAATTCCTTGACCTGTGCCATCACATCAGAGGTCATCACCAACTTGTAAGCTTTCACCCGGATTGGCTCGGGTCACTCCTTTCGTCTAAGGGCATCCACCACTATGTTGGCCTTGCCCGGATGGTAGTGGATCTTATAATCATAATCCTTGATCAACTCTAACCACCTCCTTTTCCTCATATTAAGGTCCTTCTACTCAAAGAAGTATTTCAAGCTCTTATGGTCAGTGAAGATAGTGCACTTCGTCCTGTACAAGTAGTGCCTCCAAATATTCAATGCAAAGACCAAAGCCGCTAGCTCCAAGTCATGAGTAGGGTAATTAGCCTCCTAGATTTTTAACTGTCGGGACGCATAGGCTATAACCCTACCTCGTTGCATCAGCACGCAACCCAATCCTGAATAAGAAGCATCTGAATAGACCACCAAGTCTTCATTCCCTTCGGGTAGCGTCAAGACAGGAGCTTGAGTCAATCTTGTCTTTAACTTCTTAAATGCATTCTCCTATTCCAGACCCCATACAAACTCCACATCCTTATGGGTCAGCTTGGT
The DNA here is from genome assembly GCA_025506505.1 of Flaveria sonorensis. Taxonomy (NCBI): domain Eukaryota; kingdom Viridiplantae; phylum Streptophyta; class Magnoliopsida; order Asterales; family Asteraceae; genus Flaveria; species Flaveria sonorensis. The sequence continues at coordinate 11,618,073 of CM046423.1, read as the reverse complement.
CAATGGTGAGGCTATCTTAGAAAAGTCTTGAATGAATCTCTTGTAATAGCCCGCTAAACCCAAGAAACTGTAGATCTCAGATGGCGTCTTTGGAGTCTTCTATTGTATCACCGCCTCCACCTTTGCCGGGTCTACCATGATCCCTTCAGAATTTACCACATGACCCAAAAGCTGAACATTGCGCAACCAGAAAGCGCACTTGGAGAACTTAGCATACAGCTTCTCTCTTCTAAGTTCCCCTAATACCTCACGAATGTGACCGGCATGCTCTTCTTCGCTCTTTAAATAAATCAGGATATCCTCGATAAATACAATCACTGATTTATCCAACATCGGCCGACACACCTGGTTCATCAAATCCATAAAGGCACCTGGCGCTTTAGTTAGACCAAAAGACTTAACGAGAAACTCGTAGTGTCCATAACACATGCGAAAAGCTGTTTTAGGTATATCCTACTTCTTCACCTTCAACTGATGGTAACCAGATCGGAGATCTATCCTCGAGAACCAACTGGCACCTTGGAGCTGGTCAAACAAGTTATCAATTTTGGGTAACGGATACCGGTTCTTCACGATCAACTTGTTTAACTCACGGTAGTCGATGCACATCCTCATACTACCATCCATCTTCTTTAAAAACAAGACCGGAGCACAGGGAGAGATACTTGGTCGAATGAGCCCTTTGTCCAACAACTCTTGCAACTGATCATTATCCTATTCACCATCCTCTTCTTTAAAACAAGACCGGAGCACCCCAGGGAGAGATACTTGGTCGAATGACCCTTTGTCCAACAACTCTTGCAACTGGATCATTAGTTCCTTCATCTCAAACGGATCCAATCGATATGGTGCCTTGGCAACAGGTTGAGCACCAGGTATCAAGTCGATCTGGAACTTGATCTCGCGGTCTAGTGGCACACCTGGTAAATTTTCTGGGAACACTTCTAGAAACTCACACACAACTGGTACATTGGACAATTATGGTACTAACGTATCCACATCCTTCACGTAAGCCAGGTAGGCACTACATCCACGTTTCATGCACTTCTCTGCCACCACCATCAAAATCACCTTCGGAACCGTAGTAACTCGATCACCGTAGATCGTCACCGAACTCCCATTAGGTGCAGTCAATTGGATCATCTTCTTGCGACACATAATATTTGCCTCATAGTCTACTAGCCAATCCATCCCTAGAACCACATCGAATCCGCATTGGGGCATCATGAATAATTTAGCAGAGAACCTATGGCCTTCCAACTCTATGTCATAATTTCTATCAGATCAGAAATCCTAGTAGACTTACCAATGGCAGTTTCTACATCGAAGGGCTCATCAATCTTTCTACTCCTATAGGCAACTTAGCATAGAAGGCAGCAGAAATAAAACTCTTACTAGCACCAGAATCAAATAGTACAGAGGCATAAGTTTGGTTTACTAGGAACGTACCTGACACGACATCGGGGTCCACCCTAGCCTCCTCCCGGGTCATCGTGAATGCTCTTGCTTTCGCCTTTGGTCCCTCCTTCTCAACCCCTTTCTTCACCCTGGAGCTCTCGGCCCTTGGCCTTTTGCAATCCCTGCTCAGATGGCCCTCTTCACCACAGTTATAACATCTTACAACCCCATACTCTCTTGTCATATGACCGGGCTTCCCACACTTGAAGCAGAGATTCAGTCCCCACTTACACTCCCCTGTATGTTCCTTCCCGCACTTACCACACCTCTTCATTCCTGTACCTGGTGTTACTACCCTTCGATCATCCACCCTTGCCCTCTTGTTATTTGGAGTTAAACCACCACGACCAAACCGCTTCCCATTCCAGTTCCTGACATCACCACCCTTCTTACTCACCTTTACCACTGCCACCTCTCTCTCATCATACAACCTCCCTGCCAGATCAACCACCGACCTAAAAGTACTCGGTCGGGCGGCGATCATGTGCCTACGATATCTGCTGGCAAACCCTGAATATACCTCTTGATCTTCCTTAACACCGGCATCACCTAATCCGGCACCAGCCTTGCCATCTCATTGAACTTAGTAGTATACTGCTGGTGTGTCATGGTTCCCGCCTCCAGCTGTAAGAACTCTCTTTCAATCTTGTCAAGCTCCCTATGAGGACAAAACTCCTCGATCACCATCTTCTTTAACTCCACCTCATTCTCCCAATCGCCCTGCTACCCTCGGCCAGGACAATATTGTCCCACCAGTACAAGGCCGAGTCCACAAATGAGTGGGTAGCAAACTTCACCTTTTGATCCTCCCTACATTTACTGATTTCCACCACAGCCTCCATCTCCCTTACCCATCGGTGAGCAGCAGCAACCAGTTACCATCAAAAGTCGGGGGCTTGCATCTTTGAAATGCCCCATAACTACACCCTTTGGAAGTTTCCTGTACCTCTTCCTCTTCCTCTTCATCACTGGAGACAACCATCTCAGTTTCTGGTTGCTCCCCTTCACCTGAACCTCTCCCAACGGTCCTCCTCCTCTCATCCTTCTATTTCTTTTCATCCTCCCTCACAGCACAAATAACCTCGATCACCACAGACGGCAGGATCGTCTGAATGACCTAATGAACTTCCTCCACAACTGCCTCTTTCACAAAGGCTCTCAAATTAGCACTCTCATCACCGCCTTCCTGGTGATGAAGCTCGGGATCTGCAAGAGCCATCTCAGTAGCCTTAGCCTTGTTCCTGGTGACACGTGGTCCAGTACCACGACCACCCTGCATACCTCCTCGAGAAGCCTTAGAAGATCTACCACCTGCCATCCTCTAAACACTATAAGATTCAAACACCTACACGGTTCTCACACCCCGGGCCCAAAGTGGGGTGGAACGTCACAGAATGGCAAACAAAACAAACATGGCAGCAGAAACTAACCATCAAGAGAGCACAAAAGGAGAGAAGACCACATGGCATTACAATTTACATTAAAACCGGGACTACACAGAATGGTTAAGCCCAAAACATAAAACGTAGGTGTTCAGTATAAATTGTTCAAAATACATCAAGTTTAAATTGTTCCAATTGTTTCAAAGCCAACCAAACTAATGCCATGGGTCACGGTGCTAGGTCAAGTCTTCTACACAGTTAGACTCCCTTCAAGGATTACCTGAGACATGCTCAAAAGAAATTTGTGTTAACTAAAAAGTTGGTGAATTTAAATGCTTTTAGTTTAAAAACAAGAGGATTCATCAGGATCCAACATTTGATTCTAAAAGAAAAATCTTAGTATCGTTGTTGTGGGGATCACAATCAACCCTTCACTCAGCCCCGGCTAGCCTCTTCAAAAATTATGTTTACCGGTTAAATCCCATTAGGAAACTGAGCCTCAAACTAGTGCACCATACCTGCCGGATGGTTCACCATAGTATCTTATAAAACCTGTTACATGCCACAAACGACCCCACAGGATCTCAGTGTGGTACCCTTCCCGTTCATCACGGAAGGCACTGTGTGTGGGGGATTCCCCAAGTAGATCTACCCATATAAACAAGAGGTTCACACAAGAATTAATAACTGTGATACCAGTATCAGCAGGTATCAACATAACCACAACGTATAGCATCATAACATAGCACAGAAATAGTTCAGTTTAAACAAAGCATGCTTCATCCCAAAACAGTAATAAAAAGGAACATTTGAACTCACCTTAGGGTTAAGTCAATGATTCCTTAAGCAAAGAAAGTTTCAATCCTAGCACCCTATCATCATTATTAAGTAATAATCTAAATGATCTATGGCCATTATAAGAGTAACTAGGTTAATTTATGCTTAAAAGTTTAACTAACTTTGGTTCTTAACATTATGTTAAAAAGTTACCTTTTTAGGTAAGTTGACTTTCTTTATGTAAATGACAAGTTTTTAAGATTAAATCAGTTAGATAAGTGATGATAGTTTAACAAGTAATTTTAGTCATTATTGATCAATTTATGGTGAAATTGCAGAATTTGCACTTTAGTCCCTCAAGTTTCACAATTTACCGTTTTTACCCTAAAGTTTGATTTCTATCATTTAATGACCCATAATGACCCTTAATAATTTCCAGAAGTTTTAAATGTTAAAATAATGACCTCTTTTAACTCAACTTTTCAATCATTTCAATTGGAGAATTTAAAATACATATAACTAGTTACCGGTTACGGTTAAACCAACAATTTAACGTCTAGTTTTAAATCTTTTAATTTTTAACCCATAAGACTTATGTATTACTTTTTAAAGACTACTAATAATTTTTTTTAAATGGGGTTTTTGAGTCATTATGGCCAAAGCTTCAGTTCATAAGAAATCGTTTGTAAACTCGTTTTTACCCGAAACCGAAAATTCTTAGTTGATTTTTCATCAAACTTTTTACCAAATTACCAACTTTGGGTCTCTAAGTTAATGAAATTAAATAAATTCTATGGTTTTAGACTTGTTACACAATTTTTAAAATTTTTCTCCAAAATCTCCTGGTTTAGGCCTATTTTGCTAATTAAATTCATAAAAATTACAATTTAACTCAATAAATCACCAAATTCGGTTTTTAAGACTAAGATATATTATTTAGGGTCTGGAACTTATAAAATTTGATATTTGTTAAGTTTTACTAATATCTTCCAACTTTACCACTTTTCGGGTCCTAGTTTTACCTCATTTAAACCATTTTACCACAATTTTCATAATGTATACCTCAATTCACAAATTTTATATGTTTAATAACACTAAACCACTAGAACAAAACTTCAACTCATGGATTTATACATACAAGTCACCATTGATGCTTTTAGAGGGTGTTAATCACCTTTTGCACATGTGTAATCGATATGTTTCAAGCATAATCATCGCCAAACTATTATTTAACTTTTAAAGAAGCTTCATAAAGAGTTCATAAACTGTTTTATAGCAGATGTTTAGCATATATTGAAAGGCTTTTCAAAACAGGTGGGTTTTTGGTGCTAAACCCATGAAAAAGAGGGTTTTCAAGGTGAAATCGGGTGCACCAACCCTAGATTCATGATTTTTCTTAGCATTATTCTTCTTGTGAAGTTGAAAATCCTTCAAAAATAGTAATGTAGTAGCAAGTTTCTGTTTTGAACAAGAAATGTAAGATTTTTGAGAGAAAAGTGATCAAAAAACACAGATTAGCTTCATTCGGGTACTTTGATGCTTACACTCTAGATGCTCCACGTTTTAGAGAAGATTTGAAGAGTGAAAAGGCTGTTGAATCTCGAGCTTGAGCTGTAACCTTCTGTTCTTGCAAGAACCTTGCTTGAAAACTCACCAAATGTCACTTTCAAGTTCGTTTTGCACTTGGTTGATGTTGGAATGGTGTTGTTCTTTGATTATGGAGGCTAAAATGAAGAAGATCTGCAGATTTTGGGAGGGAGATGGCTGATTTTCATGGAAGAGAGAGAGAAATGATGTTGGAAGTTTTTGCATGTATGGGGAAATGAGAGAGAGTGAAGTGTGTAGGTGGTTTTGGGGGTTTCAAGGGGATGGTGATTGGGGAGAGAGGGGTGGCCGAAGTTATGTGGTTAGGGGCGTTTTAATTTAAATTCTCTTGTATTTAATTATGTAGTGTAGGTTATTAGTAGTATAATTTTATTATGTAGTGATAGTTGGTAGTAAATTATTGTTTTTAAGTTTTTAAATGTAATAATACATATATATAAAATATGGTTGAAATTTTGATGTATTATTAACACACATGATTTATTTTATTTTGAAATTAGATTTCATCACCTAATTAATATTTTTCAAAGATCACCTAATAATTTCTAGAATAAGGCAAGGCATAAAGGCATCATCTAAGGCAATCAAGCATGTAATCAAAATAATCATGTAAAAATGATAATAATAATAATACCATGAATAAAATAATGTTAAACTAAATTTAGGGTTAGGGTTAGACCTAGGAGTTAGTTGTTACAACGGTCATTCAAGATAATAGCTCAGTTTATGTCAAGTATACTAAGACCCTAATTACAGTGGCCAGTTGTGATTAGCCACTTACTTTACTCTTTATCCTCCAAGCATTTTCTATCCTGACTACATCAGTATCCAAATCTACTAAGAGCACATAAATCAAATAGCACGCGTACATAATACCGGTTAACATTAAGAAAGTAAATTACCTGATGGCACGTAGCTACTTGGGCTGGCATCCCTCCATTTGGTCCCATTCTCAGTTTAAGGTTAGGTTTTGAAAATATTTACCCATTTCTCTTAAACTTTGGCTCTGATACCAACTTGTAAGGCCCCGTTCCCGGGAACCCCACAGTTGGTCAATCACAACCTCATTTATATCAAAACATATTAAGATTTATTAAGTAAATAAAACATTGCAGCGGAATAATTCATCAAAAACCATTTCATGCTTTAATAAATACATTTGCCAAGTAATACATCGTCGTTTAAAAGATTACAAAATATCACTTAGTTGTATTACAATACAACATCATTATCGTGTATGAAATGGATGCCAGTCTTTGCCCGCCAAGTAGCTTCACCCTCGTGCCATCCTCAGTAACAAGCTACCTGCTAACTGAAAATGCATAAAAACTCAGCGTTGCTGAGTGAGTTCTAGTTTTAAATAATAAAATACTTTACCTTTAGTAAAAACCTTTCCTTTACTTTCGTTCGTGATCACACAACATACATACATCTTGATAATATCATTATTATCTTTTATCATCGTTCACAATTGTTCATTTCACACTTTTTCATTATCTTTCACTTCTATCTAGATTCTGTCATAAGCTATACCCCATCATTAGGCACGAAGCCACCTCAGTCTTGGGGTTAAGCGACAAGGATCCCATTTCGCACGTATGGATCAGTCACCAAGACTGACCCCCTGTGTGTATACCCTCATGGGTTAGCCAAGATCGCACGCTACATCGCACACAGTTGAGCTAACAACTCTTCAAAGAGTTGTGAACCTTTTTAAATTGCTTGCAAGACTTTCATTCATTCGTTATGTTCTACTTTTTATTATCTTAAATCTTCCGCTTCTTTCATGATAATACTTTACATATAAGAGCATTAACACACCATGTAAAGTCACATAATAATACGTAATAAGGAACATCAATAACAGGCCACAAACATGCATGAAATGAACAAACATAAACCACCAAAACATTCCGGAGCTCAATCATTAATTTCTATTTCCTAAAATTTCAGAAAAATTCTAAGTCAATTTAGGCGCATGAGCACTATGTGGGCGTATGGGCACTATGCAGGCGCACAGATAGTTGGGTGCATGGGAAAACTTAGGTGCATGGGGAAACTTAGGCGCATGGATACTATGCAGGCGTATGAGTACCATGCAGGCGCATGGGTACTTGGGCGCATGGGCAGTTTAGGTGCATGGCGCAAAAACTTACTATGCAGGCGCACGGGTACTATGCAGGGGCACGGGAAAGTGTTAGGCGCATGGGCAAAAATGTTAGGCGCATGGGCAAAAACTTAGGCGCATGGTTACTATGCAGCCGCACGGGCAAGTGTTAGGCGTATGGGCAATTACCAGTTCTAACTTATACTAATTTCAGTCCCCATTCATCATCCTAATGTATTCTTAGCCCAAATATAGCTTATTAAGCACTTAGAACAAGCATACAACCACAAGATTCGGTCAAAATATTCACAAACCCACACACACACATAAAACAGGGGAACACATACGGTTTCAACATACTGGGAGTTGTAAAAATGATAATTTATATGCATTTCAGCCCCAAACATGTTTAAAATAGAAAAATCGTGGATCTAGAACTCACCTACAGCAGCCTTCAAGTAAAACTCCTCCAAACTCGAGAGCACTTGGAGTTCAAACACCTAAACACACCAAAAACACCCATCCAAACACAGAGGAACACATAAGACTCGGTCCAAAAGCTGAAAATCCAGCTGAAACTGAACAAAACACACGAAAAACTTACCTTCAAGTTGATCTTCTTCTTCTTCTCTCTAAAACTGATGGAAACTCTATTCTTTTTCTTTTCTACAGTCGAAGCAATTGGTGAGCAAGGGAGTGGGTGGCCATGCCCACCTTTTAAACATAATTATAATAAAGTTTGCCTCTTGCACAACTTTAACCCCTTAACTTGGGTTATTTCACCTTTTTTTCTTTATACTTCTTTTTTCTTTTCTTTTCTTTTCTCTTTTCTTCTTTTTTTTTGTAGCTTTCCAGGTTTTACAACTTTGGTCGTCAGCTGTAAACTTGTCCATTCGCTGTGGACTTTGGTCGTCCACTATGGACTTGTACCTCCGCTGTGGAACTTATGCATGCGCTATGAACACTTAGGTTTATCCTGAATTTTTGTCAAAGGAGTTTAAGTGATTAGTGCTTATGTTTTAATGGGAGAATATGATTGTTAAATGCTTTCTTGTTAAGTTATATCTTTTTATGGGTTACTGTTATGAAAAATTAACGTTTTGTGTTATGTGATTATTAAGGCAATGGATATCTTATAAGTATTATTCATAATCAAGTGGACATAAATAAATCAAAGAAAGACAGTGGAACCTAACGAATGTTACCCCCGGGCCCTTATGAAGAATGAAAATCCTTGCAAGCAAAATGAAAGGAGGTGCACGACCATGTTGTCGTTAGCTCAACTGATGTGCGGTTGTTTCAGCCCATCAGGATGCACATCTAGGGTCTAATCCTTATGATTGACCAATGAATGAATGAATGGGACTCGTATTCATGAGCAGGCTTCGTGCCTAGCAGTGTGGGTAAACTGTCAGGGGTTAGCTACCACTTATAAATGTGTACTGGCAGGGTTCGGAATTTGTTGCCAACCATATAATGTAGGCTCTTGCTTTATGCAATCCTAGTTAATGAAAGAGAAAGATAATGAAAGAAATAAAGATAATAAATGTCTTATTGAATTTTATCAGTCGATTTGACTATTATGTATTATGGATGGGTGATCATTAAAGGAAGATTTCAAAATGTATATTTTTATATATTAACAAAACTAGAGCTCACTCAGCAACGTTAACTTTTTATGCATATCAGTTGGCAGGTAATAAGGTTGCTGGGGATGGCACGAGGATGGAGCTACTTGGCAAATAAAGACTGGCATCCATATTTAAGCTAAAACGATGTTTTTGTCTTGTAATACAACTGAAATGTCTTTTTGAACTTCATGACAATGATGTATTTCTTGGCAAAAATTATTATTAATTCATGAAATGGATTTTTTAAAATTATTCCACTATAATGTTTTAATATTTCAATGTATTCTAATATGTATTGTGCTATGAATGAACAACTGTAGGGTTTCCAGGGATAGGGGCCCTATAAGTTGGTATCAGAGCTAAAGTTTAAGAGAATTGAGTAAATTATTTTTAAAACCTAAACTGAAAATGGGACCAAATGAAGGGATGTCAGCCCAAGTAGCTACGTGCCATCAGGTAAAATTTTCTTAAAGTTAACCAGTATTATGTGCATGTACTATCTGAATTTATGTTCTTAGTAGATTTGAATACTGATGGGTGACAGGATAGTGAGTGCTTAAGACATTGGGGTAAGGTAAGTAGTTAATCACACTTGGCCACTAAAATTAAGGACTTACCATACTTATCATGATCTGACCAATTACCTTGAATGACATTGTAGGTGTTGAATCTTATAAGAGGTAGAATTTATTACAGGTAGAAAATATGGGAAGGCAACCCGAGGTGGTGCTCATGGCTGGTGTACTACTGGCCCATGTATCACCAGGAGCAAAGCTAAGGCTCCCGAGACAGTTCACGAGGAGTCGGATCTCCATAGCCAACATGAGGGTGAAGGGTCAGCTACCCTCAAGTCTACTATGAAAGAGGCTATTGCTGATGAGGTCTACAACGTTATGCAAAATGTCTTACCTTGAGTGGTGACTGAAGTGATTAGAGCTGTTAAGGATAGGGAAAAAGTTAAGAATAAAGGGAAGAAGGAGAAAAAGAAATTAGGCAAGCCCACAGAGATGCAAGCTCCCGACCTTTGACGATAACGATATGCTACTGCCGCTCATCATTGGGTTCGAGAGATAGAAGCAGTCCTGGACATCAGTGAGTGTCAGGAAGATCAGAAGGTGAAGTTTGCTACCTATTCTTTTGTTGACTTGGCACTATGCTGGTAAGAAAACATTATCCAAGCTGAGGGAAAACGATTAATAGAAAAAATGAAGTGGTCAGAGTTGAAGGAGTTGGTGCTTGATGAGTACCGTCGACATCGAAAGTTGGACAAAACTAAGGAGTTCTTGTATTTGGAGGTCGAGAACATGACTCATCATGTGTACGCCTCCAAGTTCAATGAACTTGCAAGACTGGTGCCTGACATGGTAACTTCTGTGTCTAAGAAGATCAAGAGATACTTGCAGGGCTTGCCAGTGGATATTAGGAAGAGTATGATCACCGCTAGTCCGAGCACATTTAGGTTGGTGGTGGATTTGGCGGAAGGGTTATATGATGAGAGAGAATCGGTGCCAGTTCAAAAAAAGACTGAGAAGTGGAGTTGGAATAGGAATAGGAATAGGAAGAGGTTCAGGAATGATAACTACGGGATTAGGGAAAAGAAGATGAGGGTCGACTACAGTCGCACAGAATAGAGGAAGGGGATTGACCGAGAGGAGTGTAAGAACTATGGAAAGAGTCATATGAGTGAATGCAGAGTGGGAATGAATAGATGTTTCAAATGTGGGGGCTAGGTCCATTATGCTTAGGAGTAGGGTACTGAGGTGCTACCAATACGGTGAGGTAGGCCACTAAGGCTGGGAATGCAAGAAGGGTGGAGCAGGAAGCTCAAGGATCAAGATGATAGGAAGAATAATAACACCAAAGTGAAGGCGAGGGCATTCGATATGACCAGGGAGGAAGCCAGAGTGGATCCTGAGATAGTTTCAGGTACAATTTTGGTAAACCAATTGTATGCTTCTGTGCTCTTTGATTTGGGTGCTAGTAGGAGCTTTGTATTTACCGCTTTTTGTCGTTTGATGCATGGTAAAAGTAGGAAGATAGATGTGCCCTTCCATGTTGAGAGTACGATAGGAAAATCTACTAAAATGACTGATATGATTGACGATTGCCTCATAGAATTGGATGGTCATAGGTTTCCTACTAGATTGTATGTGATGGCCCTAGGAGGTTTTGATGTGGTGTTAAGAATGGATTGGTTGGTGACATACGAAGCGAATATCGTGTGTTGAAAGAAGATGATTCGTCTTATTATGCTCGACGGCAGTTTGGTTACGGTTCACGGAGACAAGGAATGCGTCATTCCATGAGTGGTATCTATGATGACGGTAGAAAAGTTTATAAGGAGAGGGTGTGGTGCTTACCTGGCTTATATGAAAGATGTGGATACGACAGTGCTTCAACTGTCGAAAGTATCAGTGGTATGTGATTTTCCCAATGTGTTTCTGGAAGATCTGCCAGGGGTCCCACCCGATAGAGTAATTGAATTTCAGATTGACTTCATACCAGGAGCACAACCCGTCGCTAAGGCACCATACTGGTTGGCTCCATCCGAGCTCAAGGAACTGTTGTCACAACTGTAAGATCTTTTGGATATGGGCTTTATTCGACCAAGCATCTTTCTATGGGGTGCTCCAGTTTTATTCGTGAAGAAGGATGATCGTATGAGGATGTGCATAAACTACCATGAACTGAACAAGTTAACTGTGAAGAACCGGTATCCGTTACCAAGGATTGATGACTTGTTCGATCAGCTCCAGGGTGCCAGTTGGTTCTCGAAGATAGATCATTGATCGGGTTACCATCAACTGAAGGTGAAGGAACAGGATATTCCTAAGACAGCCTTTCGCACGCGTTATGGACAATATGAGTTTCTCGTGATGTCTTTTGGTTTAACCAACATGCCTGCTGCCTTTATGGACCTTATGAATCGGGTATGCCGACCGATGTTAGATAGATCGATGATCGTATTCATTGATGACATTCTGATCTACTCAAGAGTGAAGAGGAGCATGCTTGTTACATCAAGGAAGTACTAGAGTCACTTAGAAGTGAGAAGTTGTACGCGAAGTTCTCTAAGTGTGCATTTTGGCTATGAGAGGTCCAATTTCTTGGTCATGTGATTAATTCTAAAGGAATAATGGTGGACCCTACAAAAGTCAAAGCTGTAATGCAATGGGAATCACCAAGAATGCCATTTCAGATCGGTAGTTTCCTGGGTTTGGCATGTTACTACAGAAGGTTTATTCAAATCTTCTCTAAGGTGGTGTCCCCGTTGACTAAGCTAACATATGTCAAGTTTGAATGGGGTTCAGATCAGGAGGGTGCCTTTCAAGAGTTGAAGATAAGGTTAACCCAAGCCCCAGTCTTGACGTTGCCTGAAGGGAATGATGACTTGGTGGTATACTCAGATGCTTTGCAATCAGGATTAGGTTGCGTGTTTGATGCAACGAGGGAGGGTTATAGCCTATGCGTCTCGATAGTTGAAGATCATGAGGTTAACTACCCTACTCATGATTTGGAGTTTTGGGTGTGGTCATTGCATTGAGGTTTTGGAGGCACTATTTATACGGGATTAAGTGTACCGTCTTCACAGATCACAAGAGCCTAAAGGTTTTCTTCGAACAAAAGGATCTTAACATGAGGCAAAGAAGGTGGTTAGAGCTGATCAAGGACTATGATTGTGAGATTCACTATCATCCAAGCAAGGCGAATGTGGTTGCTGATGCCTTTAGTCGAAAGGAACGACCTAAACCGATTCGGGTGAAGGCTTGTCAGCTGATCGTGACACCCGATGTCATGGGTCAGATCAGAAAGTTTCAAGATGAGGCACTAAAGGATGATAGGATCAAGTCTGAGCAGATGAAAGGACAGATATCAAATTTAGGGGAGAACACTCTTGGTTTTAGAACCTGATTCGGGTGGATGTGGTTCCTTGCTACGGGGATCTGAGGGGAAGGATAATGGATAAAGCTCACAAAACTCGGTATTCCATTCATCCTGGTGCTACAAAGATGTACCATGACCTGAAAAAGGATTATTGGTAGCCAGGGATGAAGCGTGACGTGGTGGAGTATGTGAGTAAGTGCCTGACTTGTTTGATAATGAAGGTAGAACATCAAAAACCATATGGGAAGATCCAACCTTTGAATATACCCGAATGGAAGTGGGAGCACATCACAATGGACTTCATCATGAAATTGCCTCGTACGGCGAGAGGATGTGATACCATTTAGGTGATTGTAGACCACTTGATGAAAAGTGCCCACTTTTTGCCAATCCAAGAGACTTACTTGTTGGAAAGGTTGGCGGATCTGTTCATCATGGAGATTGTGACTCGTCATGGTATGCCGGTATCCATTGTTTCTGATAGGGACACTTGGTTCACACCTAAGTTATGGAAGAAATTCCACGATGCGATGGGAACGAGGTTACACATTAGCAAAGCTTACCACCCTCAGACACACGGTCAATCAGAAAGAACCATTCAGACTTTGGAGGACATGCTCCGAGCATGCATTATTGATTTTAGTGGAAGTTAGGATGAGCACCTATAGTTGGCAGAGTTCTCTTACAACAATAGTTATCATGCAAATATAGGCATGCCACCATTCAAAATGTTGTATGGGAAACAGTGCAGAACTCTGGTGTGTTGGGGAGATATCGGGCAAAAGGAGTTGGGAAGTATCAAGATCATCGAGGCCACAATAGAAAAGGCGGAAAGGATCAAGGCCTTTATGAAAGTAGCAAAAGATCATCAAAGGTCCTACGCTGATAAGAGAAGAAGGCTGATTAAGTTCCAAGTAGGAGATAAGGTGACGCTGAAGGTGTCTCCATGGAAAGGAATCATCCATTTCCAAAAAAATGGGAAGTTGAGCCCCAGGTACATCGGGCCATTCAAAATCATTTCCAGAGTTGGTGAGGTGGCATATAGGCTAGAATTTCCTGATGAGCTGCATGGGATTCATCCTACATTCTATGTATCTCATTTACAGAAGTGCTTGACGGAAGGTGATGTTGTTATCCCTCTCAAGAACATCAAGGTTGATGAAAGGTTGAATTATATGGAGCAACCAGTAGCTATTTTGGACCGGAAGGAGAAACAATTAAAGAATAAAATGATTAGTCAAGTAAAAGTGTAGTGGAAGCATCACAAGGGATCAGAGGTCACTTGGGAATCGGAGGAAGAAATGAGATGGCATAACCCCGATCTCTTTAAGGAGTGACAGGTTTCAGGGACGAAACCTATATAAGAGGGTTGGACTTGTAACACCCGAAAACTTCTAAAGAGAAAAGTAAAGGAGCAAATGGGATATTTATTTTAAAAGCAAGGGGTAAAAGTGTGCAAGGGCCAAACCGGCCCATAAAGGGGTTTAAAAGAGAGATGGTCGCCCATACTCTCTCCCTTGCACTTCAAAACTTACGGCTAGAGAGAGAGAAGGAGCTCTCACCAGTTCTAGAGTAAGAAAGTGGAAGATTTCTTCAAAAGGTATGATTTTAAGGTGATTTCTTCTCAGATCTAAGTTGGGTTTGAGCTTCTAGGCGGATTTCTATATATTTCTATATGTTTAGTTTGTATCTTTACGTGTGTATAGGTGATAGAACTCCAGGTTGCTCTCGGGTTTTAGTGGTTTGCTTGAAGGCTGGTTAAGGTGAGTTCTAGATCCCCTCTTTTACATGTTTTCTACTTGTTTGGGGCTAATATGTATATTAAAACGATGTTTCTTGAAAAAACTATGATTTCCATAGTTTAAGATGACTTTTTACGAAAAATGTATGTTTTTAAGGAATTATGTGAATGATAAATGATGTTTATTATGTGCAAAGTGTGAATTTTATAGTTTTAAGCTAAGTATATGTTTAAAGGTGTTGTATGGAACTAGAATTCGTATAAGTTGGACATAAGTATTTAAATGACTATCCGCTGTGGACATTGGTTGTCCTTTGCGGACACTTGGAATGAGTTAGTGTTGTCCGCTATGGACATTAACTGTCCACTGTGGACACTTAAGTGCTTAAGTCATCCGCTGTGAACCCTAATTCATCTGCTGTGGACATTAAATGTGTGCTGTGGACACTTGTGTTAAGAAGTCATCTTCTATATGCCTTAGTATGCCTTAGTGATCCGCTGTATGCCTTAGTATACTTTGTACATTCACTGTGGACCTTGGTCATCTGCTGTGGACTTTGTTCATCCACTGTGGAACTTATGCATGCGCTGTGAACACTTAGGTTTATCCTGAATTTTTATGAAAGGAGTTTAATTGATTAGTGCTTATGTTTTAATGGGAGAATATGATTGTTAAATGCTCTCTTATTAAGTTATATCTTTTTATGGGTTACTGTTTTGAATAATTAACGTTTCATGTTATGTGATAATTAAGGCAATGGATATCTTACAAGTATTATTCATAATCAAGTGGACATAAAGGAATAAAAAAAAGACAGTGGAACCTAATGAATGTTAACCCCGGGCCCTTATGATAAATGAAAAGCCTTGCAAGCAAAATTAATGGAGGTGCACGACCATGTTGTCGTTAGCTCAACTGATGTGTAGCTGTTTCAGCCTATGAGGATGCACATCGGGGTCTAATCCTTGTGATTGACCAATGAATGAATGAATGGGACTTGTATTTATGAGCAAGTTTTGGCCTAGCAGTGTGGGTCAACTGTCAGGGGTTAGCTACCACTTATAAACGTGTACTGGCAGGGTTTGGAATTTGTTGCCATCCATATAATGTAGGCTCTTGCTTTGTGCAATCCTAGTTAATGAAAAAGAAAGATAATGAAAGAAAGAAAGATAATAAATGCCTTATTGAATTTTATCAGTCGATTTGACTGTTATGTATTATGAATGGGTAATCATTAAAAGAAGCTTTCAAAATATATATTTTTATATATTAACAAAACTAGAGCTCACTAAGCAATGCTAAGTTTTTATTCATATTAGTTGGCAGGTAATGAAGTTGTTGGGGATGGCACGAGAATAGAGCTACTTGGCAAATAAAGACTGGCATCCATATTTAAGCTGAAACAATGTTTTTGTCTTGTAATACATTTGAAATGTCTTTTGAACTTAGTGACAATGATATATTTCTTGGAAAAAATTATTATTAATGCATGAAATTGATTTGTTAAAATTATTCCGCTGTAATGTTTTCATATTTTAATGTATTCTAATATGTATTGTGCTACGAATGACCAACTGTGGGGTTTCCCGAGATCGGGGCCTTACAATTTTGGGATGCCCCTTCTTACGCCAAGCTAAGGCATTGATTGATGTATATGAGGGTAAGATCACACTTCGTGTGGGGGTGGAAACCATCACTTTTAGATGTCTCTAAGGTGATGAATCATTCTGGTAGTCAGGAGAATTTAGTCTATTTTCTTGATGCATTCTTTTCTCATATGGATCGTTGCTTGGACTATGTCAGTGGAGCAGATCTGATGCCCTCATCTGACCTCAATGAGGAAAACCAAGAGGTTGAGATAAAGGGTGATCGCGATCCTAGTCTTAACTACCTGGTCACTAAGTTTCCTCAGTATCCTGAGGTGTTTGCTGTTAGAGAAGCTACTGGGGAGGGGAGGAAGCCTTCAGTAGAAACATCCCCATCCTTGAAGCTGAAGGAGTTGCCATAATATTTAAAATACGCATTTCTAGATGGTGAGGCAGGTTTTCCCGTCATCATATCTTCATATATGACGGAGGAGGAGAATAGAAGGTTGATTGAAGTGCTCAAGGAGCACAAATAGACGATTGCATGGAAACTCACTGATATTAAGGGCATTAGCTCTTCCTTTGCACACACAAAATACTCATGGAGGATGAGCATAAGCCTGTTGTTCAGAGACAGAGAAGGCTCAACTCTAACATGATAGAAGTGGTGAAAGAGGAGGTTCTTCAGGTCATCCTAAAGAAAGGGGGGATGACTATAATCATGACTGATAAGAATGAGTTGATCCCTTCAAGAACAGTCACTGGATGGAGGGTTTGTATTGATTACAGAAAGCTAAATGAAGCTACTAGGAAAGACCACTTCCCCTTCCTTTCATTGATTAGATGTTGGAACGTCTATTAGGGTAGCAGTTCTACTGCTTCCTTGATGGTTTCTCTGGTTATTTCCAGATTTCCATTGCACTGGAGGATTACATTTACATGCCCACACAGGATTTTTGCATAACGCCGTATGCCGTTTGGGTTATGTAACACTCCAGTCGCTTTTCAGAGGTGTATGGTGGCTATCTTCCAAGACATGATAGAGAAATCCATGGAGGTGTTTATGGATGATTTCTCTTTGTTTAGGAGCTCATTTGATCATTTCTTAGAGAATCTAGAGAGGATGTTAAGGAGATGCGTAAAGACAAACTTAATGTTGAATTAGGAGAAGTGCCACTTTATGGTGACTGAGGGGATTGTTCTTGGGCACAAGATTTCATGTGAGGGTATCGAGGTGGATAGGGCTAAGATAGAGACCATCAGTAGAATTCCTCCACCAACCAATATGAAATCCATCCATATTTTTTTATGTCATGCGGGCTTTTATCGCAGGTTCATTCGCTATTTTTCGAAAATCACCCGACCCATGACCCGCCTTCTTGAGAAGGATGTTCTATTTGTCTTTGACAAGGAATGTCTTAAGGCGTTTGAGTTTTTGAAGGAGCAACTTACGAGTGCCCCTATTCTTTGGTCCCTGACTGGAGTTTACCTTTCGAGGTGATATGTGATGCTAGTGACTATGCAGCCGGGGCCGTCCTAGGACAGAGGAAGGATAACCACTTCCATCCTATCTATTAAGCGATTAAGATACTAAACAAAGCTCAAGAGAATTACATGACTATTGAGAAGGAGCTTCTAGCGGTTGTCTTCGCATTCGACAAGTTCCGATCCTATCTCGTGCTTTCTAAGACCATTGTGTACATTGACCATGAAGCTTTGCACTATCTTTTTGTAAAGAAAGATGCTAAGCCTCGACTTATATGATGGATCTTACTTCTCTCTGAGTTTGACATCGAGATTAAGGACAAGAAGGGAGTTGAGAATGTAGCAGCAAATCACCTTTCGCCACTAGAGGATCCGAATAAAGAGGAGATATAGGAGGAAGCCATCGGGGATAGATTCCCCAATAAGGATTTGAGGATGTGAGAGCAGAAGTGGAAGGTATGCCATGGTTCTTTGATTTGGCAAACTACTTAGCCGGTGGTAAGGTGATTGGAGGAGTGACATCTTAGTAGAGAAAGAAGTTCTTCTTAGATGCTAAGCACTATATATGGGATGCGCCTTACTTATTCTGTGTGAGTTCCTATAGCTTATTGAGGAGATGCGTGAGTAGAGATGAAGGATTGGAGATCCTTAAACATTGTCATAGACAGGAGGTCATCATGGGCCATCATACACAGCAAAGAAGGTGCTATATTGTGGGTTTTATTGGCCATAGTGTTTAAAGATACGAGTGAGTTAGTGAGGAGTTGTGATGCGTGTCAGCGGTCTGGTAATATTTCCAAGCGTAATTATATGCCCCAAAACCCAATTCAGATAGTAGACGTTTTTGATGTTTGGGGTATAGATTTTATGGGTCTGTTTCCTTCATCTAGAGGAAATAGGTACATTCTTGTGGCTATAGACTATGTGTCCAAGTGGGTTGAGGCTCAAGCCTTGCCCACTAACAATGCAAGGGTGGTCCTATTGTTTCTGAGGTTGTTGTTTAGTAGGATTGGTACTCCTAGGGCATTGATTAGCAATAGAGGAACACATTTTTGTAATGCCTAAATGGAGAAGGTGTTAGCACGTTATGGAGTTACACACAAATTATCCACCGCCTATCATCCCCAAACTAGTGGTCAAGTAGAAAATGAAAATAGGGGGATTAAGAGGATTTTAGAAAAAACAATTGGAACAAATCATAAAGATTGGGCGGAATTGCTAGATAATGCAATGTGGGCCTATAGAATAGTGTTCAAAATGCCTATAGGCACTACACCTTTTAGGATAGTTTATGGTAAGACATGTCATTTACCGGTAGAGTTAGAGCATAGAGCATTTTAGGCGCTTAAGGCAGTTAACCTTGACTTCTCTAAGGCAGGTAAGAACCGGTATCTCTAGTTAAGTGTTTTAGAGGAACTTAGAGATGAGGCATATGATATATCCTGGAGTTATAAGGAGAGAACAAAGTCTTTACATGATATGAAATTGAAGGATGTGAAAGAGTTCAATTGTGGAGATAGAGTATTGTTATATAATTCATGATAGAAAATATTCCCAGGAAAGCTTAAATCTAGGTGGAGAGGATCATTTATAGTGAAAGAAGTGTTTCCATATGGTGTAATTGAAATTCAAGATGATTTTGGAAGTTCATGGAAAGTGAATGGACACTGACTGAAACATTACATAGGAGTGTCCATGTAGAATGAGATCGAGGAGGATGTAGCCCTCCTTGATGTTCCTAAGGTTTGAGAGATGAGAGGTTGCTTTCGGGTTACTTCCCGAATGTAGAGTTTGTAAAAGTTTCATGTTTATTATTATTTTTAGTTCATTTGTGTTTTCATTGTCGTCTTTCTTCTGTTTTCGGGTGTTAAAATTTGGTATTGTTTGTGTTTTGTAGGAATTCATGCTAGAATTGAAGAGGGAATCGAGGAATTAAGTTCCAGGTTTGTCTACAATCAAAACCAGAATTGGAACATTTTTTAGAGATGAATAGTAGGAAGAAAGTTAAAATTTGAAAATTTTTCTAGGTACCAATTATCAAAACTTTCTGGAAAAAACCATCTATGCGATACGCATAGATGGGTACCACCATCTGTGCGCATCGCATAGATGAATGTCAGACGGTCAACATCACATCATATACGATACGCGCAGGATAAGCCACCTGCTGCGTGTATCGCATAGAAGATCTTATCTGCGAAAAATAACAACCACCCATCATGCCACAGAACCACACAACCTAATCCCTTTTTCAAACCCCCTCTTCCCTACAACCGACCCCCACTACCAATCTTATTCGGTCACCATCATCAAACCATCAACATCACCCTTCCACTATTACCAAACATCACCATTCCACCATCACCAAACCGCGGCCAACCACCACCCCTTGGGCAACACCATCCGCCCATTCCCAGTCCTTTTCTCAACCCCTTTCCACCATTTTCACTCACACCTTCCATCAATCTTTCAAAAAGACATGATTTACAACTAGGTTTTTAATTTCTTGTTCTTGTTCCATTACCCTTCAACTAAAGGTATTTCTTCCTCCTTCTTTTCTAATTTTTTGTTTATGTGGGTTTGTTTTGTTTGATTGTTAGTTTATTTGGGTTATTATTTGGTTTTTCACTTGTTGAAACCCAGTTAATTGTTGACATGCTTAAAATTGCTTGAAATTGAAGTTGAATTTAGAAGTGATTGTTGGATGAAATTGGGATTTCATGTCAAATTAAGTGTGGGTTGGTTGGTAGATGATGATTATGTCCTCTTTGAACTTAATTTCAATTATTTTTCATGTTACTTTAGAATTGGACATCGTGGCTAACATTGGATTTTTGTAGTACTTTAGGCATGGGTGTGGGTTGACATGTGTTGATGATGTTTTGGTTTGTGCTAAATTGTTTAAATTTTGTTACTTTAAGAAGAATTGCCTCGACACATGGTTTGATATATAACTAATTTGGAAATAATTTGGCTTGAAATTTGTGGTTTATTATGACAAAATATCCTTATGTTTAACATACAAATGGTGTGAAAACTTAAGTGTGGGTATTGTCAACATAATGATACCGGGTTTAAATTTGTAGGGGTTTTGTTTAGTTTTTTGGTGTTTGCCTAAATCAAGTTTTTCCTGATTGTACTCAATCTCCATTCAAGCAGGAGGAATCTGATTTAGCATTTTTGTTTGCTTTTTAGTTTGTTTTGCTTGGGTTTTATCTTTGTTTGAATTTTGTTTGATTTAGTAGTTTTTTATTTCTTTTCAATATTTATTATTCAAACGACTGCGAATGAAATGGTATATAGTCGTTGGATTCTATATGACATCTCTGCTGACTAATAAGTGTTTTCACTTTTCAGATTTGGATAGAGGTGCTAGCTCTTCACGAACAGGAAAACGCAGAGCTAGGGGAGGAGCTACTGAGGACCAACCACATGCTCATGTCATTACCAGGACCATCAGATATGATGCACATTATATGGTCCCGAACCCGGATGATCAACCTATTCCAGAAGACGAGAAAGATTTGATTAGTCACACTTTCCTCCAATTCACACTAGGAACTGAGGAATATGAGAAATGTATTAAGTTCGCAGACATGGAATTATTGAGACATTGGACAATGATTGGAACTAGATGAACCAGTTAAATGCTACTCAAAGGATCAATTAGTTTTTGGGACCCAAATGCTTGAATGCTATTCAGTGTGTTGAGCCACAGTATTCAGAGTTGACAGCGGATTTTCATTCCACTCTGAAATATAAGGCGGGCAGATACACTTGGGCTAATGCAGTGTTGTTTTCCTTAGGGAGACAAGTCTATGAAATGAGTATTGAACAATTTGGGGTATTTGCTGTGCTATTTATTGAGAATGAGATTTGGATGCTGAGTTTTGAGTTAGCTTTGAGGGGTGAAGACAAAAAGGATGTGGAGCATACGGTTTCTCAAGTTATATTGGGTGAGTTCTAGATACCGATCAGTGGAAGTCCTTTTTCATCTAACATGGTTACATCAGTGAAAGGGCAAGGTCATGAATGTGGATTTATTTGGCTTATATTGTATCGTGAATAGAAAAGGCATCAATCTTGCATGCTATCTTCTGACTTCATTCACAAGAGGTAGAAAGGGTGGCCCCAATGCTAGATTCGATTTAGGCCTTTATGTCACACGAATTGCAAATCATTTGCGTGTTTTTGATCGCTATCCGGAGCATCATTTCACTAGAGGGCCAGATACAAGTGTGTTTGGATTGCACGAGCTTAGTCAATCAAACATTATTGAGTAGGATGAGCCAATCAGATGTGTTAGGGTGAGTCTAGGCCCATAGGTTCCACCACCAGCGGGCTCTGCAGCTACAGATACTATCCTGATGGGTGCACCGACACACAGACAGAGAAAGATCCACCAGCCTCCCCACTAAATTCCTTAGCAATAGTATCCTTTTAGAGAATTCCCATAGCACCTTTTGACTTGCGGGATCTACGAGACCAGCTGTTTACTAGAATGGATGAGTAGGGTGAAATGTACCGCAATCAATTTCAGGCACAGGATTGGATGGTTCAGGGCAGATTGGATCGCCAAGATGGGGCGATCAGATATATAATGGAGGAGCAGCACATGTCGGTGCCCCCGTGGTTTACTTACACCTACCAGGGGTACCCTCCTTACTATGGAGATTATGGAGGGTAGGGTGGTGCTGGTGGTGCTGATGGCGCTGATGATCAGGAAGATTAGATGGCTTGAATGGAACAAGTTTCACGTGGATTCTCGCCGCATACACCAGGGGAGTCTGTTCCATTTTATCACGTTTTGTCTTTATTTTCTTTTGTTGGGTTTGCTTCTAAATTGTCGTTAGTTTAATTATTTTGTTGCGTAGTCTTTCAAGCCACATTGAGGACAATGTGTGTTTTAAGTGTGGGTATGGGGGATTTACGTGTTTGCGTAGGTTTGAAAAAAAAATAAAAAATAAAAAAACCAGACAAAATGTTTTCGAAAGAGTTGTGCAAATTGTATAGAAAATGATAGAAAAATTGGGAATTGGTTTTAAAAAAAAAAGAAAAAAAGAAAAAAAAATGATAATTATAAACAATAATACTTCAAACAAACAAGAATGTGTCAATTGGTAATCAGTTGGTGACCCGGTTAGCTTTGAGAGCTTTGAGGGTTTCTTTAAGTGTTTTAAAATTACCTATTTAAATCAAGAAATCTCATGGGTTATCATCTTAGGGGAAACTGAGAGGCCTTAACTAAATAAATTAGGCACCCGTGTAGACTTTAGAACTTACACTAGTTAAGAGTGATTGCCATAGAAGGAATTTATAGCACGCCTCTTTCTTTTCATGAAAATGAATCCGAAAGAAGTGACGCTCTGCCAATTATCTTCCATAGAGCATTAGACTGAAAAAAGGGATAAGATTAAAAAATAAATAAATAAATTAAGTAAGCCAACAACTTACGTGTTACCCTCCGGGATAGCGACTTGGAGGATACACCCATGGGTAAGGTGAAATTGAAAAAAAAAAGAAGAGAATAAACCAGTCTATGCTCGCAAATTCATCCAATATTCGTTCACCCTGATATGGCAATGATTCTCAAGTGGGATAAGTTCCCTAGTTTGCATTGGTAGGAAAACTCTAATTAGGTTAACCTGTGCCTCGCCAAGTAATCAATTAAACAGGATGAACTGTAGCTTTCTAAGTGTGAGACCTTGTAGATGAATTGATATCACTTGAACTTAAACAGACGCGAGAAGAGATCCAATTAGTTAGTGTTGGGGTAAATTGGAAACAATATCGATGATTACTATGACTTGTTGCTTGCTTGTGGGAATAATTGGAATGTTTTAGTATGATTGAAAACTTGATTCCTAGTTATGATTCCATTGCATACTTTTTCAAGGACGAAAAAAGCTTAAGTGTGGGTATTTTTGATGTGTTGTAAAACACATCCATTTTAAGTCACGTTTTCAGGTCACTTTTGTTTAATTTTTAGTTAGATTCATTAGTTTTTACTTATCGTTCATTATTTTGTGTTTCAATAGGTGCTTGGGTGCTTAAAGTTACAAAAACGCGTAGGGAACGAAGAAAGAGCCAAACAATGGAAAATGACCAAAACTTGAAAATTTTTCTAAGTGATAAACTAACAATTGCTGGAAAATCCCATCTATGCGATATTAACAGCAGGAGAGCCTCTCCTGCGCGTATCGCATAGGTTACACATTAGGGTTTTGGTTTTTTTTAATAAATGTGATATGCACAGAAGGAGAGGTTCTCCTGTGCGTAGCGCATAGATCGCATCTTCGAGAAAATTTTACAAAGTTGTATTTAAACAACTTTTCTCAACCAAAACAAGTTCGAGACCCAGCCGTTTCAAGAGCATTCTAAAGGATGAATTGAAGGTTTTAGAATGATTGGAAGCCAATAATTGAAGCTAGCATCATAGGAACTTATGCAAACGTTTGAACACGGGTTTTTATCTTCGTAACTTTGTTTGGCATACATTGTTTTGAACATGTTGATCTTGTTTTCAGTGTTTAAGTTGATGTTTCTATTGAACATGAGTAGCTAAAATCATAATGCTACCTAGATGGATGATTAGTTTGTGTTAACTTAAATGGATTTTGGTTATTGAATGGTTATTGTGGTTAATGCTTATGTAAAGATGTTTATTCAATCTATTTGATGAGTTTGAGTATTTTGGCATAATTGTTAATGATTCCTATATTCCTTATGTTATTTGTTGAATATCTTTCATAGAAACTTGCATATCTAGATCGATTACTTTGTGCTTTTAATTAGTTGATGCTTTGCTAGACATAGTAGTCATAGGAATTGGGTTGAATTGATTATTAAGTCTTAATGCCCTTCTTAATTTGAGTCCGAGCGGTGATAGTTAATCGAATTTTCCTTGTGATTAGTTGTTTAGGAATAAGCGGTTCGAAAGAAGGTTGCCCTAAGTTAGCTAATTGCATTGCTTTTCGTGTCCTATAGATTCTTTAAAAGTTGCCATTTCATTGTCAATGAATTGTGTTAGTTAGATCGAGAGTTTAGCTATCAACTGGGTACATAAGTGTTGTCAAAGAGACTTAACGGTAATTTGACAAATCGATAGTGTCACTCATCTTCTAGGTTCTTTTTTTTTCACATCTGGAGAATGATCCGAGATCCATTAAGTATCTTAGGGGTTTGTATCATAAGATCCCAATTCCACAATAGTTCAATAAACATTTGAATTTCAAGGGCCGCAACTAGGATTCGCCCAGGTAGTATCTTCCTCATTCTTGATTTTCTAAATGTTCTTGTTTTCTCGTCTTCTAGTTGATAATTCGATAGTTAAGTCAACTAATTAATAGTAGCTTTATTTCTTTAGGTCATTTATAAAAAGAAAAAATCACCCCCATTATTAGATCCATTTCTTTTTTATCCTTTCCAAGTTTAGTTTATTCTATAATAGTGTCTCTAGGGTCCAATTCCGGTCTTCCTTAGTCTTGCCTACAATCGATTAGGTTCACTTGCCTATCTAGTGGTCTAGGTCTAGGTTGTCCAGGGTTTAATTTGAGTTTTTAGATTGAGTCTAATTTAAGTTGTTTTTATTAGATCACTTTGTGAGCATTAGAATGGGTTCCAGATTTGGTGTGTTCGCATTTTGATTTCTACTGGTGTTGTTATGTCGTTGTTCTCATTTGGTTTTCTACCTGAGTTGATATGTTGTGATTTATCTTTATTAGGGTCTGCATGTGTGTATGTTAAGTTTGTTCAGCATTGTCTCTCTACTAGGTCTGTTGTTATGTGTTTTGTTTCTTTATCGATGTCTTGCCTTGCACGATGTGCATCTTATAGCTATGTGATTGTCCGCGTAAATGCGTAATGCATTTTGTGTTTGTGGTGAAAATTGAAAGACAGTGTTCACCTTATTTTCCCTCAATTTAGTTGTAGTGAAATCAGGAATGAGGAAGAGGATTGATAGAAGTGGATGATGTCTTTTTGGATTGTTGGTGCCTTTTAACAAATCCTATCGTTGGGAACCGGTTGAGCGTATGTATGTAAAATTTCCGAGTTGATTTTTGGTTTAATACTAAAGCTTAGACACGTAGACAAAAATTCATTCTGTTTAATTTTCATTTATGCCTCTTCATTTGGTACAGATATGTTGGTTTTTAGTCCTGTTATATGTCAATTACAATGAATAACTTAATGGATTCCTGATTAGGTTTGCCCATGTTGTTACTAGTTTTGCTTGGTATACATTGCTTTTTTTGGTGATTCTTTTGAATTGATGTTATTTATGGTTTTTCCTGTTTGAGTGCCTATGTGAATGTTTTATGGCTCTAAAAACCTATTATGGGCTTGACATTTTTATGTCTTGATATGGCTGGAAGCAATCCTTACATAATGCAAATTTAAAAGTTTTATCAAATGGCATCGCAGATGTATTATTATTAACAATAATTTCAGTCTAATTTAGCAACTTACAAACTATTGAGACATATAAATGTTGTATGGTAAATGTTTTTGTTTAATGAAGTTGACTATTGTGTGTGTGTGATTGTCCGTGTTCACTCAAAATGCTTGAGAATGAGAGTATAGTTTTGGCATCAACGCATCATTTGATTGATCAAGTGGAGATGGTGTTGTTAGTAAAAATTGAAGTGATCAAGCAGTTGGTTGCCTTTTTGGTAAAGATTCCATATAATGCCTTATTTGTAGGCTACTATTATAGAAGTTTGATGGTAACAATAGAAGCTTTAAACTCTGTAGGCTGTCATTATAGAGGTTTGATGGTAATCAATGGAAGCTTTAAACTCAAACATGTTGATTTCAGCGCTTAATTGGAACCTCAGCCTTCCTTTCACATCCATCCATTGGAACCTCAGCCTTCCTTCAACATCCATCATCTTCCTGTACCGATGACCTTTCTGTCACCACCTGTAATATCCAGAACTTTGGTTGCAAAAGGCGGATTCGGGTGATGGCAGTCTCAACGTATTATCTTTGCATAGGTTAGTTATCCAACTTTCTTTTCTTTGATTACTGTTTCCCTTTTCTCCCCCCGTGAAATAGCTAGGGTTTTGGTTTCGGTTACCCTAATGATGGTTTTCAACTGCCATTATATAGGTTTCTTCATAGGATGAGGAGCGTATTGCGGTTTGTTGTATCACAAAGCTTCTAGGGTTAGGTGATGATAGGAGCTTTAGTTTTCTTAATATTTCCCGAACCAATTTGTGCTTCTGTTTGGGCAATCGGTTCCCAATAGTGTTTTAGTGTCAACTAATTCCAGATATTTTGGTCCTTTGTTGTATCACAAAGCTTCTAGGGTTATGTGATGAGAGGAGCTTTAGTTTTCTTAATATTTCCCGATTTGTGCATCTGTTCGGGCAATTGGATCTTAATCATGTTTTAATATCAACTAATTCCAGATATTTTGGTCCTTGGATATTAATATGCGATTTAATTGAATAGGGTTAGTGATTTGGTGTTCAGCGGCTATGCATCAAAGTGATTTTGATTGTTGGATAGGTAAGAATGCTATTAACGTGTGCTTTTCTTTTTAGTTCTGGTTTATGATCCATTTTTTTATTATCGTGATTAGCTATGCCTCCCCTTGTCAAAAATTGTTTCTAAAATCAAGATCTTTAAATACACTTGAAAGAATGCAGCTAATTCGAACTTGCTTACGTTTTTCACTATTTTGTTTTCAGATTGGGAGATGTAGCAATTAAAAGCAACAAGTGTTTATAGTTCTATTGCATCTGTTGTTCTAAATAGGGCACGTAGGTCTCTGATGATGATGTCGTCATTTGAAAAACGATTCCAGTCACTCAAGATGATGGTCCAGTCCAAGCTTCAAGGTATACACAAAGTGATCATAGCACAAGCTTGAGACACAAGGAAAGTGGATGTGTCCTCTCATTAACTACGCGTTTTCCAATTGACCTCAGTTGATCGATCTTTGACCACAGTTGACTAGAGCCTTACACTGCCTTAATATGCAGATCTACTCATGAAACAATAACCATGACCATCACAAGCCACCATCCCAACTACCCTCATCTCCACCAGTAGTAACCACCATCACCCGACTCTGCTAACCATTGACCTGCACCATCTTCATCATCACTGGTCACCATCGCAACCACCGCCTTCAAGGGTGGCTCTACCACCATAGCTAGCAACCCAACAACAAACAACCATAACCGACACACCCAACTGTAGTACAACCCAACAACCACCACCTACATAACCGACATCACCACCATCACCGAACTTCAACACCACCTTATAACCATTCCCAACATGGCCACCACCTCTGAAACTGTTATACCACACCACCATCTCTGCATTTCATGAGAAACCACCACCACCATCAAATTCAGGACAACGAGGAGACACGAGAGAGGTACTTCACTAGCCGCCACTCTCCGCCGGCGCCATCGCTGGCCACTGGCGGAGTTGAGAGGGGGGGTGGGGTACAGGTAGCAGCCTCTTTCTCTTCTTTCTCTCTAAGACTATCCCCATTGCAGCGCCCGTGGCTGGCCCGTTGTCGAAGTGGACTGCGCCGCCGGAAGGGAGGCGATGGGGGGTGATAGGTTTAGGTGGGTAATTCGTCCGCAAGGGCGGTGGAGAGGGAGAGATGGTGGTGGGCCCCACTATTAAAAATGATTTTATATTAAAATGTTTTTAATTAAAACGTTTTAAAATCTTTTAATTAAAATAATAATTTAAGTATAATATTTTAATTAAATTATGTTAATTAAATAAAAATATTTTTAATTTTTTTACATTTATAAAAATATATATTTTTTAGAGTTTATTTTTTTATTTTTTAAAATCTTTTTTGTTTTATTCATAACAGCTATTTTTTTTGTTTTTTTATAACGGCTAGTTTTTTTGTTTTATTCATAACGACTACTTTTTTTTGTCTTTTCCATAACGACTAGTTCTATTGTTCTATTAATAACGGCTACTTTTTTGTTTTATTCATAACGATTAGTTTACCTATTATAAATATGTTTTATTCACCTGAGAGTTTTTCTCAAATCACACTTCATCTTCTTTCTAACATTCTAACTCTCTTTTAAACACAATTCAAAATTCAATTCTTAGTGGATCCAAGAGCTCTATTCTCTTTCACATAAATGTTAAATGATGAAACCAATGAAGAATACTATAAGGGTATATTAGAAGGCTGATGCAACCAAAGAAGCCAAAACAACCAAGGTGCTTCCTGCATGCATACACTGATGTACAAGGTAGAAGTTACTTTAAAAGTTTTACACTCTCCACAGAAATTATTCTAAGTATAAAATCTTCAGAAGACAAAGTCCAAATCTTTCAAAGCCAAAGATGAAGTCTTCCGAAGCTTCTAAAACAAAGTCTTCCAAAGCCAAATGAACTGAAGACTGATTTCTTCCAAAGACAAAGAGTACATGCTTTCTCTGATCTACTTTTTCATAAAGCTGACTTACTTTCCGCTGCAACTCTGAAGACTCACCAACTTATGCAAGTTGGTGAAAAGGTCCATGCTTTTGTAAACTATAGATTATGGTCTTGGGTCTGTAACTTCCTACTTTGTACCTGTTATCCTTTTTATAATATAAAAGGATGTGAGCTATGGCATGTCATAGTCACTAGTCAAAAGGTAATCTGCCTTTTGACTCTACATTGATCTTGTTGTCTAGATTAGTGTTTCTAGTTGGCTTTCATAGTATGGACGGCTGTAGAATGTAGAATAAAGTATCTCAGGTCCTTGTATTTCTTTTTATGCTTTGTAACACTTGTAATAGAACTTGAGAGCAATATACAGCATACTTGAAAACCATATTACTCTGTTCTTGTTCTTATTTCTGTCTCAGTTACTTATGTTCTTAGTATCATTTACACAAACCCGGTTCCCCATATGATCTGTTAAGTGTTCTAAAACTCTCCTCATTATGAGACTGATTGTATTGACCATCCTTTAACCGGCCCTGCAATTGATATAAGAGCTTTTTAGGCTTTTGATTGTAAGATCTCACCATCTTAAATCCCTTTGGTTTCATAAAACACTTAACATCTCAAATGGCAGCTATCACAAAGGCTGACATGGAAATCGTTACTATAACAAAGTCTCCACTGTCACTCCTGATGACTTTGATACTTGGTTCCAAAGAATGGAAGGCTTCATCAACTCTCAAGACTTCAGGATGTTAGGATCTGTTGTCCATGGACCTCATGTACCATCCACCTCTTCAGCTGCTGCTGGTGGTGGTATGACGTAAAAGGAAGTGGCTGATTATTCTGATGAAGACTGGAAGAAGATTGACATAGATCAGAAGGCCATGACTGCCCTCCAAACTGGTCTTTCAAACTCTATCGACAGAGGCTTCAATAAGTGCAAGACTGCCAAGCAACTATGGGATGCATTGAAGCTGATGTATGAGGGGTCAAATGAAGAAAAATTAAACAAGAAAGACCTCTTAAAGCAGTAGTTTCAGAACTTCACCTTCAAAACAGGTGAAACCATGACTCAACAATGCTTCAGGTATGTTGAGATTGTGGATACTCTAATGGATGTTGGAGTAACTTTTGAGAACAGGGAAATTGTGAGGAAGTTCATGTCCTCTCTTCCAAGACAATAGACATACTATTATGTGGTCATTAAGAGGACTAAGAACCTCAAGACCCTTACTCTCACTGAGTTGTATGGTATCCTTAGTGGCTACCAGATGGTGATGAACATACAAAATCCATCTAGTAACTCTAACAATCAGGAGAGTTTAGCCCTCCATGTGGTTAAAAGGGATTGCAGAGAACCACAACATCATCTCATTTGCAACCCTGACAACTCACAAAAGGTTCCTTTCATCACCTTCCCGGAGACACCAATAGAGAGCTACATCCAAGGAAGCCCATTCCAAGAGACAAGCTCTTCACAAGCCTTTATGTCTACTGATGAAAGCACAGGCAACTTTTTCTTTACCCTTGAAGACTTGGACTGTATCCATCTAGATGATTTAGAGAACATGGAAATAGTTCAGCAAATGGCTCTTCTCACTCATAGAGCAATGAAGTTTTGCAAGAGGACAGGGAAGAAGTTTCCTAGTAATGCAATCAGTGGAAAGTTTGGGCTGGACAAAAGCAAAGTGAAGTGTTACAACTGTAAACAAATAGGACACTTTGCTAGAGAGTGCAAGGCACCAAAGACAAATGGTGGCCAGGCACAAACCAGACCAAACTACACTGATGGAGCTCCCCAGAATGAGAAGCCCAAGCAGCAAGCTGTAGTTGCTGCTGAAGATGGAGGTTTTAACTGGAGCTTTTAGGTTGAGGATGCAACTCCAAAGCAAGCACTGATGGCAGATCATGAAGAAGCCAAGGTATTGGAACATCCTTGTACACCTGAATGTATTACTAAAGTTAATTGATATACGTCCTATAATTTAGAGATGAGAACTGATCTTGAGTCCTTAAAAATTTTAAAAGCTGATTTCAAAAGAGCTGAAAATGATTACAAAATAGAAGACTTCAAGTTGTCTTCGGAAGAAAATTATGTCTTCCAGTCAAATAACTACTTATAAGAAATTTACCTTTGGAAGAAATTCTGAGATACCTTCCAAAGCTTAAATATGCTTCTAAGTACTTACATGTATTTGAAGGACAATTTTCTTTTGATAGCAGATTTCAAGTTGTCTTCGGAAGAAAATTATGTCTTCAAGTCAAATAACTACTTATAAGAAATTTACCTTCGAAAGAAATTCTGAGATATCTTCCGAAGCTTAAATATGCTTCTAAGTACTTACATGTATTTGAAGGAAAATTTTCTTCTGAAAGCAATTAAGTCTCGAAAGATTTTGAGAAAGCCATTTCAACTATTAAGCATGAACATACCAACTACAGGACTCGGATAAAAGATCTCATCACTAAGTAAACTGAATGCCAGACTGAGCTTGTGATCAGCAAAGCTAGGGCAAACGTGTTCTTAAAGAAGAGACCTTCAAGAACATGATATCCTCATCCCTGAATGCAAAAGTTTGTTATCAGAATAAGCAAGGACTGGGATCTATTGAGATAGCTCCTCCACACACTCTATTATCTGTAAGATCTCCAAGGTGTGAAACTTGTGAAGATGAGCTTCCCCTCATAGACCCCATAGATGAAGAGGATGAAGAGGAGATAGTGAAGGATAATTCTAAGAAGAGTGAAGAAGATCATCCTAAAAAGGGTCACTATTCTCCTAAGGAGAGAACGAATTCTAGGATGATCAAGTCTAAGAGGAAGAACTTGATTAGGAAAGCGAAGAGAAAATCAAAGAAGGCTCAAGAGATCAAGGCCACTTTCAATTATAAGCAGAAACAAATGTTTATCTCTGCAGGATTTGAAGTGGTAAAGGCTGAAGACTAAACTATAAACTCTAGTACCAGGAGTTCTAGTTCTTGTCCAACTCATTCCAGTAAAGAGAAGAAGGTTGATCAGTTGTGTATCACTGCTACACAGCCTGAAATATCCAGTTCTAAGAGCAAGCCTCACCCTAAGAAGCTTGTTGCATCATCTGTGAAGATGAAGATGGAGGTGGAAAGTGATCAAGTTTAGTCTTTCTCTCAAAAAAAGACTATCAGAAGAAAGCAAATGGATTGCATCATGTATGGTAGTACTTTTCATCTTGCTAAGGATTGCATCTATAATCCTAAAAGTACTATTCACAAGATCAAAGAGAAAACTTCTGAGAAGAACTAGCTTCGGAAGGAAAATCCTTTCCTTTTGAAGCTCCAAGGTGAAAAAAAAAAGACAAGTGAAAACTTGCCTTCGGAATAAATTTGGTCTCGGTAGAAATGAATGCTTCCAAAGTACTGAAGCCTGTTGCAGTGAAAGCAAAATCATCCGAAGGTCTAGTCTCCAAAATTTCCGAAGTTTGTCAAAACTTTTGAGGTGTTAAAGGTCAAGTCCAATCTTTCAAAGATGCTGTGGAAGATGAAGAAAGACCAAGTGACTGAAAGTTCTTTATCAACAACAGCTAATGATCCTCAAAGCTTGAACATAGGATCACTTACTGTTACATTGTCTTCAAATCACTTTGATAAGCCCAAGACCAAGGCTTGGGTTTTACAAATGGGACGGATAAAGCCCGATACCTTCAAGACTATGAGGAAGCCAATTGCTGGCTTCTCTGGGTAGAAACAGCCATTGTCCTAAAAATGTTAGAGCTCATTACTCAAGGTGTCAACCTAGTAGCACCAGCTAGTGTTAAACCCACACCTTCTACTTCTCAACCACCAATACAACAAAAAATAACCATCACCTACCAAAGAAAATCCAAGCGAACCCCTGCACATGCTACTCAGTTTGTGCAGGTCCCTATATCATCACCCATACAGGAGGAAGTGGACACTAGAGCTCCCACTTCTCCTGAGGAGCAAACCACTCCCATCTCACCAATGATCAGTGCCGAGGTTCCTCATGCTCAGCCTGATAAGCTCACAACCCCCACAGCCTTAAGCCTTCACTTAGAGTCTCAAAAATCTAGTGAACAACCTTCAGGTGATAGTTACTATCCCCAGTCTCTTGATCTAAACCAACCAATCCTAAACCTTGAATTCTATGATGATGAAGACATGGGATCCAGTGAGTATCATGAGTCTCTCTTCTCCTCTTTTGCTTAACGAGAGATGAGTACTCATGTTTCTCCTATGTCTAGCCCACATCATCCACCTACTACTGAGGTGGATCTCCCTAAACCTGTTCAACAGGTCCATATGGAAGAGGCTCTCACTTCAGCAAGTGACTATATCATTAAGACCTCAACCATGGCAACCCAGCCCATTGACACTTCACTTGAAGCTGTCATGGTGTAGGGGAACTCCAGCAGCCAAGAACAAAGTGCTGGTGATGAGGAAGAAGACCTTGGTCCTATTCTCTCATCCCCCATGATTCTTCTGATGAAGATGAGGGGAGTCTGAAACTAAAGGTGCAAAAACTGACAAAAACATGCACCTATTTAGTCTCAAAGATAAGTCACCTGGAATCTTAGGTGACTGTCTTACAAAGGAGGGTCAATGACCAGCAACTTGAGATCACCGATCTCAAAGGCAATTACCTGAGAGACCACCTAGGAGAACTCAACCAGGTCCATAAGAACCTATGGATGTGACAGACCAAACCCCAAGCTCACTTATGCAAGAAGGTGATGCTACCAAAAAGGGGGAGAAAGTCCAAACAATCACAGAACCTGGGAGTTTTTCACAGAGTATAGACTTTGAGGATTCACCACCCTCACTTGTAATGATCCATACTCAGCAACCTCCTCAAAGTCTACATGGATGTGGACTTACTTGCCCAAGTCTACATGGATGTGAACATACTCATACAAAGTTTGTTTGAGGAAGGTATTCCCAAAGCTATGCCTATCCTATCTCATCACTCTGAGAATCCAATCATAGGATGGAGGTATGACACTGATAGAAGAGCTCTAGTCATCTCTAGATCTCAGGGTCAACAGAAAATTTTCAACTTTTTCAATCTGAGCTTTTATGAGAGCATCCATCTGATTGATCTTCCACTTGTCAACCCAAGTCAAAATAGACAAGCTGCAAGATTAGCATATAGGATTTAAGAAAGGGTGTTTGAAGAATACAAGCTGAGGTCAAGACTATACAAACAGAGGCTAAGACTTTTGGTTAACTAGATGTTGAAGTGGAACCAAAGATTAGCTTCAAAGGGGAAGCCTTGACTGAAGGCCCAGAAGTTAAACCTGTGAACCTTGAGACAGGAACTTCTTCAGCACCCATTACCCTTAGTAAGGCACCAGCTGGTAAAGGTGCTTCACAACCTCTCTCTGGCCGGAGCTTGACTACTGAATCAAGCAATAAAAGCCAAAGCTCTCTCCACCCTGAGTCACCAAGGCTTGTGAGTGACAAAGGGAAAAGGAAACTGACTTCTGAGGAGATTGAGGAGGAGGAAAAAGAGAAGAAGAGGAAGCTAAGGGGAGAAGTTCAAGAGAGTCTCTAAGCTTCATGGAAGCTGCCATCAGGGCTGCCCCCAGGCCAAATACTCAGGATGATAAGTTAAGGGCAGCCAGGATAAATTACTTGGGGAACAGAAACTACAATGTAGATGAACTACTCTCTCTCCCCTTAGAAGAAATGAATGAACTGGCTGACAAGGAATTGTCCAAGGAGAGGACGAAGGCAAAGGATGCAACATTGCTCCTCAAGAACAAGGAAGAAAGGAGACAGAAAAGGCTCTACAAGCATGCTCCTACCCTCTCTAGTTTAAGAAAGTCAAGAGCCATCATCCAAAAGAGCCAAAAGAAGTCTGCTGATAGACAAAGGATGATGAGCTTCTTGAAGCTGTATGTATTCTCCGGAAGGAGGCTTGGTCCAATGTCTCCATCCACTATGGATGAGCACATTAGAGTGATCAAGCAGAAGATTAAAAAGGGACAGCTTGTTGACTTGCATTCTCCACCAAGTCCAGCTCAACCTGAGGTTGTCAAGGTTGAACACCCTAAGACAACACAACTTTATCTTTTGATCCATAACAGGGTCCTCTTCACTCTCCTTCTGAACCTGTGAGAGAAGAGAACCCAACTAAGAGAGACACAGTAGAACAACCTGGTGCTGAAGACCAATCCTCTCAGTTAAAGACTTCAAAGAAGAGGAAAAGGATGACTATGAAGAGTGTTTCCAAGAAGAAGACCAAGGCATCCACTTCTACATCTCAGGATGAGTCAGAGCATCCTGAGATAGTGTAAGAAGAGGTTGCTCAACCAACTCCAACTCAAATAGGAGCCTCTTGCAACTGGAAGACCCATCCTGTCCCGGACTTTTGCTGCTAATCTAGACAGGTGTATGTCATCAGAGATCAAGGATGTCAAGATGTCTATTTCTGGCAAGACATGCTTGATCTTCCTCTACATGATCTCCATGACATGAGAATATATTATGAGAGTCTGAGGGATCCTGACCAGATGATGAAGAAAGGTATGGTCTTGATCCTAATAAGGACTGTCAATATGTGAATAACTTCTCTGTTTTGGTAGCATCAGCCTAGGGGGAGTTTGTAAGATTATATTAGAAGTCTGATGCAACCAAAGAAGCCAAAACAACCAAGGTGCTTCCTGCATGCATACACTGATGTACAAGGTAGAAGTTACTTTGGAAGTTTTACACTCCTTACAAAAATTATTCTAAATGTAAAATCTTCCGAAACCAAAGTCCAAATCTTCTAAAGCCAAAGATGAAGTCTTCCGAAGCTTCAAAGACAAAGTCTTCCGAAGCCAAATGAACTGAAGACTGATTTCTTCCGAAGACAGAGAGAAAATGCTTTCTCTGATCTACTTTTTAATAAAGCTGACTTACTTTCCGCTGCAACTCTGAAGACTCACCAACTTATACAAGTTGGTGAAAAGGTCCATGCTTTTGTAAACTATAGATTATGGTCTTGGGTCTGTAATTTCCTACTTTGTACATATTATCCTTTTTATAATATAAAATAATATGAGCTATGGCATGTCATAGTCACTAGTCAAAAGGCAATCTGCCTTTTGAATCTACATTGATCTTGTTGTCTAGATTAGTGTTTCCAACTGTCTTTCTAAGTATTGACGGTTGTAGGATGTAGTATAAAGTGTCTCAGGTCCTTGTAATTCTTTTATTCTTTGTAACACTTGTAATAGAACTTGAGAGCAATATACAACATCCTTGAAAACCATACTTCTCTGTTCTTTTCCTTGAATACCCACATCAGCAACCCGGGTTCTCCCAATATCAACACCCTGGGTTCTCCCAATTCCCACAACCCGGGGGATTCCCATATCTTCTACAATCTAGGGGATTCCCACATGTTCAACAACCTGGGGGATTCCCATATGTTCAACAACCTGGCTTCTATAATTTCCACAACTCGAGGGATTCCCATATCTTCAACAATCTCAGTCTTTATTGGAAGACTATCAACAATATCAAGCATGGCTTAAACATAAAGAGCTTCAAAAAGTGCAGCAATTGCAATCATAATCACATAATGAACAACTAATTGATGGAGCACCTTCGTCACCTAAAAACACACCAACAAATAAGAAAGGGAAAGGGAAAGGAAAAGAAAAAGAAAAAGCTAGAGAGGTCTATCATGGAAATTTATTCATCTGTGTATTTAAGAAGATCAACCTAATATGATGTTGACTGGTTAGTAGCTGAACATAAGCCCATCACGGGTTTCCTGGAATGCTTGGAAGTATTGATTGTATGCAATGGAGTTGGAGAAACTGTCCAACTGTATGGAAAGGTCAATATACTTGTGGTGATCATGGGCATCCCACCATTATGCTAGAAGCAGTTGCATCACATGACCTCTGGATTTGGCATACATTCTTTGGAGTAGCTGGATCAAACAACGATATCAATGTGCTTAATCAATCCCCAGTTTTCAATCAAATCTTAGAGGGGAATGCACCATAATATAATTTTACAGTGAATGGGCATAACTTCACCACAGGGTATTATCTTGTAGATGGTATTTATCCAGAATGGGCAACACTTGTAAAGAGTTTTACATATCAACCGGAGAATAATCTGAAAATGAAGTGGTACAAAAGGCGTCAAGAGTTTGCAAGAAAGGATGTAGAAAGAGCCTTCGGTGTTCTTCAAGCTAAGTGGGCAATGATACGATCCCCAGCAAGATCCTCGAACTTATCGGTATTAGGTGATATAATGCATGCATGTATTATATTAGATAATATGATTGTAGAAGATAAAGGACGTTCCATAACTAATTGGTCACATGAAGAGCAAGAACCAGAGCTAGAAAGTTATAATAACGGGGCACCACCATCATTTCAAACAGACCTACAGAGATTTAGAAGCTTACGAAACCAGGACGCGCACCATGCATTGTGGAACGATCTAATAGAATATCTTTTGGCAAATAGGGGGATTACAGAGTAGTTTTATTATTGTTTCTATCTATTAATTTTGTATGGTCATTTTCATTTTATTGTGTTACGTTTTTTTTATTTTATTTTAATGTAATTACGGTTTAATTTTATTATTTTCTTATTTAGAATTATTTAATTTAAGTATTCAACGTGATCATTTGATATTTAATTTCATTATTTATTTTAATTAAATATATTTATAATAATTAAAATATATTTATTTAATGTAAATAAAAAAGAAAATGTGAGGTGGAAAAATAAAGGTGTGTGTAGAAAGAATAGTGTTCGAGGTAAAAAGTGTTTGTAGGAAGAATGAGTGGAGGTGAGTGGAAAGCTGATGTGGCATGCTGATTAGTACTGTTTGTGGGAAGGATGAGCTGTAGCGTTGTGAAAACAGTCTAAGTTATGTTTTTTTATTAACCCTAAAGAAATATATCATATATAGGGTTTAAGTGATTGGGTTCGTTAACGGGTTAGTTCGTATCACGTTCAAATATGTTTCATGTATTGTTAAAAATTTTATTTTTCAATAGCTTTAAATATTAAGTACTACAAATATTTATTTTGTCCTATTTAAACCTATCCGGTGATTAAATAAATTGAAATACGTTAATATCGCGTTTCTAGTGCGTTTAACCATTTTAAGTGTTTTCTTATGATGAATGTTAATATTAATAATTAATAATATATGCATTAAATGTTTGGTTATTATTCCAGCTTAGCATTACCGAATTGGACTTCGAATAAACTAGAATTTCTTAACGAGCCTTATTGAGCCTTTTATATTCGATTTGGGCTTCTATTATAATGTTTAAACATTTTTTATGTGTGTCGAATTTCATGGCTGTCACAATAAACACAAGTTCTTAAATTAAAGTTCATCAATCTATAAGTAATGGAATTAAAACATTGTCAACCATACAATCTATTACATACTTATAGAAAATCATGCTAGGATGATTTAAGCTTGATATGGATTCTCGAGCTATCCGATATCATGTTAAACATTGTCAACCATTGTTTATCAATCTATAAGCAGCGGAATTAAAAAAAAGACTGTTATGAATACCAATCTTTAGCACAATATCAGGTAGCTCTAGAATCCATACCAAGCTCACATATTTCTTCAATATGCATACATGTAAAACTAATATGCATATGTTGTTGAGTGAGCTCTAGTTTTACTTTAACAAAATACTTTATCAAATGTTTATCTTTAACGATCTTTTTTTTTATCAAACTTTAACTATACTTTAACTTCAACGTTGTTTTCTATACTTTATATTTTATCTGCGTGGTTACACTTAGGTAAGACTTTTTTTTTTTTACTTTTACTATGTTCCTTCTTTAACTATACTTTATTTATTCTTTATCTTTACTTCTACTTTATTATAAGTATGCACTTCGTACGAGACTCCTTTAGTCATTTCTTGTGTGTTACACAAGACTTTATTGTCGCTTGCGATTACGCAAGTCTTGTGTATAGCTTGCAACGAATGCAAGTATCTTATGTTAAGGCTTGAAATACGTCAAGATCGACCTCTGTGCTTACAAGACTTCTGTAGTATACTTTAGCATTTTTACAGTTGTGCTTCAGCGAGGTAACTATTTTTAAATTATTATTTACGTTCTTTAACATTTCACATGTGAATCTCTAGCTTTCTTTAACTATAATCAATATTATCTTTTTAATTGTGATTATCTTTATCTTTTTAGCTACTTTAACTTCTTTAACTTTAATGATCTTTTTTTCTTTAGCTACTTTTTCGATGATCATTTTGGCACTTTAACATACTTTAACTTTAGTTACTATAATTAACCGAACACTCTAACAAAGCCGAAGTCTCTAACAAAGCCGAAGTACTATAACCGAGAACTGTAGTTGAGAACTTGAAACCAGCCAAGTATCATACTAAAGCCGAATACTATGTTGTACATCGAGTACTATATAAAGACCAAGTACTATACTACATGGCCGGGAACCATTCTATCAACCAAGAAGGTATAACCAGCCGAATACCTTTTCATACTCGAGATCTTTACAGACTGATGAATAATTTTTTTATGGTATGCATATTATCTCCAAAAATATGTAAAACATGCAAAGGTAGATATCGTTTAGTTTACAATATTCTCTAGCAACTTAGGTGAGTCTCTACATGCTTTTCTTTTAAATTATCTTTAGGCTCATGCACATATATGCATACGAGTGTGTTCCATGTTTGTTTTACATAGTTAGTTGCATGTTCGTTTTAAACACATGTATAGATGTATGTTCTTAATGCATGTGTAGTGATTGTATTAAATGCATGTATATGTATAATGTGTTGCCTACCTGCAAGCAAGCGGACGACAACGAAGGAAACAAATAGAGAATCTTTCCTTGAGCAAGCGTACAAATGGTAAAGTCAAGCATACAGAGAGTCAAGCATACAAAGAGTAGTAAAGTCTCACCAAGTGGAAGCACACGAATGATGTAGTGTTACCTTGGTCGAGCGACCGAACGAGTTGAAGTGTCTTACATGTATATGTAATGTACGCTAAAGTAAGGTTGCAACTTGCATGACATATATGATAGAATGATTTATGATGATTACGTGTTGCTAAAAAAACGTTTAAAGAAATGTAATATTTTAAATTAAAACCAGAACCCAGTCGGGAAAAATAACAATATAACATGTGTGTCATATTCACGTACAGAATTAGATGAGTGATGCCAACCTCCTTGGCATGGCATGGATTTGAAGTTAACCGGCTCCTGACATCCTGTTTATGAACTTTATGTTTAGACTATTTACTTTAGTTTAATGTGTCTATTAGTTGTACTTGATGTTTCAATGATTTTCACTGAATAGTTTTTCTGT
Organism: Flaveria sonorensis; assembly: GCA_025506505.1. Lineage (NCBI taxonomy): Eukaryota > Viridiplantae > Streptophyta > Magnoliopsida > Asterales > Asteraceae > Flaveria > Flaveria sonorensis. The sequence continues at coordinate 11,577,648 of CM046423.1, read as the reverse complement.
TCAAAAACTATGTATGCTTATAAATTGTCAACCGTTAGACATCCTGGTTTCAGTCTCACTACAAGGATTGTTTTTAATAGAGGCGACTTAAGCTTTTAGCGGCGACATTGTTAGCGGCGACAAGTCGCCGCTATTGATCAGCGATCCGTTCCACGCTTTTCGAGTTAGTTCTGGCCGTTGATCAGTCTGCTGATCTAACGGCCGGGGTTAGGTCGTACAACACCAATAGCGGCGACACTATTAACGGCGACATTCGCTGCTATTGGTTGAGACATTTACCCGGGCCTTATGCTTCTTCACTAAACATTCGCGCCCTAATCCACCTACACCACCGCGACCTCACCTCCGCAACACCACCGCGACCGCGCCTCCCCACCGCCACTGCCACCGCCACCGCACCTCCCCACCTTCGCACCACCCCCACCGCCACCGCACCTCCCCACCGCACTTGCCATCGCCCCCGCCACCCTCCCCACCTTCGCGCCTCCCCATCGCCATTGCCACCACCACCACACCTCCCACCGCCACCCTCCCCACCTTGGCACCATCCCCACTGCCACCGTACCTCCCCATCGCACCTCCCCGCACCACCTCCACACCGACACACCGCCTCCACACCGGAGCACCACCCTCCTTACGGCCGGAACTTCTCCTCCGTTGGAAGACTTTCTTCTTCATATCTCACTTGTAAGATTCGAATAGCCATCATTATTTATTATTAGCTGTAATTATTTATGTTTTGTTGACGATTATTCCCACTGTTGAGGTATTTTTTTTAATTTTTTCTTTTAGTTTCATTATGTATTGTGATAGACTATTTAGAATTTATGCTAGTTTTGTAAAATTTATATCTTTGTGCATAAAATATTAGTATTTTTTTTAATATATAACATACTTTTCAAGAGAAGAATAAAAGCAGACTTGAGACGTTTCATGATGCTCATACCGGTAAAGATGAGACCTTTGATAGCGAGATAGCAGAGTAACAATATGTGAGTTATTCTAAAAAATATAGTTTTCAATATATATATATGTATGTACAAATATGTTAATACATTTTTGTTAATTAATACAGAATCAACTAAATGAAAGGTTTGATGAGCTAAGCCAATCCCAAAATGAAGAAAGTGGTTCATCAACGTTGAATGAAGTCAATGTTTTTGAGTCGGTGTTGGGACAATGACGTGGACATATCAGGGGGATTGGGCGTAAACCATCATCATTTACAGGGTTGACTTCTTTTGTTCATGATCAAAAACAAATTCCCCAGTCATTTACACATGTAAGTGTATCATAGTGTGTTTAGGTTATTATAACTATTTATAACTAAAATAGACTTAAATTATCTATATTTTATATTAAACGGGTCAAAATGGAAGAAAACGGCATGTCGCCGCTAAAGGTATTAGCGGCGATTTTTTCACGTAATAACGGCGAAACGTGTCACTGCTAATAGTCGAAAATTTTGTAGTGTATTATAATTGAAGAAATCAAAATTCGAATATTCAAATCTTAATTCAATTTCAAATTTTCAAATAAACCAATTACAATGACACGAAAAGTGATGTGTTGAGTAGCTCTAATACATATTATGTTTATACCATAACACAAGATTTTATCTTAAGAATAAAGGGTAATTCATTTATTATCCAAAATACCAGATGAATAACTTTCTATACATATCAATGGTGATATAAACATCTTTTAATACTAAATCACATAGCTGATTTTATATATATAAACACATCTGCAAATTTGTAGAATTACCCAAGAAATGTCGACTGTTCTTCTCTTTAGATTCTCACTTCATATGTATAAAACAATTTTGATACTGTTTCAAATTGTTTGTAACACATGTTGGGCCTTTAATGATTCTTCAACATTACGTAGTCATAACCACAAGATGGAAAATGACACCGAAGTCGTGTCATTTGATATTTTTGGTCCATTTCCTTCATATCCTGCAGGTACTTTATTTAATGTACTCCATTTATATATAATCCGTCAATGTATACTTTGTTTTTGTTTATTTATTTTTGTTATGCACACTAGTACAAGAACTCCTTACCATCATTTCGATTGTAAACCCGTCGCAGATACCAAATTTATAATAGCAAAATACTTCGTGCGTAATCCCATGTTACGAACGAGTCATTTTGTGACCGTTTTCAGGACCAATTTTGCCGTCTGATTTAAGATCGTCACACTAGGACCATTAGTTGAGTTTAGTGTAAATTATCTCCACTTTTGCAACCAATTTGTAATGCATTCAAATTTGGACAGACATTTAGATTCTAATTTAAGCTATTTTTTTCTATTTTAACAACCATCTTGTGACCTAACTTAAACGATCACAAATTTTATGACTGTGTTACGACCAATTTAAAGCGATTGCAAATTCTAAAGCCATTTTGCAAGTAGATTGGTGGCGATTCTGATTTGCGTATGATATTTTCTATTCGTAAAATTATTTGCATATATCTATTTGTGTAGTAGTATCATATGATTTAATTTAAAAGATATATGGTTTATTTAAATTTGTTTGAAAAGAACCACTCTACACCTTAACGCAATGCATTATTTCAATATAAACAAAAAATATCTGTATTTATTTGACATCTTGGATGACCACGTAGGTAAAAATATATGTAAACAAAGACATAAAATGATTCATGAATGCATATATGTATGTATTTAGTCTGAAATAGTAATTTTTTTTTTTTTTTATATTTATTAGGGTTTTTTTATAGAGCTACGGTAATATAAAAATGTAAGCAGAAGTTAAGCAAAAACTAGAGATATATACAAAACATATACAAATATGAATTAAAGAATTTTATAATATTCGTAATTAATATAAAATTTTCAGGTTTCAATATTACACGGATGTTAAAAATGGACCAATGATCCTTTACTCAAATGGTTAAATTAAAGTATACAAGACAATTAAAAACAAAAAGTTTTTGGATTCAAGTCTTAACTTGAGCAAAAATGTTTAGTGTTGAGTCAATTCAGTTGTGGGTTTTCTCCTAAGAGGGTTGAGAGTGCGATCCCGACTGGGAAACATATATGTGGGCCGATTATGATTACACATATTATCCGAAATAGAGTCATACATTTATCATTCAAAAAACATATGGGCACGACAGTATTGTCCTCGTAGACCTGGTCCATGCGCGTTTAACTCGTTATGTTTATAATTTTTCAAAAAATATATGTTACAAGTCTCAACAACATATTTATATTCATCCAAATTAATATTTAATGAAGTTTGTTTAAAAGAACAAAGAAGTGTTTTATACGCATTTATGTTTTTATTCTAAATTTATAATTTAAAAAAGAAAATTATGGTTAAACAAGTCGTCTTAATGTTAACCTACTAATATGTGTAAAATGATTGGGTTTATATATCTAACACGATTCTTGAGATCATGTCATGTTCAAGAAAGCGACAAATTCGACCTGCCTATCCGCAAACACAACCAATTAATTTAACAAACTTGTAAAAATATTGCTCACAGGTGGAAACTTCGGAACCGAGTCAATTGATCTTGGAGGATTAGAAGTGTATGAAGCTTTGTATTTCAAGAAAATATGGGATACACAAAGTGGAGGACCAAAGGGTCTTGGTGCATCATTTTATGAACCAGCTTGGGTACCAGAAGGGTACAATCTGATTGGTCACTATTGTAAACTCAACACTGTGGACACGTTTGCAGTAGTTCTTACAGCTAAAGACACCACAGGTGACCCATCACAAGGTGCCCTAAAAAGTCCCATAGACTACACGCTTATATGGACTAGTAAAGGTGTTAATGTAACCCAACTTGAAGATGGATACATTTGGCTCCCAATCGCGCCCGATGGCTATAAAGCCATGGGTCACATTGTCACGACTTCACCCGAGAAACCCTCACTTGACAAAGTTATGTGTGTAAGATCCGACTTCACGGATCTAGTCGAGGTGGACAGCAAGATATGGGTGTATAAGATGTGGGGGAGTTCAAATATGGTCCATATTTATACTACAAAACCAAAAAATAAACCGGCAAGTGTTCCAACTGGAATGTTTTTGGCACAAAATGGCTCGAATACACACGAGTTAGCTTGTTTAAAGATGAATAGGGGTAATCTTTATTCCGCTATGCCTGACTCCTTACAAGTTATAACAATGATCAATGCTTATGCTCCATTGGTCTATTTCCATCAAGACGAGCCATACTTTCCATCGTCGGTTTCATGGTTTTTTAAAAATGGTGCTGTGCTACACCAAACCGACCGAGCTCCAGAACCTGTGATCAATGATGGTAATAACCTTCCAAGCTATGGTGGAGCAGATGATGCCTTTCTAGACCTCCCATCAGGTGAACATAACAAAGAAAGAGTAAAGAAAGGGTTTTTGAGCGATGCAATCGCTTACATACATGTAAAACCAGCGCTAGGCGGAACATTCACTGATCTTGCCATATGGTTGTATTACCCATTCAATGGGGGAGGGAAGTTTCAGCTAGGACCTTTCACCATAAACTTAGGAAAGATGGGAGAACACGTTAGCGATTGGGAACATATCACGTTACGGATTGATAACTTTCGTGGCAATCTAAAGCATGTGTATCTCTCTCAACACGCAAAGGGAAAATGGTTAAGGCCTAGAGAATTTGAGCTTGTAAGTGAAACTAGACCAGTGGTGTATGCATCTTTACATGGCCATTCACATTACTCTACTCCAACTTATCATATACACTCGGCTGGCAAACTTGATTCGAGTGACATACGAATGTTATATGATGCATTTCAGATGAACAGTTCAAGAAAATCACCAATTGACAAGGGGGAAATTTTTTTAGGGTTAGGTATAAGGGATGATGCCGCAAAAAGCAACAACTTGATGGATATTGCGTCATCGTATAAAGTTGTTTATGTCGATTACAAGGATATAGGTGTGGAACCATGGTTGAACTATACAGGGAGATGGGGTCCTAAGATTATTTATGGATTTACAAAAGAGGTGATCAAGATAACAAAGAATTTGCCACCGAAGGTGAGAGATCTTGCCATTAAACTTCTACATAAGCTCCCTGCTGAGTTACTTGGAGAAGAAGGGCCTCAAGGTCCAAAGATGAAAGAAAGTTGGTATGATGATGAGCGAGTATGAACACAAATCTTATGCAAATGTAATAAGGATGCGTGCATATTAGCAAAATAATCATATCAAACGTTCAATGATTAATTAAATATATAGTTAACCATCCTTTGTAAGTTTAATGGTATTTTATGTAAGATAAAATGGATACTGAAACAATCTTCATCAACATTAAGTCCAAAACTTGGATCTAGTGACTCAAAATAGATTGAAAAAATGTTTAAATTTTATGAATTGCGTCAATGATTCCCATCTTTATCTATTACACCTGTATCCCAGGTCACAAGACGTGCTAGTCATCAGATTTACACACAACACATAGTAAACAAAGATAACGAGGCCGAAGTCTTAGTTTTCATTTCATTCAATAGCCAAGTTTATACATTTATTACATAGGGTGATATTTACAGCTATGCCAGTCTTTTCCTTCTTCAATAGCCATCCCAAAACGCCTTTAGGTTCACCTTCTAACTCCTACTTCATTAGGCTACACAATTACCTTATATGCATGTTATAATAGTCCGCTAATATTGAGTTCTAGCTAATATTGAGTTCTATATTTTAGGCAAATGTTTTAGATAGGGTTGTTCACGAGCCGAGCTAGGGCCTGGCATGGCTAGGCTTGATTTTTAAACAAGGCAAACAAAGCTAGCACTGTTTATAAACGAGTAGAGCCGAGCCAAGCACAACTTGGTTTGTGAATAATCTGGTCTCAATTGGCTCACAAGCTGATTTCTAGCTACTTTTTCTGACCTTATTTTTAGCGAGATTCAAGCTACGAGTTATTTGAACATATTTAGACTTAGTTTTAACAAGTAGACAGTAAATATTATTAGGTATATATACTAGAATTAGAGTATAAACTAAATTTTTTTATAATTTGAGTTATTAAAAAGTAAAGAGTAAACTAACATCATCACCACTCACAAAAATTTATATACATGCATATATATAATTAAAAATAAACAATTCAAGCCAAAATCAAGCCGGTGTAGTTTAAGAGACCTGAGCCGAGCCGAGCAGGCTTGGTTTTGTAAACGTTTCGAGCCGAATTGGCACGTTTTGTAAGCAAGCTTTTTTGAGTTTTTTTGCGAGCGAGCTTCGAGTTGTTTAAACATCCCTAGTTCCAGACTATATTTTCTTTCAAAATATATTTACTTGATATGTACTAACATACTGTGCAGAATAACCTCTTCACTAAATAATTTGACAAGTGATTCCCAAAACAAGGCACTATTGTTGGGATCACGACCACCCCTAGGTGGTCGTCACCACCTAACTCTATTGATTATTCAATTATTTTTCCATAATCGTTTATGTTTTGCATACATGCAACAAGCAAGAACATTACGTGGAATTTATCTTCTGTGCCGATCAAAGTATTCAACTCCTCCTTTGTTAAAAACACATTGTTAACTAATTTCACCAAACATTTTTCTCTACACCACACTCTTTCAAAACTCTTTCCTTTGTACACCAAGTGCTAAACTTTTTCAAAAGCAACTCATATTAAAATCATTTGATAATGTTTATAGAATACTACTCGGCATAACAACCATGATCCGAAGATCAAACTCATTTTTGTGTCATAACCCTTTTTATTTGAAAATGTTCTTATAGTTTTCTGTTAATTGCAACTTCATTGCCACACAATGTTCGCTTCATTAATATATCAGTAAATATAATTAACATCTATACCAGCCCAAAACAAGTAAACATGACAAGGTCATAGAACTCACTTATTCTTTTATTAGCATTGTCTCATCCATCCAATCAACCTCGTATTGATAACCTATGTTAGTCAGGTATATATCTTTGTTAGTTTTGGGTCTTATACCACTCCTAAAGGGTTTGTACTCTACTCCACGCTCGTTTAGACGTATTATGTTTCAATAGTCATTTTTCTGAAACTTGCTCGTTTTAACAATATTTGAAATATACGTATCAAGTATTTGGAATGTATGCTCTCTACCCATGACCAATTATTATTACATGTATTATCCGAAAATTTACGAACCAATAACATGATGCCACGTAGTCAGATCATGAAAACCATTAATTCAAGAGTTCTTCAATAGTACATAAGCTTACTATTGCAAAGTACAAGTCTATAAGACTTTGGGTACAATTTGATGAATCATGACTCTTTCAAAATTAATTTTGAGTGTAACTTTGGGTTGTTAAATTTTTTTAAGAAACGACATGTGCAACTTTCTTTATATATATTATTTTGTTAACGCTTCTATTGAAGAATTTTGAAAACAAATTTGTGTTTTAAAACGAATATTTTTTTGGTCTTGTATGTCATAACGAGTACAACTATCATTGTGTGTCGTAACGAAACGAACCGATTAGGCGATTATTAGCAATAAACTTTGTTGCCGTTATTGGTATCATCGGAACTGGTTTTGTTATTCGCTTTTATGGCTTCGACGAGCCGAGGCGACAACAACCAACCTCATGCCGCATAGTATAGCGGAAAACCTCACATCATGTAGCAAGGTGGAAAACGACTAAACTCTTGATACGGAGTGACAGCTGTTGCTACGTGTTTTTTTGCATCTTTTTTTTATTTTTGGGGTTTTATGTTTAAATGACAGTCATTACGACGTGTTTTTGTATTTGTATTTTAATATTTAGGACCATGATGGAATTCCTGCAACATGCGCGAGGAAAATCTAGTTATTATTATTCTGCTTTTTTCATGGATATAATTCTTATGAGATGTAAATCGAAATCCAACTCCCATTAGGTGCTGGCATAGGAACTCGATCTTCTCTCGTTGCAGATACAATGAGACTTATTTTGTCCGCCTAAGGTTATCGGAAATAATCGTATAGGACATTTGCACTCAAGGATTTTAACACAATCTTCTATAACATCTGAAACGTTGGTTATATTTTTGATTGTGGTTCCACTTAAAAATTAAGTTTTTTTTTAACCATTGGGAAGGCTTATCAAGTAAGAAAAAGAAGATACTAGCTAAAAACCTTCTTCCGTCTATACCATAGCATGTGAGTCCTGTGATGGAGCCTAGAAAATTTTAGCCTGGGGGTCGAAATTACTTTCATTTTTTTCTGAAAGGTTCGTAATTACAATCATTTTTTTGGAATGATAACGCTTTTATCAAAACAAATTCAAGGTTAAACTAGAAAATGATCATAATTCATTAGTATATGTGTACATCGACTATTTATTTACTAACAACCGGCAACTGTGACCTTCGTGGTTTCGCGCCTTGAAATCGTTGTAAAATCGCTTCATTTTCTACGGTAGCAAAAACATCTTTCTCCACATAGAACACTAATGCATCATTGAGATAAATATCATTCTTGTGTAAATTAGTCTAGACAAACTTCATCATGGGAAAAGATTTTTCGACAGAATTCGTTGCAACTGGTAAGACCAAAGCTAACTCAAGTAGTTGGTAGATGAATTCATTTGTAGTGTGATACTTCATCCGAACCATTTGCTTTGCAAGTTCTTCGATATCATCATGACCAAAAAAAATTCATTGCTTTCTCATTTGAAATATATTGACCAAGTTGTATCTTTAGTTGACATAGATCAAAGCCATCCACTAAAAATCTTCTAAATATAACTAGGCAAGCCATAATAACTTTTCACGATCAAAGTCTTTAACGAGTCTTTAGGATCAAGGCAGGCTATACATGCAAGCAACTACGAGTTTAACTTAGTAAACCGCTGATTCATCTCATAAACTAGAAGTTCACAACCTACAACCGTGTAAAAAAATTGTAAACCTTGCTAGCATAATATGTAAGAAGATAAAAATATCTGCTAGAAAACGAGGTAGATATGTTTTCCATTTTAGGCATATGAATTTTATTTTAAGAACTAAATGTATCGACTTATTACATTAATTCTTCCCACCCATTCTCCTTGTATTTCTTTAAACTATTTTTTATATCTTTGGTCAAACGAATAGCATTACCAATACTTTGGTTCTTTAATTGTAAGACCTGTGACAAGTCATATGTCTTTCGTATTAAGTTCAACATCAAATGAGAAACAAAAATAAATTCAAAATTTTCAATTTTCTCTGTTCAAACTAAGTGTGGTGCCCCAAGTTTATTCATTGATGCCTTCTCTCGACAAAGAAATGAGCACTTCTCGTACTAGCTTTCACAAGTCTAAAAGTCGATGTATAGTCTTAAGATGGGAACCCAAATGAGTGTCACCTGCTCGGCTAAGCTCATTTCTTGGGTTTTGTCTTTTTGTGTACGAACTTCACCCATCTCTATATATTTTACAGAATCATCATATTGTTTTTGTCAAATCGAATCTTTCCTTTTACATGAAGCTCTAACAATATTTACAATCATAGCAAGGTAATCAATAAATTACTCAGAGATTCATGTTTAGATGAAGTAGCCACAAAAGCCAATTGCAATTGATGAGCAAAACAATAAATATAAAATGCATACTTATTTTTCTTTAATTTATTTTTATTTTAATCCATTTAGCTCATCTTGCATATTGGAAGCTCCATCATAGCCTTATACTCTAACTATAGATAATGTTAAATCATATTTTGAAAATATATTATCAATAGCACTTGTTAAAGATGATGCACAAGTGTTTATAACTTGAATTGGCCTAATAAACCGTTCGATCACTTCTCAATCATCATCCACATATCTCAAAACCATTTTCATTTGCTCCTTATAAAACAATCACGAGACTCATCAATCAATAATGAAAAGAGCTTCCCTTAATTCTTATTCACAATAATGTTTCTTACCTATGTAGCATAAAGCATAAACAATCTCCTTTTGGATTTTAGGCAAAATAAATTGATTATTTCGAGGAGCTTTTGAATTGAACGCCTTCTTTACTTCAACATTACGCTAACAATACCATTTGAGAAATTCAAGAAAATTACCTTGACTATTAGAGCTTATAAATTCATCATGTTCGCGAAAAGCGAAACCTTGCTTCAAATGGAACTTAACTACATCAACAATAATGGTTAAGCTAATATGATAATCTATCTCAAATTGCGTACATTGTTGAGACAATATATAGTTTAAGTTATGTCTTTGATCTTTACATGACTCAAACCGAACTCTTGCATGATTATGTCTACAATTCTGTCCTCCTTCATGATTACGAAAATATTCAAACGTCTTTTTTCAGTTTCTAAAACCGTGGTTGATAAATACATTATCCCCGTGTTTATTACTAGTAAAAAATAATAACACTATGAAAAAATGCTGCATCCTTTGATGCACTATATTCTAACCAACAAAAGCGGTCAAACCATGCTTTTTTTAAGTTTTCTCACACGTCCTCAAATTTCTGGTTTTAGAAAAATTTGACCGTTTGGTTGATAAGTGCCTTTCATTATGTATCGTCTCCTTACTTCTTCTCTAATATTAATCGAATAATCACTAATTGGTTTACACAAGGCCGGGTCAACAATGATTTCCCCTTCTGAAACTTCAACATCTTCTCGAATTCTTTATTTACTACTTTCATTGGCATTTTATGGGTTTGCTGAAGTCACATTGCTTGGTTTGGGTTTTTTTACCAAAGTATTTTCCTAAAGAAGCATTTCTACATATAAAAAAAATTAAAAATAAGATAACTCATGTATATATATGTATATTAACTAAGCATATATTCTAATCACACAAATAAGATTAATGAAACTGATTATATAAATACTAACATCTTTAGTTAAAATTTCTACAAAAAGAATGAAAACAAAAACACAATAAGAGGATTCACATCTTATTCCCTATATTTTTATGAGTATTTTCTTATATGATATGGAATGGTCGTGAGTGGTTGTGAGTGAAAGAGAGAGAAAAAATATTATTGTTTATCTGTATATTTGATAAGACACTGTTCACCCCTTATAACTTTTTAATATTTTTGAAAATGATTATGAATGAACAAGAGAAAAAGTTTAATGATAAATGTATAAATATATATTGTTTAATTGAAAAAAAATAGAAGAAATAGTAATTTTTAATATAGTTATTAAGATAAAGATAAAAAATAAGATGCGAATACTTTAATCGATATATACCTATTTTTTATAATTGAGAATTGATGTGGATGTGTGAAACGCTGAGTGTAGAAGTTTTTTCAAAGTATTGTATTGAGAGTTTGACTTTATAGGGCTCTAACGGCTATAATAGGTTAAAAGAAAAAAAAAATAGTAAATTAAAATCTAGTGATTGGGTTTGTTACATGTATTAAATAAATTAGGTTGTTAATAAAAAAAAGCCCATATCTCACATCAATCTAATAAATTGTTGTTTAAATACATCCCACTAAACACACTTAAATCGGTTTATACTCTGCGTCTTCTTTACTTCTTCGACAAAAATATCCCCTTTGCGACTTCGCCGGACTACCAGTGTGCCGCCACAGGCAAGGAAAAATAATCAGATATAGTACCTACACTTTTATTTGTAAACTTTGTATACTCTACAAGAGAAAATAGGGAGGGTCAAAATGTAAAATAGTTTTACGAAGAGTAATCCGGTCTACAAATTATAATGTCAATCGGGGGGTGTCAAGGGACCGTCCGACACCCCCCCTAAATCCACTCGATGGGTACGTCACTTACCAGAAATGCACCTCTTATGTAAGGCCCCGTACCCGGAACGCTTACAGCTGGTCAATCATTGCACACAAAGCATAAAGCATACATTAACTTTACTAAAATATTACAGTGAAATTTTTTTAAACAAACCATTTCATATATATATATAATTGCTTTTGCAAAATAATACATCGTTGACGGGTTACAAAATATTGTTCGTTGCATTACATCACAAAAACATTATAATTTAAACAACGGATGCCATCCAAAAATGCCAAGTAGCTGCCCCATGCCATCCTCAGCAACATTACCTGCCAACTGGAAACATATAAAAGTCAGCGTTGCTGAGTGAGTTATAGTTTTATAAATTAAAATACTTTTCTTTCGTTTAAAAACCATTCTTTCTTTACTTTCACATGTGATCATGCATCATACGTACACATAGATAATAATTTATTATTATCTTCATCATCATTCGTTAACTTTCTTACCGTACCTTATGTACATTCATTAACTTCCGATGACATGTACCGTACCCCGAACATTGTGCACGAAGCTGACCCCTTGGGCCTGGGGTAAGTACACTCATCATTATCATTCATCTTTCATTCCGGACCAATGCCATGTGCTATACCCCGAACATTGTGCACGAAGCTGGTTACTGGGCCTGAGGTCTATCATAGACCTCGAACATTGTGCACGAAGCTGACTCTAGTACCTAGGGCAAGCGACAAGGGTCCCATACATATGGTCAATCACAAAGATTAGACCCCAGTGTGCATCCTTCCGGAGTAGTTAACTCGTACACAGTTGAGCTAACACCCTTCATTGGGTGTGAACCTCCATACATTGCTTGCAAGACTTTTCATTACTTCATTCATTCATTAATGCATGCATTCTTTCATTCTTTACGTTCCCTTTTTTATTATCTTTCGCTTTACGTTACATAATACTTTCCATTTACTTTATAATCATACCACGTAAAGCCACGAAAATAATAAGGAACATAAACATAAACATAACCATACCATACATAACATCATCACATCACATATGACATCATAAAGTCAACTTACATTACCCCCGGGAACATCCCTAGTCAAAGCCTACATTTAACATTTTCCCTAAAATTTTAGAAAATATTTTAAGGCATAGGCGCATGAGCACTATACAGGCGCATGGCCTTTCAGGCGCATGGCCTGTCAGGCGCATGCGAACACTTAGGCGCATGGGGAACTTTCAGGCGCATGGACACTTAGTCAAATTTAGCCTATTCTAGGCGCATGGGCACTATTGGGGCGCATGGCCTTCTGGGCGCATGGATACTATTCAGGCGCATGGGTTTTGGGCGCATGGGGGACACTTAGACAAATTCAACCGTTGGGCGCATGAGCCAAATCCAGGCGCATGGGCAACCATCACATACTAATAACATCATAATCAGTCCCAATTCATCATGTTCTAACTTAGTTCTAGTATTCTAAGCATCATAACATGAACCTAACTCACTCATAACATCATAAACCACCCAAATCATAACCCTCCCACATTCACACATACACATACTTACGGGTACAAAACCCATTTCATAAAAACATACATACATGCATTTCCAGCCCTAAAATCAGTTAAAACAAGTAAAAATGGGGTTCTAAAACTCACCTTAGCAGCCTTCAAGTATGACTTCTTTCCAACCCGTTTGCACTATGAGTTCAACCACCTAGAAACCCACCAAAAACACACACCCAAACACAACATACACACATAAGCATACAACCGAGGCTAAAACCCAACAGGAACACCTCAAAAACCAAGAATTCTTACCTTGAATTCGGTTTCTTGTTCTTCCTTCTTCAAAATCCGAACTCTGCTCTTTCTCTCTCTAGAAAATCCGAATGAAAAGTGGTGTGCAGGTAGTGTGGGCGCCCATGCCCACTTTTGTACCAACTTTTTATACTTTTTGTCCTTTTGACACATTTAGCCCCTCAACTTGGGTTAAATTGTGTTTCTTCCTTTTCTGCATATTTATTCTTTCTTTCTCGTCTTTTAAAATTTTTTTTTCTGGGTGTCACAAGCCCACCCCCTTATAAAGTTTTCATCCCCGAAACCTGTTATTCCTCAAACAAATATGGGTAATGCTGCCTCATCTCTTCTTCAGTCTCCCACGTAGACTCAGATCCCTTCCTGTGCTTCCACTGTACACGCACAAGAGGAACCACTTTATTCCTTAACCATTTCTCCTTACGGTCAATGATTGCCACTGGTTGCTCCACATATTGAGCCTTTCATCAACTTCAATATCCCCCAGTGGTACAACCATATCGTCATCAGCTAAACACTTCCGCAGATGAGATACATGGAATGTCGGGTGAATTCCACTTAACTCATCGGGTAACTCTAACCTATAGGCCACCTCTCCTACTCGAGTAATAATTCGGAAAGCCCCTATGTATCTCGGGCTCAACTTGCCCCGCTTCCTGAACCGAAGGATACCTTTCCAAGGCGAGACTTTCATCATAACTCTATCGCCCACCTGGAATTCAATCGGTCTACCTCTCTTATCGGCATACGACTTCTGCCTATCTTTGGCTGCCTTCATAAAGGCTTTGATATTTTCGAGCTTCTTAGTTATAGCCTCAATCACCTCAATACTTCCCAACTCCTTCTGACCAATATCACCCTAACAAACGGGTGTTCTACATCTTCTACCGTATAGCATCTCATAAGGGAGCATACCAATACTGGCATGATAACTGTTATTGTATGAGAACTCAGCTAACGGTAAGTGGTCATCCCAACTTCCTCCAAAGTCAATGACGCATGCCCGAAGCATATCTTCTAGCGTCTGAATAGTCCTTTCCGACTGACCATCTGTCTGAGGATGATAAGCCGTGCTAATGTGTAACCTCGTCCCCATCGCATCATGGAACTTCTTCCAAAATTTAGATGTAAACCGAGTGTCACGATCAGAAACAATAGACACCGACACACCATGACGAGTTACAATCTCTTTGATGAATAGATCCGCTAATCTTTCAGAGGAGTACGTCTCACGGATCGGTAGAAAGTGAGCACTCTTCGTTAAATGATCAACTATCACCCATATGGCATCATACCCTTTCGCGGTACGCGGTAGTTTCGTGATAAAGTCCATGGTGATATGCTCCCACTTCCACTCTGGTATATCCAATAGTTGGATTTTCCCGTACGGCTTCTGATGCTCGGCCTTCACTTGCAAGCAAGTAAGACACTTACTAACATACTCCACTATATTTCATACCCGACCACCAATAATCTTTCTTCATATCTTGATACATCTTTGTAGCACCGGGATGAATGGAGTATCGAGTCTTATGAGCTTCGTCCATAATCCTCCCACGTAAATCCTCGTAACGAGGGATCCACATCCGTCCGAATCGGGTTCTAACACCAAGAGTGTTTTCACCCAACTCCGCAACCATACCTCTCATCCTTTCGGGGTTAAGACGATCTTCTTTCAATGCCTCGTCTGGAAACTCCTTGACCTGCTTCATCACATCAGAGGTCATAATCAACTGATAAGCCTTCACCCGAATCAGCTCGGGTCTCTCTTTTTGGCTAAGGGCATCCGCTACTATGTTGGCCTTGCTCGGATGGTAATGGATCTCCCAATCATAATCCTTTATGAGCTCCAACCATCGCCTCTGCCTCATGTTCAGGTCCTTTTGCTCGAAGAAGTACTTCAAGCTCTTGTGGTCCGTGAAGATTGTGCACTTCGTTCCGTATAGGTAGTGCCTCCAAATCTTTAGTGCAAAGACCATAACTGCTAACTCCAAGTCATGAGTAGGGTAATTCACTTCATGAACTTTCAATTGTTGAGACGTATATGCTATCACCTTTCCTCGCTGCATCAACATGCAACCCAACCCTGAGTAAGAAGCATCCGAATAGACCACTAAGTCCTCGCTTCCTTCGGGTAATGATAAAACTGGAGCTTGAGTCAACCTTGCCTTTAACTCCTCAAAAGCACTCTCTTGAGCTTGACCCCATACAAACTTCACATCCTTGCGGGTCAACTTAGTCAACGGAGAAGCTATCTTAGAGAAGTCTTGAATAAATCTCCTATAATATCCCGCCAACCCCAAGAAACTACGAATCTCGGATGGCGTCTTTGGAGACTTCCATTGCATCACCGCTTCCACCTTTGCCAGGTCCACCATGATCCCTTCCGGATTCACCACATGACCTAAAAACTGAACTTCGCGCTACCAGAACGCGCACTTGGAGAACTTGGCATACAACTTCTCTTTTCTCAACGTCTTTAACACTTCCCGAATGTGACCGGCATGCTCCGCCTCATTCTTTGAATAAATCAGGATATCATTAATAAGCACAATCACTGATTTATCCAACATCGGCCGACACACTCGATTCATCAAGTCCATAAAAGCAGCCGGCGTTGGTCAAACCAAAGGACATAACGAGAAACTCGTAGTGTCCATAACGCGTGTGAAAAGCTGTTTTAGGAATATCTTGCTCCTTCACCTTCAGCTGATGGTAGCCAGATCGAAGATCTATCCTCGAGAACCAACTGGCGCCTTGGAGCTGATCAAAAAGGTCATCAATCCTCGGCAATGGATACCGATTCTTCACCGTCAACTTGTTCATCTCATGGTAGTCTATGCACATCCTCATACTACCATCCTTCTTCTTCACAAATAATACTGAAGCACCCCATGGAGAGATACTCGGTCTAATGAACCCCTTATCAAGCAACTCCTACAGTTGCTCCATCAATTCCTTCATCTCGGTCGGAGCCAACCGATACGGTGCCTTAGCAACAGGTTGAGAACTGGGTATCAATTCAACTTGGAACTCAATCTCACGGTCCGGTGGCACACCTGGTAAATCTTCGGGAAACACATCTGGGAACTCACACACAATCGGTACATCCGACAGTTGTGGTGTAGGAGTATCTACATCCTTCACGTAGGCCAAGTAGGCACTACATCCATGCCTCATGCACTTTCCCGCCACCGCCATCGAAATCACCTTCGGGATAGTCATAAATCGATCACCGTAGATCGTCACCAAACTCCCGTCGGGCGCTATCAGTCAAATCATCTTCTTACGACATATAATATTCGCCTCGTAGTCCGCCAACCAATCCATTCCTAGGACTACGTCAAATCCGCCTAAGGTTATCACGAACAGTCTAGCAGGAAATTTATGACCCTCTAATTCTATATCACAGCCTTCTATCAGGTCAACAATCCTGGTAGACTTACCTATGGCAGTTTCTACATCGAAGGGCTCATCAACACCTCTACTACCAACAGGCAACTTAGCACAGAAAACAGCAGAAATAAAACTCTTACTAGCACCTGAATCAAATAACACAGAAGCAAGAGTTTGGTTTACTAGAAACGTACCTGACACGACATCGGGGTCCGTCCTAGCCTCCTCCTGAGTCATCGTGAATGCCCTGGCGCTCACTCTCTGCCCCTCGGTCCCGGTCTTCTTCCTTGCCCCGGAACTCCAGCCCTTGGCTTCTTGCATTCTCGACTCATGTGGCCCTCTCTGTCACACCCTCAAAATCCACGAGCGGAGTTTTACCGCGAGGCGTGTGAACAAACCAGGATCACAGTCAATAGTTACTCAGAACGACACTATATGCCACTTTTAAAATAAAACCAACCAAAGTTCAAACTTTAAAACCATGCGGAAGCGTTAAATAAACTAGTAAACCCAAAACAATGAAACGTGATTTGAAAATGCGCAAACATACGCGCCCAAGTATTATGCAAAACTAAAACACGATGTTTAAACAATCTTAACCCAAAACAATGTTTCATAACATGCTGCCAAACACCATGATGCTGACCCGTGTGACGTGCTCCTAGGCAATAGCAACCTTCACTTGAGAATAGCATACTAACCAAGTCAACACATGGTTGGTGAGTTCAAGAGTTTGCGTTAAAATATAAACCAATCAACATTTTCCAGAGCATAAGTAGTGTATTGCAATAGATAGCTAGTCTATTAACATGAAAATATTAAACATAGTGATTTCACGATTGAAGCTGACTGTGATAGTTTGTGCCTCCCGTCACGACTTACCAGGTCGTGATGAATATATGTTAGGACAATATTGCACCCGTTTGACCTCGAGTCGCACAGGTGGGGCTCGTCAAACCCAGTAGTACTACCCAAAATTTCCCGCTAGTCAATATTAACAATCCGAAAGTATGAGGACTTTCCATGGTAAACAACACTATATTAATATTATACACACTCATATTTAAAAGCGTTTGTGATCAACAGTAGCTATCTCCCCCAAAAGAGATTATGTAAAAAGAGTGGGGCAAGAACTCACCTGATACGCGCAAGAATTAACTTAGAGCTTAACTTGAAAGAAAAAGGGGAAAGACAACCTTCAAAGGTCACCTAGAACACATGAGTACATAAGTACGTGTACACAGAATCAATATGAAACCTTAAGTGCTCTACAACCCAAAGAACTCAAGGTTTTAGAAAGACAAGACACACTTGACCCAGTTGACCCGTTTGACCCGTTGGTGACATTATAGGTGAATTTCCATTCAAACAAGCATAACAGCCTATCACACATGATTATCATACAAACTGATTAAATATAACACTTCATTAACCACATGTACTAATTAGATCATCATAATGCCAGATATCATACAAGTCATGCAAATCTCAAACTATTATCATGCTCATAACATTTATAACACAAATAATACACCATACAAGGATCAAATCACGCATCACATGCCATGTGAAGCTACTCACGACTTCACACCCTAAACCCTGCCAATCCTACTAAGTAGGGGCCTCAGATTCGCACGTGTGTATGATGATCATTAACATACCAATTTCCATAGCTCATATCACCCAAAATGTTCATTCTTAATCAACCATCAATCAACAAAAGTCCTAGCTTACCTATATGACTCATACCATGATTTTTCCACAAACAGGCCAAAACAGGTAACAAACCAAATCAACATTCATATAACCTAAACAACACATTTAATCACCTTAGAAACCATCCATGAACACACTAGCATGGTCCTAATGTCCCAAACATACCCAAATCATCATATTTAAGAGATTTCATAATTAAAGTTCCCTTTTGGGGAAGTTCATCCCAAATCCATCAAACACCTAAAACATTCATGAATCCATCAATCACTTACTAATTCAAGTTCATAACAACATCTAGCATGATCAAAACAACAAATCATCATGATTCATCACATTCAACATCAAAAAGTTACTATTTTAAGCAATGTATGAACTACCACGCATCTTCTTGATTTCCTAACGTTCATATCAACCATCTAGCATCTAATCATCATCATAAGCATATCCATAACACCAATTCATCATCAATTCAACATTTCATGCAAAATAAAGTTACTATTCTTAGTAACTTATGAAACATGAATCAAAATCGAAGCTTTCTTGCAAAATCAATGTTAACTAATATGCATACAACCTAACTAGCATTATTACAACATCAAACAACCAACATTCAACATCTAATTTGATCAAAATATCATCAAACTTTCGGCTAAAGATAATCATATGAACAAACAACCAAAATCCAAACTTTATTGCATACTTGACGTTAATTAGCATGCATTCTATCTAACAAACACATTAACATCAACAAACAAGCATCAATTGACCACCAATTCATCCAAATCGCACACAAACTCTTGGCTAGAACAAAACACATGAAGAAACATGAAATTACCTTCCAAATCGCGAAAAGGAACGAGATTGGATGCTTCTAGTGCGATGTATGCCTTGCAATCGGTCCAAAATCGCAGATTTGTGCTTGATCTCAATCGGTTTTCGCAAGGGAGAGGGGGAAGAGCAGTTGCTCGCGGCCGATGGGGGGTTTTAGGGTTGGGAATTACATTTTGTAACTTGAGTTTTCACAATTACACTTTACACCTTGTAATTTGTATTTTTAATCAAATTAATCTTTTAAATACTTTTTAAGAGAGTTTTTAATCAAATAAATCGCGAAAAGGAACGAGATTGGATGCTTCTAGTGCGATGTATGCCTTGCAATCGGTCCAAAATCACAGATTTGTGCTTGATCTCAATCGGTTTTCACAAGGGAGAGGGGGAAGAGCAGTTGGTCGCGGCCGATGGGGGGTTTTAGGGTTGGGAATTACATTTTGTAACTTGATTTTTCACAATTACACTTTACACCTTGTAATTTGTATTTTTAATCAAATTAATCTTTTAAATACTTTTTAAGAGAGTTTTTAACTTAATAATGTAAACATTATTAGTCAACTATACTAATTTTATAAATTATCTCACTAATCACAAGATTCACGAAATGATACACACGTTTCCACTTTATGCGATATAGTTACAGTTAACATTTAAATCACATAAGCATAACTTAATAATCACATTATTAACTTAATTATCATCAATTTAACATTACTGATTATTATTAAGTCACCAACGTTCAACGACAACTACTGTGTGTGCACGACACGTGTATGCAAGACTTAACGGAACTAACGGAGTTTGGTAACGGAAAATTACCGGATGTCACATTATCCTCATGTTGAAAGAATTTTCGTCCCAAAAATTGCGTTACATGGTGAGTGTTCCATCACTGGTCTACTACATTGGCACAAGAAAATCGAAATCGAGTGAGTTTTGGGTGAGTTATCACATCATCCCCATGTTGAAAGAAATTTCATTCCGAAATTTAATCAGTACCTTCGCCGGCTGGCATCGTCCTTTCGAATAGCTGAGGGTACTTAAACTTCATTTGGTCTTCACGTTCCCACGTGAATTCTGGTCCATGTCTCGAGTTCCATCAAACTTTGACAATGGGTATCTTGCTTTGCTTAAGTGTCTTCACCTCTCGATCCATCACCTCGACCGGCTCCTCAATGAAGCGTAACTGTTCGTCTACTTGAACTTCTTCCAGCGGTACGACCATAGTTTCATCCGTTAGGCACTTTTTCAGATTTGAAACATGGAATACATCATGGATTCCACTTACCAAACCGAATCACGCCTTTCCATGGTGAGACTTTCAATAAGACTTTGTCACCAACTTGAAATTCCAAAGGTTTCCGTCGCTTATCAGCATAGCTTTTCTGTCTGTCTCGCGCTGCGGCCATGCGGTTTCTTATCTGAACAATCTTCTCAGTTGTCTCGTGTACTAACTCAGGACCCGTTAATTGACTATCACCAATTTCAGCCTAGCAAACTGGTGATCTACACTTTCTCCCATACAAAAGTGTGATAGCTGTTGTTGTAAGAAAATTCCACCAATGGTAGGTGAACTTCCCAGTTATTCCCGAAGTCAATCACACAAGCACGTAACATGTCCTCCAAAGTCTGTATAGTACGCTCGCTTTGACCATCAGTCTGTGGATGATAAGCAGTACTCATATCCAATCACGTACCTAGAGCTTTCTGCAACGACTGCCAGAAGTGTGATGTGAAACGAGAATCGCGGTCAGAAATAATTGAGATCGGTACCCCATGCCTCGAAACGATCTCCTTCAAATAGAGTCGAGTTAATTTTTCCATCTTGTCTGTTTCCTTTATCGCTAGGAAATGAGTAGACTTTGTTAATCGGTCCACGATAACCCATATTGTGTCACATCCCGTAGAAGTGCGAGGTAACTTAGTAATAAAATCCATTGATATCTGATCCCACTTCCAGATAGGGATCTCAGGTTGTTGTAGTAGTCCAGGTGGTTTCTAATACTCCACTTTCACCTTTGAGCAGGTCAGACACTTGCTCACATAAGTAGCTACATCTGCTTTCATGTTAGGCCACCAATAGTGCGCCTTCAAATCGTGGTACATCTTGTCAGATCCAGGATGTATAGAGTACTTAGACTTGTGTGCCTCACTCATGACCAAATCTCTCAGATTTCCATGTAGAGGTACCCAAAGTCTATCTATGAAGTAACGAATTCCATCCGCTTTTACTTCCAATTGTTTTTCCATACCCCTTAACGATTCAGACCCAATGTTTTCTGCTTTCAAAGCTTCTGTCTGAGCCTCTCGGATTTGTTCAGGTAACTGTGTGCTGATAGTAAGTTGCAAAGCTTGCACACATCGAGGCTTAGCAGTTTCTTTCCTACTCAGCGCGTCGGCAACTACATTTGCTTTCCCCGGGTGGTACTTAATAGCACAATCATAGTTTAACAATTCCACCCAGCGTCTTTGCCTCATGTTCAACTCCTTTTGCTCAAAGATGTGCTAGAGACTCTTGTGATCAGTGTAAATAGTGCATTTGGTACCGTACAAGTAATGTCTCCAGATCTTTAAGGCAAAAACTACCGCACCCAGTTCCAAGTCATGGGTGGTATAGTTCTTCTCATGAATCTTCAATTGTCTAGAAGCGTAAGATATCACCTTATCCCGCTGCATCAAGACACATCCAAGTCCTTGAATAGACGCATCGCAGTAGACTACGAAGTCATCACTACCATCTGGCAACGCTAATATTGGTGCGCTACACAGTTTCCGTTTCAGCAACTGGAAAGCAGATTCCTGATTCTCACCCCATTTGTATGTTGTTCCCTTATGAGTCAAGGCTGTGAGAGGTTGTGCAATCTTAGAGAATCCTTCGATAAACCGTCGATAATATCCCGCTAATCCAAGGAATTGTCGTAATTCACTCGGTGTCTTAGGAACAGACCAATTTTTTATCGCTTCAATCTTAGCTGGATCAATATGTATTCCCTTCTCGTTGACAATATGACCCACGAATTATACCTCACGTATCCAGAAATCACACTTAGAAAACTTTGCATACAACTGTTCCTTTCTAAGTAATTCCAAGATTAAGCATAAGTGCTTCTCATGTTATTCCTCGGTCCTTAAATATATCAGTATGTCATCAATAAAGACGATAACAAACTGATCAAGATAGGGTTTGCACACGCGATTCATGAGGTCCATGAATACTGCTGGTGCATTCGTCAACCTAAATGGCATGACCAAAAATTCATAGTGACCATATCGTGTACGGAAAGCAGTCTTCGAGATGTCCTCTTCTCGAACTCTCAGCTGGTGATATCCATACCTCAGATCAATCTTAGAGTAATAGCTTGATCCTTGCATTTGATCAAACAAATCATCGATACTAGGTAAGGGATATCTATTCTTGATAGTGACCTTGTTCAGTTCCCTATAGTCGATGCACATTCGAAATGTACCATCCTTCTTCTTCACAAATAGAACTGGCGCTCCCCAGGGCGACGAACTCGGTCGGATGAACCCTTTACCAACAACTCTTGTAGTTGGGCAGATAATTCCTACAGTTCATTCTGAGCTAATCGGTACGGTGCTCTCGTAATTGGAGCGGCTCCTGGAGTCAACTCAATTTGGAATTCAACTTGACGATGAGGCGGTAATCCAGGCAGGTCTTCCGGAAACACCTCGGTAAACTCACGAACTACGGGGATATCCTCTATCTTCTTTTCCTCGATCTGTTTATCTGTGACGAGTGCCAATATGGCTAGTCGACCCTTTCGTAACAACTTCTGTGCCTTCATAAACGAGATGATGCCTATCACCGCACCACTCCTATCATCTCTGACCGTAAGGACATCTTCACCAATAGGAATCCATATGATCTTCTCGTGGCATATGACTTCCGCTTGTTTATCGGAAAGCCAATCCATGCCTACTACCACATCAAAGCTTCCTAACGTAACAGGCATGAGATCTATGGTGAATGTATGACCAGCAAGCTCTATCTTGCAGTCTCTAAGAATATGCGTTACGTGAATCTGTGTGCCGTTAGCTAACTCCACGGTGTATTTAGATTCTAAGGCTGAGGGCATATCACTTAAAAGACTACAGAACCTAGTGGACACGAAACTTCTATCAGCTCCGGTATCAAATAATACGGTAGCAAAACGACCATTAACCAAAAATTTACCAGTTACTATTGTAGGATCGTTTAGAGCCTCACCTGAGCCAATGACGAAGGCTCTTCCTTTGGCTCCATTGTTGTTTCCACCATTGTTGTTGCCATTATTATTATTGTTGCCATTGTTATTGTTGCTCGTGTTTCCATTGTTGTTGTTGCCATTACCATTCTTCTTAAGTTGGGGACAGTTGCGTTTGTAATGGCCTTCTTTTCCGCACTCAAAACAACCTTTCGGAGTTTCTTGTGATTGTTGTGGCTTCTTCATCAGTTCACCCCGACAGTCTTTGGCTACGTGACCAGTCTTCCCACAACGTTGGCACTTGAAGTTATCACATCGACCCACATGGTGGTAGTTACACCGGTTGCTCTTCGGCTGTCTTCCGCCATACCCACCGGTCCTTGATTTGAGGGAGTCGCCTGGTTGAAGCTTCGATTGTTATCGAACTTCCGTTGTTGTTGCCGACTTTGATGCTGTTGTTGAGGTTGAGATTAGCTGCTGGATGACGATCCCTTGTTGCTTGAACCATCCTATTTGCGTTTATGGTCGGGCACGCTTGCCACCGCGCCCCGCTTAGGTAATCGACCTTGCTCGACTGCTTGATCAGTCAGCCTGTGGGCTGTTCGGATAGTTTGTTGTATAGTAGTGGGGTTAGAGGCAGTTACCATACTTTGAATTTCGGGCACCAATCCCCCTATATAATGCTCAACCCTCTTGTGCATTTCATTCACCATCCCTGGGCATAAAGTGGCTAACTCATGAGTACGGGTCGTGTAGGCTTCAATTTCTGAGCCTTGCATTTTGAGTTGCCAGAACTCAATCTCCAGTTTCTGCACTTCATTTCGAGGGCAGTATTCTTCGGTCATTATCCCCTTAAACTCATCCCAAGGTAGTTCATTGGCCATGGCTTGACCCAGCATTTGCACCTGGGCATTCCATCAGGAAAGTGCTGCGCCTTCCAATGTCCCGGTGGCATACTTCACCTGATCAGCAGGCGGGCAGTTGCATTTTGCGAAGACAGACTCCGTCTCGCTGTAGGTATGGGGTTTACAGTCCATGAAGGACTTGTAAGTACATGGTGGTGGTCCTGTTTTGACAATCCCAAACATTAGTCAGATATCCAAGGCAATTATCTAGAATAATTAGTTTAACCTCTCGTTATCATTTACCTGCTGGTTGTCCCGGTTGGGCAGCAGCCACTGCCGCCTGAACATGTTCGTTAATTAATGCCGCCAATTCCGCAGGCGTCATGTTTATGGCTCCGGCACCACGTCCACGACCACGCCCACGTCCTCTTCCTCGTGCGTCCATATTTCACTTTACAATTCACAATTACAATAATGAGTAACATCCAACACATTTATCTCATCAAGGTACAGTAAACAATAAGAAATAATACATTCACCACAATCATAACATTTATAACAGAAATAATAACCAAAGATATATAAATTGCAATTGAGTCACAAAATATTCCATCAATGTCAAAATTTAAGTTTGTCAGTTGGGTGGGAAACAACCCTTCCCACATAGGTTTCAAAGAAAAGAAACACTACATAGTCTAAGTCATTTAAAAGTGGAATCAGTCCAGTACGTCAGATCCGTCACTGTCCTCATCCATCTCTGCTGGTTCTTCTTCGGGGGCTTCCTCGGGTTCCTCTTCCGGGTCTTCCTCATTAGGGTCAACCAAAGGTGCAGGGGCTTCAATAACCTGAAGTGATGCTAGCTGTGCCTCTAAATCAGCAAACCTATCATCGATCACTATGTTATGGTGATCCTGTGCGTCCATGTGCCCACTAAGTGCTACAACGTTGCCTGCCAGAGTATGATGTCCACCAATGGCCATCGAGAGTCGCTCCTGAAGCATCTCTACCTGGTAGCGCAACTGACGCATCTCAGATCGTAAGGCAGAGTTCTCATCAGTGAGTCCTCTAATCCGTTGTCGCTCCGTGTCTAGAGTGGCTACCAAAGCTGCAAACGCCTGCTCGATAGGGATGCTCAAGGTAGGAAGAGTAGGCAATGCAGAGGTGGTTGATGACCTAGTTCTAGGTCGTGTAGGAGCTACTGGTGGTACGCGCTCTCTATAAGCCATACGGTTTATGTAGGTGGGGTAGAAATCCCAGTTTCGCGGAGGATCGAGTTCAGGAGGTATGAAAGGCTGATCCCAGTCTATCTCGCCAGGAGGATAAGGATGTCGGGGCCAGTTAAATACCCTATCAGGTACGGGAGACGTAGGAGGTGAATCAGATCGTGCAGGACTCTTGCCCAAATTTTTGGACGACGATGCCATGCTGCGAAGTACGTGTTGCGTATGCCAATGAGTATACAGTAAGGAGAGTAAGCGATAAGTAGCTAACAACTATGCGGTTATAGTCTAGTGTGTGTATGCAACCTAGTTCCCTATAACCAATGGCTCTGATACCAATCTGTCACACCCTCAAAATCCACGAGCGGAGTTTTACCGCGAGGCGTGTGAACAACCAGGATCACAGTCAATAGTTACTCAGAACGACACTATATGCCACTTTTAAAATAAAACCAACCAAAGTTCAAACTTTAAAACCATGCGGAAGCGTTAAATAAACTAGTAAACCCAAAACAATGAAACATGATTTGAGAATGCGCAAACAAACGCGCCCAAGTATTATGCAAAACTAAAACACGATGTTTAAACAATCTTAACCCAAAATAATGTTTCATAACATGCTGCCAAACACCATGATGCTGACCCGTGTGACGTGCTCCTAGGCAATAGCAACCTTAACCTGAGAATAGCATACTAACCAAGTCAACACATGGTTGGTGAGTTCAAGAGTTTGCGTTAAAATATAAACCAATCAACAGTTTCCAGAGCATAAGTAGTGTATTGCAATAGATAGCTAGTCTATTAACATGAAAATATTAAACATAGTGATTTCGCGATTGAAGCTGACTGTGATAGTTTGTGCCTCCCGTCACGACTTACCAGGTCTTGACGAATATATGTTCGGACAAAATTGCACCCGTTTGACCTCGAGTAGCACAGGTGGGGCTCGTCAAACCCAGTAGTACTACCTAAAATTTCCTGCTAGTCAATATTAACAATCCGAAAGTGTGAGGACTTTCCATGGTAAACAACACTATATTAATATTATACACACTCATATTTAAAAGCGTTTGTGATCAACAGTGTGCTATCTCCCCCAAAAGAGATTATGTAAAAAGAGTGGGGCAAGAACTCTCCTGATACGCCCAAGAATTAACTTAGAGCTTAACTTGAAAGAAAGAGGGGAAAGACAACCTTCAAAGGTCACCTAGAACACATGAGTACATAAGTACGTGTACACAGAATCAATATGAAACCCTAAGTGCTCTACAACCCAAAGAACTCAAGGTTTTTGAAAGACAAGACACACTTGACTCAGTTGACCCGTTTGACCCGTTGGTGACATTATAGGTGAATTTCCATTCAAACAAGCATAACAGCCTATCACACATGATTATCATACAAACTGATTACATATAACACTTCATTAACCACATGTACTAATTAGATCATCATACCACCAGATATCATACAAGTCATGCGAATCTCAAACTATTATCATGCTCATAACATTTATAACACAAATAATACACCATACAAGGATCAAATCACGCATCACATGCCATGTGAAGCCACTCAGGACTTCACACCCTAAACCCTGCCAATCCTACTAAGTAGGGGCCACAGATTCGCACGTGTGTATGATGATCATTAACATACCAATTTCCATAGCTCATATCACCCAAAATGTTCATTCTTAATCAACCATCAATCAACAAAAGTCCTAGCTTACCTATATGACTCATACCATGATTTTTCCACAAACAGGCCAAAACAGGTAACAAACCAAATCAACATTCATATGACCTAAACAACACATTTAATCACCTTAGAAACCATCCATGAACACACTAGCATGGTCCTAATGTCCCAAACATACCCAAATCATCATATTTAAGAGATTTAACAATTAAAGTTCCCTTTTGGGGAAGTTCATCCCAAATCCATCAAACACCTAAAACATTCATGAATCCATCAATCACTTACTAATTCAAGTTCATAACAACATCTAGCATGATCAAAACACCAAATCATCATGATTCATCACATTCAACATCAAAAAGTTACTATTTTAAGCAATGTATGAACTACCACGCATCTTCTTGATTTCCTAACATTCATATCAACCATCTAGCATCTAATCATCATCATAAGCATATCCATAACACCAATTCATCATCAATTCAACATTTCATGCAAAATAAAGTTACTATTCTTAGTAACCTATGAACCATGAATCAAAATCGAAGCTTTCTTGCAAAATCAACGTTAACTAATATGCATACAACCTAACTAGCATCATTACAACATCAAACAACCAACATTCAACATCTAATTTGATCAAAATTGCATCAAACTTTTGGCTAAAGATAATCATATGAACAAACAACCAAAATCCAAACTTTATTGCATACTTGACGTTAATTAGCATGCATTCTATCTAACAAACACATTAACATCAACAAACAAGCATCAATTGACCACCAATTCATCCAAATCACACACAAACTCTCGGCTAGAACAAAACACATGAAGAAACATGAAATTACCTTCTAAATCGCGAAAAGGAACGAGATTGGATGCTTCTAGTGCGATGTATGCCTTGCAATCGGTCCAAAATCGCAGATTTGTGCTTGATCTCAATCGGTTTTTGCAAGGGAGAGGGGGAAGAGCAGTTGGTCGCGGCCGATGGGGGGTTTTAGGGTTGGGAATTACATTTTGTAACTTGATTTTTCACAATTACACTTTACACCTTGTAATTTGTATTTTTAATCAAATTAATCTTTTAAATACTTTTTAAGAGAGTTTTTAACTTAATAATGTAAACATTATTAGTCAACAATACTAATTTTATAAATTATCTCACTAATCACAAGATTCACGAAATGATACACACGTTTCCACTTTAGGCGATAAAGTTACAGTTAACATTTAAATCACATAAGCATTACTTAATAATCATATTATTAACTTAATTATCATCAATTTAACATTACTGATTATTATTAAGTCACCAACGTTCAACGACAAATAGTGTGTGTGCACGACACGTGTATGCAAGACTTAACGGAACTAACGGAGTTTGGTAACGGAAAATTACCAGATGTCACACTCTCCACCATAGTTAAAACACCTTTCCACCTTGCACTCTCTTGCCATGTGGCTAGGCTTTCCACACTTGAAGCACACATTCAATCCCCATATACACTCCCCGGTGTGCTCCTTCCCACACTTGCCATACCTCTTTGACCCCGCACCGGATGTGACAACATGCCGGTCATCCACCCGTGCATTCTTGTTGTTTGCCGGGGCACCACCCTGACCAAACCTCTTCCCATTCTAGTTTCGGTCACCACCATCTTTCTTGCTCACCTCAGCCACCACCGCTTCCCTCTCGTCGTACAGCCTTCCCACCAGATCGACCATCGACTTGAACGTACTCGGCCGGGCGGCGATCATGTGCCTACGGATATCCGCCGGCAAGCCCTGGATGTACCTCTTGATCTTTCGTGATAGAGGCGTCACCTGATCCAGCACCAGTCGTGCCATCTCGTTAAACTTGGTGGTGTATTGCTGATGCGTCATGGTTCCCGCCTCCAGCTGCAGGAACTCCCTCTTAAGATTATCGAGCTCCCTATAAGGATAGAACTCTTCGATCACCAGCTTCTTCAACTCTAGCCACCTCATTCTTCCAATTGCCCCACTATCCTCGGCTTTTACGATATTGTCCCACCCACACAGAGCCGAGTCCATAAATGAATGATTGGCAAACTTCACCTTCTGATCCTTCCGGCAATCGCTGATATCAAGTACAGGTTCCATCTCTCTCACCCACCAGTGAGCAGCAGCCGCAGTGCCATTGCCATCGAAAGTCGGGGGCTTGCATCTTTGAAATGCCCCATAGTTACAGCCTCGTGCTGCCTCCTGCACAGGCTCTTCTTCTTCTTCCTCATCAGTAGAGACAACCGTCTCAGTCCCCGGTTGCTCCCTTTCTCCCGAGGACCAGTTCCTCTCCTTCCTTTCCCCTTCTCTTACAGCCTTTATTACTTCGGTCACCACAGACGGTAAGATCGTCTGCATGACCTGATGAACCTCCTCTACAACAGCCTCCTTCATTGAGGCCCTTAAGTTAGCACTCTCGTCACCGCCCTCCGGATGAGGGGTCTCGGGCTCTTCATAAGCTACCTCTTCAGCCCTAGGCCTTCCTCTAGTGACCCGTGGTCCAGCACCACGTCCACCATGACCTCCACCTCGAGAAGCTTTCGAAGATCTACCACCGGCCATCCTCTAACATGCTATAAGATTCAAACAGTAACACGGTCATTCCAAGTAATAGCTCAGTTTATGTCAAGTATAGTAAGTCCCTAATTACAGTGGCCAGTTGTGATTAGCCACTTACTTTACTCTTCATACCCCAAGCATTTCCTATCCGGACTACATCAGTATCTAAATCTACTAAGAAGCATATAAATCACATAACATGCGCACATAATACCGGTTAACATCAAGAAAATACCTGATGGCACATAGCTACTCGGACTGGCATCCCTTCCCTTTGTCCCATTCTCAGTTTAAGTTTAGGTTTCTTTTGTAAGGCCCCATTCCCGGAACGCTTACAGCTGGTCAATCATTGCACACAAAGCATAAAGCATACATTAACTTTACTAAAATATTGCAGCGGAATTCTTTTAAACAAACCATTTCATATATATATATAATTGCTTTTGCAAAATAATACATCGTTGACTGGTTACAAAAAATTACTCATTGCATTACATCACAAAAACATTATAATTTAAACAACGGATGCCATCCAAAAATGCCAAGTAGCTGCCCCGTGCCATCCTCAGCAACATTACCTGCCAACTAGAAACACATAAAAGTCAGCGTTGCTGAGTGAGTTCTAGTTTTATAAATTAAAATACTTTTCTTTCATTTAAAAACCATTCTTTCTTTACTTTCACATGTGATCATGCATCATACGTACATATAGATAATAATTTATTATTATCTTCATCATCATTCTTTAACTTTCTTACCGTACCTTACGTACATTCATTAACTTCCGATGACATGTACTGTACCCCGAACATTGTGCACGAAGCTGACCCCTTGGGCCTGGGGCAAGTACACTAATCATTATCATTCATCTTTCATTCCAGACCAATGCCATGTGCTATACCCCGAACATTGTGCACGAAGCTGGTTACTGGGCCTGAGGTCTATCATAGACCTCGAACATTGTGCACGAAGCTGACTCCAGTACCTAGGGAAAGCGACAAGGGTCCCATACATATGGTCAATCACAAAGATTAGACCCCAATGTGCATCCTTCCGGAGTAGCTAACCCGCATATAGTTGAGCTAACACCCTTTATTGGGTGTGAACCTCCATACAATGCTTGTAAGACTTTTCATTACTTCATTCATTCATTAATGCCTGCATTCTTTCATTCTTTACGTTCCGTTTTTCATTATTTTCCGCTTTACGTTACATAATACTTTCCATTTACTTCATAATCATACCACGTAAAGCCACGAAAATAATAAGGAACATAAACATAAACATAACCATACCATACATAACATCATCACATCACATATGACATCATAAAGTCAACTTACATTACCCCCAGGAACATCCCAAGTCAAAGCCTACATTTAACATTTTCCTCAAAATTTCAGAAAATATTCTAAGGCATAGGCGCATGAGCACTATGAAGGCGCATGGCCTTTCAGGCGCATGGGAACACTTAGGCTCATGGGGAACTTTCAGGCGCATGGACACTTAGTCAAATTCAGCCTATTCTAGGAGCATGGGCACTATTGGGGCGCATGACCTTCTGGGCGCATGGATACTATTCAGGCGCATGGGTTTTGGGTGCATGGGGGACACTTAGGCAAATTCAACCGTTGGGCACATGGGCAAAATCCAGGCGCATGGGCAACCAACACATACTAATAACATCATAATCAGTCCCAATTCATCATGTTCTAACTTAGTTCTAGTATTCTAAGCATCATAACATGAACCTAACTCACTCATAACATCATAAACCACCCAAATCATAAGCCACCCATATTCACACATACACATATTTACGGGTACAAAACCCATTTTATAAAAAACATACATACATGCATTTCCAGCCCCAAAATCAGTTAAAACAAGTAAAAAGGGGGTTCTAGAACTCACCTTAGCAGCCTTCGAGTATGACTTCCTTCCAACCTGTTTGCACTATGAGTTCAACCACCTAGAAACCCACCAAAAACACACACCCAAACACAACATACACACATAAGCATACAACCGAGCCTAAAACCCAACAGGAACACCTCAAAAACCAAGAATTCTTACCTTGAATTCGGTTTCTTGTTCTTCCTTCTTATAAATCCGAACTCTGCTCTTTCTCTCTCTAGAAAATCCGAATGAAAAGTGATGTGCATATAGTGTGGGCGGCCATGCCCACTTTTGTACCAACTTTTTATACTTTTTGTCCTTTTGACACATTTAGCCCCTCAACTTGGGTTAAATTGTGTTTCTTCCTTTTCTGCATATTTATTCATTCTTTCTCGTCTTTTAAATTTTTTTTTTCGGGTGTCACATCTTACCATGTTTAGCATTGTGTTATCCTCTCCCACTGTTATGACAAAGGCTTCCCATTTAGCTTTTGGTGGCTCCCCGTTTTTTCTTCCAAGTGTTTCCCATCTTACAATTAATTCATTCAAACTTCTGATCCTACAAAAAAACATTTTCCTTTCTCTTGAAATAATGTATAAATGTGTCCTCTCTTTACACACTAATAGTAAATATACGATCCATATCGATATTTACCATGGAGAGGTTTGTTACACTTTCTTCAGACATACAAATCCTTCGTATTGTTCTTCTTTCTCAAACCAGTGTCACAGTTCTTAAAGTACTTTGAGAAATTTGTCCATTTCCTCTTTGGTCCCTAAAATTAAGAACTATTATGAAATTCTTCACCAAACATGATGGCATTAAGACTATGTGCTAACTAGAACACTTTAGGTGCTAATGATTTCTCTAACGTACCTTAGAGTGCCTTTGTTGGGAATTTTTGAATACATCTGCTAAATTTCTTTTCTTTAGAGTTACTAGATAGGGAACTAAACAAGCTATCTTATTAAATCTAGTAGTGTGCTCTCGTTGATTCATTATTCTAGCCTTTAGGTTTAACAATCCATCTCAAGCTTTTCCAGTTCGTTGCCAAGGCAAAAATCTCTATAACAACACCCCTTTAGGGTATCCCACTTCATCTCCTCAATTTCCATATCACCTCAAGACAAGGCCTCGAATATAAACGAGCGGGCGGAAGGCTTAACCTGTTTTTTTTTTTACTTTCATCGCACGCACTAATGCTTATTACGCCTCTATTTCTCGTAACCAGTGGAAGGTTTCGATAGTACTTTTTCTATGGTCAAATAGAGGAGGATTACATTACTTAATGGGTTTATAGGAACAACATTGCGTATTTCTGCACTTCCATTTGTATTCTCGTTTGGTAGGTTAGGATCTTTGTTTCTAGTCATTGGTTCACCATTACCCATATGATGTCATTTCTTTCGATTCTTCTTACTTCCACTAATATGGGTGGAAAAGCAATGTGTAACGGCCCGGTAACAACAATTGTCATTTAAAACCGGTCACTCAAATGAATATTTTTGTTATCTTCTACTGTCTCTATATCCCTAAGGACTCATCTCATCCTACGTCGTCCCCTTTCCATTTTATCACCTCTATTTTCCATTATTGGTACCTACAACTAAGATAAAGGATATTAGTATATACATTATGGATCTAGTGCTTGTCCCCGAGACGTGCCATTCATCATATTTACACGGAACTCACAGTAAATAGAGATAACGAAGTGAAAGGCTTAGCTTTCACTTCATCCGGTAGCTAAGTTTATATACATTACAGTTATTACATAGATGGTATCTATAACTATCCTAGTATTTTTCTTTCTCCGATAGCCAAGTCTTTTTGATTATCATTACCATTATGAAAGAACATATATTTGTAGGTGTAAGTTTTTTTTTGCATAACTTACACCGGTGTTTAACAATCTTACACTTGCGAATTTACACATATATATAAAAGACCATTATCTTTAATACATGTAATAATATAATTCCAACAAAAAAAAATAATGATTTTAAATTATCTTGATGTGTTTTCGCAAGTTCTCGCAATAACATAGGGTTCTAATTTGAACCTCACCTATATGTATATCTGTGTGCGTATCTGTGTGTATATGAAATTATACTAGCACTCATTAACAAATTATGTATCCACTAGTACAAAACCTATTTCTAGAAGCAGTGAAAATAGTTTCTAAGAACGGGTTTAGATAATCTCAAAAAATAGCACTCCAAAAAATCACACTACGTCATGAGGCTGTTATGAAAAGGACTTTGAAAATAAGTAAAACGCTTCAAAACCCACTTCATTTTTAAGCTAAACATTAAAACATGGATCAAAACATGGAACCCTAATCATGTTTATTCAACCGCAATGTATTCTGACATCATGTTGAAGTTGTTATCAATGTTGTTTATGATTCCTCCGTGAAATAGGTTCGCCTACTAACATAAAGATATACCTCGAAGTTGATTTCTTATCATCTTTTCATTTAGCAAAGTCTAGCCCACCATTTCTAAGTTATTAGTTATTTTATATGTCAATATATAGTCTTTTGTCCCTTGAAGATATTGTAATACTTTCTTTACTACTTTCTAATGATCAGGATTAGATTGATATCAGCCTAGTATTCCAGCAATATACGCAATATCAGTACAAGTACAGACTTGAGCATACATTAAACTTTCCACTACTAAAGCATAATGTACCAAAAACATCACCTTTAACTACTGGATCAACTAAAGGAGAGCAATTATGCATATTATAATGTGTAATTGTACGCCTTCCAAGACAATCCTAATATCCCATTGGATCGATATCGGTGTATTTCGATGCCTATTACATAAGAAGCTTCTCCAGATCTTTCATGTGAAAATTACATGAAAGTAATTTTTTTGACTCATGCAACAATTCTAAACTATTACTTGCTTACGGAATGTCATATACGTAAAGGACAAGTATAGCAAAATTGCTCCCACTCATTTTGAGGTAGATGCATTGATTCACTTGATTCTTGATGAGACTTGGTTTCTTCATGACTTCATCAAACTTCAAGTACCACTGACGTGATGCTTGTTTTAACCCGTATATGGATTTCTTTAACTTGCAAACTAAGTGTTCTTGACTTTTAGGTTTAAAACCTTTAGGTTGGTTCATGCACACATCCTTATGTATGTCACTATTATGGGAAGAGATTTTAATGTCTATTTGATGTAACTCTAAGTCAAAATGAGCCACTAAGGCCATAACGATCCTTAAGGAATCCTTTCGTGATACTGGTGAGAAGGTTTTCTGATAATCAATTCCCTCCTTTTGAGTATAGCCTTTAGCAACCAATCATGCTTAATAGCGTTAATTATTACTATTCGGGTCTAATTTGATTTCGAAAACTCATTTGCATCCTATTGGTTCTACACCCATGGGTAATTTAACCAATTCCCAAACGTCATTCTTATATATGGAATCAAACTCATAGATTATAACTTTATTTCATTCAGACAATTGATCATAACTAATGGCTTCATTATAGGAGGTTGGATTGTTACACTTTTCTAAATCCAGATCAGCTTCATTAAGGTACGTTACATAATCATCAAAAGTAGTTGGTCTTGTAGACCATGATGACCTCCTTAGCTAATTTTTGGGTTTCACAATTTTAGCAGGCGTTTATGAGACTTGCTCTTTTGGGTTTGATGGTGCTTCATTTATAAGAATGTTTGGAGAAACATAAAATTTTAAGGAAACATGAGATAATGGTGTAGTGTTCTGTAATGGTGTGATGTCATCTATAAGAGGTGTAATATGAGGTATGTGTAGATAGCCCATAGCCCTTCCTCTTGCATTTCTTGTAAGTTAAAGTCTTGACACCAACCTAAGAATCATCTAGAAACACAACATGATGAGTTTCCATAATATGCATGGTATGGGAAGGACAATATAACCTATATCCCTTTAAATGATCAAGATATTCTATTAAAAAACAACTGACTCTCTTAATGTCAAGTTTTCTTTGTTAAGGATTATAAAGCATAGCTTTGGCTGAACAACCCCATACTTTCATATACCTTAAGCCAGGTTTCCTTCCTGTCTAAATTTCAAAAGGAGTTTTAGGGGCAAACTTGGAAGGAACTTTATTTAGTATATGAATAGCTATCTTTAATGCATCCGTCCATAGAAACTCTTATAAAGATGAGTTCGCTAACATACTTCTAACCATGTCCATTAGGGTACGATTTCATCTCTCGACTACACCATTTTGCTGAGGAGTACTCGGCATGGTAATTGGTTTATAATCCCATTTTCTTAAAAAAAGTCAAAGAAAGAACTGGGATCTTGACCAATATTAGTATGTCTACCATAATACTCACCACCTCTATCTAATATCACTACCTTTAGTTTACGGTCCAGTTGATTTTAACTTCAGCCTTAAAGGTTTTAAACATTTGTAGTGATTTAGATTTATCCTTAACTAAGTTCGAGTGCATGTACTGCGAGTGATCATCTATAAAAGTGATAATTGATTTATGTCATGATATTCCAATAGGATAAGATCCACAAATATTAGTGTGTATGAGTTCCAATGAACTGCAACTTCTGATGGCACCCTTATTAGATCCATTAGCCATTTTACCTTTAAGGCATTTTACACATGTTTCAAAATCAGAGAAATCAAATTTGGTAATGATTCATCTTTCACGAGTCTTAACATGTGAACTCTTGAGATATGGCCTTAACGTTGACGCCATAACATAGATGATATTTTCAAATCTTGTTTTCGTGTGTTAATGTTTTCATTCATATTATATGATAATAATAATTTTGAAAATTGACCATCTAGTTATAACTTATAGAGATTTAACCACAACAACAAACATGAGAGTTTAAAGTAATAATGACTTTGCCTCGACCATGCAAAACTTTATAGCCATTATTGTCTAGCTTTGGTACAGCTACCATCCTAATTATCCCTTGCTTTCTTTCCAGCTTCTGGATTGTAAGGGAATTCTTATGTGGAGTTAGTAACATGAACCATAGAACCGGAATCAACCCACCATGTGTTAATTGGAACGTTAAAATTAAAAGATTCAAATATTAGGAATTAAAAGATTCAAACTTAGGGCAATCCTATTGTATGTGCCACGTATTATGGCAGAATTTGCAACGAGATTGTCCGAAGGAAGCATTTGAGCAGGAAGTTGCACTTATACCAGCCTTATGAACTTTGGAGCTATCCCCTATGAAGTTTCCCTTCCTTTTTAATGGTTTAGTGATGGTAAAATGAACAATATTAGGTTTTTCTAACTTCATGTGGTCTTTCTCCTGCAGGCACATTGCTATCAACTGACTATTTTTATTTATGGGTGTTATAGTTTATCATAAAAGCATCAAAGAATGCATGATGAGAAGTCATAATAATGTATTATAACACCTGGAAATTTTAAAAGAAAAGAAAAGAAAAGAGAAGTATAAAGGAAGAAAGGTGAAATAACCCAAGTTGAGGGGTTAAAGTTATGCAAGAGGCAAACTTTGTTATTATTATGTTTAAAAGGTGGGCATGGCCGCCCACTCTTCCTGCTCACCAACTGCTTCGACTGCAAAAGTAAAAGAGCAGAGAGCTTCCATCGGTTTTTGGAGAGAAGAAGAAGAAGATCAACTAGAAGGTAAGTTTTTGTGTGTTTTTTTCGGTTTCAGCTGAATTTTCAGCTTGTGGACCGAGTCTTATGCGTTTCTCTGTGTTCGGTTGTGTGTTTTAGGTGTGTTTAGGTGTTTGAACTCCAAGTGCTCTCGAGTTTGGAGGAGTTTTACTCGAAGGATGCTGTAGGTGAGTTATAGATCCCCGGTTTTTTTCTGTTTTAAACTTGTTTTGGGGCTAAAATGCATGTAAATTATTATTTTTGCAACTTCCAGTATGTTAAAACCGTATGTGTTATCGTTGTTTTATGTGGGTGTGTATATTTGTGAATGTTTGACTGAATATTGTGGGTGTATGCTTGTTCTAAGTGCTAAATTTGCTAGATTTGGGCTAAGAATACATTAGGATGATGATTGGGAACTGAAATTTGTATAAGTTAGACTTGGCATAGTGCCCATGCGCCTAACACTTACCCATGCGCCTGCATAGTATCCATGCGCCTAAGTTTCTGCCCATACGCCCAAACTGCTCATGCGCCCAAACTGCCCATGCGCCCAAACTGCCCATGCGCCTAAGTGTTTGCCCATGCGCCTAAGTTTTCCCATGAGCCCAAGCACCCATGCGCCTGCATAGTACTCATGCACCTACATAGTACCCATGCGCCTAAGGTTTTCCCATGCGCCTAAGTTTCTCCCCATGCGCCCAAGTGTCCCCATGCGCCCAAGTGTTCCCATGCGCCCAACTGTTCGTGCGCTTGCATAGTGCCCATACGCCCACATAGTGCTCATGCACCTAAACTGCTTAGGATTTTTCTAAAAATTTGGGAATTAGAAATTAATGGTTAAGCTCTGGAATGTTTTGGTGGCTTATGTTTGTTCATGTTATGCATGTTTGTGGCCTGTTATTGATGTTCCTTATTACGTATTACTACGTGACTTTACATGGTGTGTTAATGCTCTTATACGTAAAGTATTATATAATGAAACTGAAAGACATCGTTAACGAAATAGAACACAATGAAAGAATGCAAACTCTTGCAAGCAACTGAAAGGAGGTTCACAACTCATTGAGGGGTTGTTAGCTTAACTATGTGCGGTTTAGCTAACCCATGAGGATGCACACAGGGGTCAATCTTTGTGATTGACCAATATCTACGAAACTGGACCCTTGTCCCTTTCCTCGGTACTGGAGTCAGCTTCGTACATAATCTTAGGGGTCTATTTATAGACTTCGGCCTAGTACCACCTTCGTGCATAATGTTTGGGGTATAGCATATGACATTGGTCTAGATGAAAGTGAAAGATAATAATGAAAGTTCGAAACATTCGAAATGAACGAAAAGAATGTTGAAAGATAATAATGATATTATCAAGATGTATGTATGTTGTGTGATCACGAACAAAAGTAAAGGAAAGGTTTTTACTAAAGGTAAAGTATTTTATTATATAAAACTAGAACTCACGCAGCAACAATGACTTTTTATGCATTTTCAGTTGGCAAGTAGCTTGTTGCTGAGGATGGCACCAGGGTGAAGCTACTTGGTGGGCAAAGACTGGCATCCATCTCATGCAATAATAATGATGTTGTTTTGTAATACAACTAAGTGACATTTTGTAATCTTTTAAATGATGATGTATTACTTGGCAAATGTATTTATTAAAGCATGAAATGGTTTTTGATGAATTATTCTGCTGCAATATTTTATTTACCTAATAAATCTTAATATGTTTTGATATAAAAGAGGTTGTGATTGACCAACTGTGGGGTTCCCGGGAACGGGGCCTTACATGTATACTAGAAAACCATCACTCCTCATGTATAAGATCTTGAGTTTATAAGCCATGTCTTTATCATCATTATGTGCTTACGCACACCATTAAACTCATCATACTTTGTAGTAAGCATCTTCAACAAAGTGCTCGCATGTGCTTTAAAAGATCCTTTAAATTGTTCCTCTACTAAATTTAGGTTAGTTTTATCTTTCTTAAAATTAGGTATCACTCCCCTAATTAAAAGAGAGATAGAGTTCTTGATTAGAGACAATCGGTTAGACCTCTCTCACTTTTCATACTCGTGTTTCTGATCTACTATGCTTTCACCAGTAAGAGAGCAGGAGCGTCATGTCTCAAGGCATAATCAAGATCCAACATGCCAAGAGTAAGTGTAAAGCTGGAAGCTGCACTTGTATCAGCCTTATGGACTTTGGATTTTTACCTTTTTAAAGTTTGTCTTCCTCTTTAACGGTTTAGTGGTGGTAACATGAACAACATTAGGTTTTTCTTACTTCAGGCGTTCTTCCTCCAACACACATATTGCTATCAACTCACCCCTTAATCATTTTTCTTTCTAGGTGTTATAGTTTATCTTAGAAGGATCAAAGCATGCAGAAGAGAAGTTATAATAAAGAGTACTAGAAAAACATCACTTTTAATGTCTAAGCTCTTGAGTTTATAAACAATGACGTTCATCATCATTATATGCTCACACATACTATTAAACCCATCATACTTTGTAGGAAGTATCCTTAGAATCAAAGTGCTCCCAAGTGCTTTAAAAGATCCTTTAAACTATTCTTCCACTAAATTCAAATAAGTTTTAGCATTTTCTGAATCAGGTATCGCTATCATAATTGTAGTAGAGATGGAGTTCTTGATTACCATCAAAGACAATCAGTTAGACCTCTCTACTTTTCATACTCTTGTTTCTCATATGCCATGCAATAATATTAGCAAGTTAAGTCTAAGGGCATGAGCGTCATGTACAAGGGCGTAATCAAGATCCAACATGCTAATAGTAAGTTAAGTGAGTCCCTCCATAAGATGAAGTTAACCCTAGTCAAAACTTTAATTCTGAGGTTTGGAGTGATAGTGGATGCTAAATTAATACGAGTAGAAGTAGAAGAGTTGAAGTGAGCTATTGCAAGCCCGGTTGTGATTCAAACAACAGTTTCACAGTTGGAGATTATCAACTAAACACACTTACTAGATCAAACAGGAAACCATTATCAACTAACCACACTTACTATATCAAATAAGGAACCAGGCAGTGAAACAACGAACAAGTAAGAACACTCAAGAACAGAAAGATAGGTTTTCAAGGATTATATATATATTGCTCACAAGTGTTTACAAGTATTACAAAGCTTTTTCCTTAGACTGTTACATGAGATACTTTATACTATAACCTATAGCTGGCCATACTTTGAAGGCAAGCTGGACACTAATCTATATAACAAGATCAATGTAGAGTCAAAAGGCAAAGTGCCTTTTGACTTATGACTATGATATGCCATAGCTCACATCCTATTGTAATACAATAAGGATAAAAGTACTAAAGTAGGAAATTACAGAAAAAAGACCTTATTGTACAGTTGATAAAAGTAAAAAGATAATCACCGACTTGTATAAATTGATGAGTCTTAAGAGCTGAGAGAGGAAAGGTCTTCTGGTTTTGTCAAAAGTATGTTAGAGTGTGTTACTTCTGATATTTCAAACTTTGGATGAAACACAAGTCTTCTTAGTTTTTGGAAGAGTTCAGTCTTCAAGATTAGGAAGACTTTGTGTTTAAGCTTCGGAAGACTTCACTTTGGATTCGAAAAATTTAACACTTAGTTATTTTCTTGGTTCATAGTAAAATCTTCTGAAGTACTTCCTTCCAAAGTACTTCATTGCATGCTGAGAGATCTTTGGTTAGCATCAGCCTTTAAGATAATCATCTTGATCTTACAAACTCCCCTAGGCTGATGCTACTAAAACTTGAAGATTACTATGAGTTTAGATATTCTCCTTGGTTAAAGCCATCAGAATCAGAGCCATTCCTCTCTTCATTTACTAGTCTGGATTTTTTAGGCTTTCATAGTATCTCTTCATGTCTAAGAGATCATGCTAAGCTAGGTCAAGTAGGTTTTACTAGAAGTATATCTGTTAACCTCCTTGATCTCTTATGAGAAACCATTTGTGTGGTTTTAGAGAATACAGCTAAGGCATGATGGGTCTCACAGCAGCTAGACGCTCTACATATAAGGGAGTTAGTTGAGCAGCCTCAGGAAGTTTTGACTCATCCTGAGGTGTAGAGATGGATGCCTTAGACTTATTCTTCTTTTTTGACTTCGAGTCTCTTCTGGTGGCCATCCTTTTCCTCTTTTTATATTTTAACTGAGAAGGTTGGTCTTGATTACCTTTTCTTTCTTTTTCCTTCTGTTTGGTCCTTCCCCTTCACATGTTTAGAAGAAGATTCAAAACCTTGTTATGGGTTAGAAGATGAAGTTGGCTATGGATCAGTAGTAGATTTTGGTTCTATTGTCTGTTTGGATTGAACCTTGACATCAGCTTCAGGTGCAGCTTGACTTCGAGGAAAATGCAAGTCTTGAAACTCACCCATATTTGATCTTCTGCTTGATTACCCTGATGTGCTCATCCATTGTGGATAGAGACATGGGACCAAGCCTTCTACCAAAGAACCCATACATCTTTAAGAAGCACACCAT
Organism: Flaveria sonorensis; assembly: GCA_025506505.1. NCBI lineage: Eukaryota > Viridiplantae > Streptophyta > Magnoliopsida > Asterales > Asteraceae > Flaveria > Flaveria sonorensis. Next base: position 11,535,608 of record CM046423.1, on the reverse strand, counting down.
ATTTTGTCTGTAATCTGACTTCTTCTTGTTGGCTTTGATGGTGTCTCTTGATTTTTCAGCTTCCTCCCTCATCTTTCTCTTAGCAGCTTTTCATCCTTTAAGAACTTCTTGTTCTAGCTGCTTAAGGTACTCGAACTCTATATAATCATAAGATAGAGGGAGTAAAGCTTCTGCCCTGTAGAAATCTATGACACTCAAGTACATGCTCATGTTCAATCTATCATGTTCTTTGTCTACTTGAGTTTCTTCCTTTACAACCACAGTGTAAGGATTATACTTAGAGGCTGATGCAACCAAAGAGCTCGCATCATGCACATGTAAAGTACAAGGAAGTTACTTTAGAAGATTTGATACAACTCAATAAAATACACTAAGTATCAAATCTTCAGAAGCCAAATGACCATTTCTTCCAAAGCCAAAGATGAAGTCTTCCGAAGCTTCAAGGCAAAGTCTTCCGAAACCAAAAGACTAATTTCTTCCAAAGTATGGCTGACTTTACATTGATATTGTTGTCTAGATTAGTGTTTCCAGCTGGCCTTCAAAGTATGCCCGACTGTAAGGTACAAGTCCATAGGACTAAGCTTGGAAACACTTTGTAAAAACACTTGAGAGCAATTTACAGCATTCTTGAAAACCATCTTATTATGTTCTTATTGTGTTCTTTACTTGTGTTCATTGTTCACTTTAAGCCGGTTTCCTATTTGATATGTTAAGTGTTCTAAGTCTCTCTAAACATTGTGAAATTGTTGCATTGATCCCCTTCACTGGTCCTGTAATTGATATCAGAGCTTTTCAGGCTCTTGATATTAAGATCTCATTATCGTAAATCACTTTAGTTTCACAAAACACTTACCAGCTCAAATGGCAGCTCTTTCAAAGGCTGATATGGAAACTGGTACCATGAAAAAATATCCACTGATCACTCCTGATGACTTTAATACTTGGTGCCAAAGAATGGAAGGCTTCATCAAGTTTCAAGACAGCAGGATGTGTAGATCTGTTGTCATAGGACCTCACATGCCAAGCACCACTTCAGCTACTACTGGTGGTGGGATGATACCAAAGGAAGTGGCTGACTATTTTGAAGAAGATTGGAAGACGATAAACATAGATTAGAAGGCCATGAATGCTCTCCAAACTACTCTTCCCAACTCTATATACAGAGGCTTTAAGAAGTGCAAAACTGCTAAGCAGCTCCGGGATGCACTAAAGCTCATGTATAAGGGGTCTGATGAGGCTAAAGAAAACAAGAAGGGCATGATGAATCAGCAGTTTGAGAACTTCACCTACAAGACAAGTTAAACTATAGCTCAATAATACTTTAGGTATGTTGAGATTATAGACACTCCCATGGATGTTGGAGTAAAACTTGAGAATAGGGACATTATGAGGAAGTTCATGTTCTCTCTTCCTAGACAATAGACTCATTACTGTGTGGCCATTAAGAGAACTGAAAACCTCTCCACCATTACTCTCATGGAGCTGTATGGTATCCTTAGTGGCTACTAGATGGAGATGAACATGCAAAATCATTCAAGCAGTTCTTCCAGCAATTACAGAGTTCAGCCCCCCATGTGGTTGAACGGGGTAGCAGAGAACCACACATCATCTTATATGCTACCCTGACAACTCATAAAAGGGCTCTTTTATCACCTTCTCGGAGACACCAAGGGAGAGCTACATCCAAGGAAGCCCATTCCAAGAGACAAGCTGATCACAAGCCTTTGTGTCTGCTGATGAAAGTTGTGGCAGCTTTCTCTTCACTCTTGAAGACTTGGATTGTATCCATCCAGATGATCTGGAATACATAGAGATAGTCCAACAAATGGGTCTTCTCACTCATAGAGCCAAAAAGTTTTACAAGAGAATAGGAGGAAAGTTTCCTAGCAATGTGGCCAGTGGAAAGTTTGGATTGGATAAAAGCGAGGTGAAGTGTTACAACTGTAACCAAATGGGACACTTTGCTAGGGAGTGCAAGGTACCAAGAAATAATGGCGTCCAAGCACAATTCAGACCAAACTACACTAATGCAGCTCTGAGATCTGAGAAGCCAAGCCAACCAAAACAACAAGCTGTTGTTGCTGTTGAAGAAGGTAGCTTTGACTGGAGCTTTCAGGTTGAAGATGTTTCTCCCAACCAAACACTGATGACTGATCATGAAGAAGCAAAGGTATTAGAACATCTCTGTACATCTGAATGCATTGGTAAAGTAAATATGTATAGGTCCTATAACCTAGAAGTGAGATCTGACCTTGAGTCCTTGAATATTTTAAAAGCTAATTTTAAAAGAGAAGAAAATGATTACAAACTTAGAATAGAAGATTTAAAGAAAACAATTTCTACTCTTACGCATAAGCACACAAATTACAGGACTCAAATCAAAGATCTCATAACCAAGTTAACAGAATGCCAGGCTGAGCTTGTGATTAGTAAAACCAAGGTAGCAAAATGTGTTCTTAAAGAAGAAACCTTCAAGAACATAATATCCTCATCCTTGCATGCAAAGATTTGTTATCAGAACAGACAGGGATTAGGTTCAAGTGAGATAGCTCCTCTACACACACTACTATTTGTAAGATCTTCAAGGTGTGAAACTTGTCAAGATGAGCTGCCCTTCATTGATCCTATCCAAGAAGAGAATGGAGATGAAGAGGAGACAGTGAAGGATGAATCTGAAGTGAGTTAGAAGGGTTATCCTAAGAAGGGTTACTATTCTCCTTGAGAGAAGAAAGAACCATGGATGACCAAGTCAGGTAGGAAGAACTTGATCAGGGAAGCCAAAAGAAAATTAATGAAAGCCCAAGAAATCAAGACCAGTTTCAACTACAAGTAAAAACAAGTCTTTATCTCTGTTGGGTTTGAAGTGGTAAAGACTAAAGACTCAACTATGGACTCTAGTACCAGGAGTCCTAGTTCATGTCTAAATCATCATGGTCAAGAGAAGAAGACTGATCAAATGTGCACCACTACTACACAGCTTGAACCATCCAGTTCCAAGAGCAAGCCTCACCCTAAGAAGACTGCTGCATCATCTATGAAGATGAAGAAGGAAGTGGAAAGAGATCAAGCTCAGCCTTCTACTCAAAAGAAGACACTCATAAGCATGCAAGTTGAATGCATCATGTCTTGTGGTACCTCTCACTTTGGTAAGGATTGCATATAGAATCCCAAGAGCACCAGCCATATGATCAAGAAGAAAACTTCTGCAAAGAAGAAGAAGAAAATTACCTTCGGAAGAAATTTTTGTTTCGAAAGAAAAGAATGCTTCTGAAGTACTAAATTCTGCTGCAATGGATGCAAAAGCTTCCAAAGGTCCAGTCTCCATACTCTTCCCAAGCTAAGGCTTATAGAGTATACAATCTTTAAACTAGAGTAGTTGAGGAGTCAGCCAATATGATCTTCAATGAGCACACACCCAGTGTGAAAGGTTCTGGTCCTAATTGGCTATTTGATATTGATTTAGTTACCAGCTATTTTAACAAATCTTGTGAAGATGTTTCAGCATCTACATGTAGCTTATTAATAGGAGATTCTGATCCGAGATTTGAGCTTAGAAGACCAAGTTAGAAAATACTTCAGCTCCAGTAGTAACAAACCCTATAGTTGGAAATCCTATAAGCATAATAATTACAAACTCTTCATCTGATACATCTAAAGTGCCTATAAATTCTAGCATTGAGGCACATAACTTAAATGAAGAGGTTTCCAATGCATGAGGAGATGGAGGTGGTGATAGTGATCAAGAATTTCTTAATGCTGATAACCACTCCATAGAAGACAACATCAATGATGTCACCACTCATTGGATCAAGCTTCTCTTGATAAGTGTGTTGATGTTGTGGGTGACACTCAATCCCTATATCTGAATTTCACTAATTTAGATCTGTCCAACCAACTTGTTGTGAATCATCAACTAAGAATCCACAAGTCCCACCCTACTACAAACATCATTAGAGATGTTGAGACTGGGCCAGAACAAAATGACAAACCCATGACAAAAATACTTTTCTATACTCTTTTTTCTTGACACAAATTGAGCCAAAAAAGGTTGATGAGGCTCTAAAGGATGGAAGTTGGGTTGAAGTAATATAGGAGGAGCTGCTTCAATTCAAAAGAAAAAAGGTTTGGAACCTATGCCCTCTTCCTCATGGGAAGACACCAAGTGGTACGAAGTGAGTTTTTAGGAATACAAAAGATAGTAGAGGACTAGTCATAAAAAACAATTCAAGATTAGTTGTTCAAGGGTACACATAAAAAGAAGGGATTGACTACACAGATGTTTTTACTCCTATAACAAGACTTGAAGCTGTTAGGATATTCCTTGCTTTTGTTGCATCCAAGGATTTCAAGGTCTACCAACTTGATGTCAAGTGTGCCTTTTTATATGGAGTGATAGATGAGTAGTGTATGTCAAACAACCACCTGTCTTTGCAGACCTAGATTATCCTGATTATGTCTGCAAGCTTGACAAAGCTCTCTATGGGTAGCATCAAGCTCCAAGGAAGTGGTATGAGACACTGTCATAGTATATTGTTCAGCATGGCTACAAGAGAGGTACTATTAAGGGCATACTCTTCATTAAAGGAATAGTGAATGACTTGATGCTGGTTCAAGTTTATGTAGATGACATCATCTTTGGGTCAACTAATCCAAAACTCTGCAAAGACTTTGAGAAGCTGATGAAAAATAGATTTGAAATGAATGCCATGGGGGAACTCAATTTCTTTCTAGGAAGTCAAGTGTAGCAGGTTGACAATGGCATCTTCATAAACCAGTCAAAGTATGTGCAAGACATACTTACCAGATTTCATCTGACTAAGTGTAAGGTTGCTAAGACACCCATAGCCAGAAACCACTCTTTAGGACCTAATCTTGAGGGGGAATGTGTTGATGAACATCTCTACAGGGCTATGATTGGGTCCCTTATGTATCTTACAGCCAGCAGGCCTGATATCATGTTTACCACATGTATTTGTGCAAGATATCAAGCCAAACCAAAGATGTCACACCTGGTTGCTGTTAAAAGGATTCTCAGATATCTCAAAGGTGCTCCTAAACTGGGCCTTTGGTATCCAAAGAATTCTGACTTCAATCTGTATACTTATACATATAGTGACTATGGTGGCTGCAACATGTCTGCAAAGTCTACATCTGGGGGATGTCAATTTCTTGGTAGAAGTATAGTCTCATGGCAATACAAGAAACAATCATGTGTGTCTGCATCAACTGCTGAAGCTGAATACATTGCTGCTGCAAGCTGCTGTGCTCAAGTGCTTTGGATTCAGAATCAGATGCTGGACTATGGATTCAAATTCAAAGATACTCTCATCCACATAGACAACAACAGTGCTATCTCCATCACAAAGAATTATGTGAAGCACTCAAAGACAAAGCACATCAATATCAGGTATTATTTGATAAGAGATAATTTTGAAAAGGGATTGATAAAACTAGTCAAAGTTAACACAAATTAACAATATGCTAATCTGTTCACAAAAGCTTTTGATGAACAGAGATTTAAGTATCTTATACCAACTATTGGGATGATTAACTTAGAGTAGATTTTCCTAAATTAATATCAAGATTATCTTTCAAACATGTGTGTCTTAAGTTGTCTATATTATCACCTATACAAGCCCAATTTACTTTGGAAGAAATTTTTCAAAATGATATTCCCTAGAATTTTAAGAATTTAAGATATGTTTTTTATTGGAAGACATTAAGTTGCCTTCAGAAGAAAATTATGTCTTTGAAACTAATGACTACTTACTAAGAAATTTACCTTTGGAAGAAATCCTGATATATCTTTCGAAGCTTAAATATGCTTCTAAGTACTTATATGTTTTGAAGAACAATTTCCTTCCAAAAGCAATTAAGTCTCAGAAGCTTTATTCATCCTTTTAATAAAACTTTTAGATCTCAGAAGCCCTGATTCAAATCCAATTTGAGGAGGGCATACCTAGGGCTATGTCTACCCCATCCTACCCTGCAGAAAATCTAATAGTAGGATGGAGGTATGATGCTGATAGAAGAGCCCTGGTACTCTCTAGATCTCAGGGACAACAAGAAGTCTTTAACTTTCAAACCCTGGGATACTATGAGAGCTTTCCACTTATTGCCCTGCCACTTGCTAACCCAAGTCAAAATTGGCAAGCTGACGGGTTAGCTGAGAGGATCAGGAAAAGGTACTTGAAGAGTTTAGAAGAAGATCCTACTTATATAGACAGAAGCTAATAGGCAAAACTTTTGGTCAACTGGATACTTAGGCAGACCCTAAGATTAGCTTCAAATGGGAAATCTCATTTGAAGGCCCAACAGTTGAACTTGTGAACCTTGAGACATGTTCTACTTTAGTACCCAGTACCCTTAGTGAGGCACCAGCTGGTGAAGGTGTCTCATAACCTCTCCCTGGCCAGAGCTCAAGTTCTACACCAAGTGATGAAGGCCAAAGCTCTCTTCACCATGAGTCATACAGGCCAATGACTGACAAAGGAAAGAGGATTATGACCTCTGAGGAGATTGTGGAGGAGAAAAGGGAGAGGAAGAGGAAAGTAGTAGAAGAGAGAAAAAGAGAGACCCTAAGCTTTATGCAAGCTACAATCAGGGCAGCCCCAGGCCTAACACTCAGGAGGATGAGTTAAGGGTAGCCAGATTGAACTTCTAAGAACTATAACATGAATGTTATAATTTCTCTTCCTTTGGAAGAACTTAATGAACTGGCTGATACTGGGGTGTTAAAAAAGAGGAAAGAAGCTGAGGCTGTAGAGTTACTCCTTAAAATCAAAGAAGAAAGAAGAAGAAAAAGACTATACAAAGCTCCTACCCTTTCTCCAGTTCAAGAAAGCCCTAAGGCAAAGGTTGTGGCAACTGAATAAGAAACCCAGGCAGGTAGGGAACAAGACAAGTAAAATATGATAACCTACCTGAGTGCCACAGGTCTTTATTAGGCAGCACACCTACTTCCCTTGTCCTATGCATACATAGAGTTTGAGTACCTCAAGCAGCTTGAGCAAGAAGTGTTGAAAAACAAAAAGCTACTAAGAGGAAGATGAGGGAAGAGGCTGTAAAGTCAAGAGCCACCATCCAAGCCAATCAGAAGAAGTCTGCTGACAGACTAAATATGGTGAGCTTCTTGAAGCTGTATGGGTTCTTCAGAAGAAGACTTGGTCTAATGTCTCTATCCATCATTGTGAGCACATTAGAGTGGTCACGCAAAAGATCAAGAAAGGTGAGCTGGTAGACTTGCATTCTCCACCAAGTTAGGCTGCACCTGAAGCTGAGGTCAAGGTTGAACCCTAAAAGACAACACGACCTGGATCAGGTGCTACATCCTAGCTAGCTTCATCTTTTGACCCACTGTAGGTTCTTGACCCGCTCCTTTTGAATCTGGGAAGAAAATAGACCCAACTGAGGAGAAGGAAACATCTGGTACTCAAGACCAACCTCCTCAGTTAAAATAAAAAAAGAGGATAAGGATGGCCATTAGAAGAGACAAGAAGAAGAAGAAGAAAAAGTGCAAGGCATCCACCTCTTTACCTCTGAATGAGTCAGAACATCCTAACGGTGATCAAGAAGAGGCTGCTCATCCAACTCCAATCTAAGTAGAGCCTCTTGTTGCTGAGAGTCCCATCTTGTCTTAGGCATTTGTTGCTAACCCAGATAGATGATATGTCACTAGAAATCAACGGGGTCAAGATGTGTACTTCTGGCAAAACATACTTGACCTTCCTCTTCATGGTATCTATAACATGAGAAGGTACTTTGAAAGTCTAAGGAATCCTAACCAATTAATGATGAAGGGAATGGTCTTGATTCTGATGAGAACTGTCAACAGATGAAGATCAAGATTCAAAGTTCTCTTTTAGTTTTTACAGCATCAGCCTAGGGGGAGTTTGTAAGGATTATACTTAGAGGTTGATGCAACCAAAGAGCTCTCAGCATACACGTGTGAAGTACAAGGAAGTTACTTCGGAAGATTTGATACAACTCAATGAAATACACTAAGTATCAAATCTTCCGAAGCCAAATGACCATTTCTTCCAAAGCCAAAGATGAAGTCTTTCAAAGCTTCAAGATAAAGTCTTTCGAATCCAAAAGACTGATTTCTTCCGAAGACAGAGAACACATGCTTTCTCTGACTTACTTTTGACTAAAGCGAAACCACTTTTCGCTGTCATCTCTGAAGACTCACCAACTTATATGAGTTGGTGAAAAGTCCATACTTTTGTTGACTGTAGATTATGGTCATATTGTCTGTAACTTTCTACTTATGTACTTTTGCCCTTTTTTGTAATATATTAGGATGTGAGCTATGGCATGTCATAGTCACTAGTCAAAAGGAAATCTACCTTTTGACTTTACATTGATCTTGTTGTCTAGATTAGTGTTTCCTGCTGGCCTTCAAAGTAAAGTCGGTTGTAGGATGTAGTATAAAGTATCACAAGTACCAGTCCATAGGACTAAGCTTGGAAACACTGTAAAAACACTTGAGAGCAATATATAACATTCTTGAAAACCATATTATTATGTTCTTGTTGTGTTCTTTACTTGTTTTCATTGTTTCACTTTAAGCCGGGTCCCTATTTGATCTGTTAAGTGTTCTAAGTCTCTCCAAACATTGTGAAACTATTGTATTGACCCCCTTTACCAGTCCTGCACACAATTTCCACCTCAGGCACCTCTTGAACAGGGAAGACGACAGGAGCTTGATATAATTTTCTTTTCTTTCTTTCTTCTTTGTTTTTAAGAAACAAAGCAGCATCCTCAGCCTCCTTCCTCTCTCTAGACACCTCTGTGTTTGCCAGTTCAATCAATACATCCAAGGGAAGAGAGATGAGATCATCAGCATTGAAATTCCTAGTTCCCAGGTAGATCAATCTAGCTTCCCTTAACTCATCTTCTTTAGTGTTTGGCCTTTGAGCAGCCCTGATTGCAGCCTGCATGAAACTAGGAATCTCTCTTTGTCTTTCTTTCCTTGCTTTCCTCTTCCTCTCTCTTTTCTCCTCCTCAATCTCCTCTGCAGATAAAACTTTCTTTCCCTTATCAACCACCGGCTTGTGTGACTTAGGGAGGAGAGAGCTTTGGCCTTCTTATACTTGTTCTTCATTGGAGCTTTGGCTAGAGAGAGGTTATGGGACACCTTCACCAACCAATGTCTCACCAAGAGTGGTTGGTTCTGAAGGAGCAGGAATCTCAAGGTTCATAGAGTCCACAACTAGGCATTCAACTGAGGCTTTCCCTTTGAAGCTAATCTTAGGTTCTAACTCAGTATCCAGTTTACCAATTATTTTCCCTACTAGCCTTTGTTTATAAATGTTTGTTTTTCTTCTGAACTCTCCAGACACTCTCCTTTGAATCCTCTCTACTAACCTGTCAGCATGTCTGTTGAGAGAAAGCTCTAAATCTGATTCTCTCTCCTGATGAAAATAAAGAAAAAGTAGTATGTTCATTATCATTCATGAACATCCAATTGGAAGAAGTTATAGTAGCATATCAATATAGCAATAAGTTGTTAGTAAAACAATTTTTGAAAAGAGTAAAGTATCTCTCCTTTAGGCTAATCCAAATGTACTATTATATAATGGTGCATCATTTGTGTGATCTCTACTATGTTCTTGGCATATAAAAACATTTACTAGAATGATATACACCTTTAGAACGGGCACTTTCTTCAACAAAAGGTTGATAATGAGGATAAATTTTAAACTTAATGTCATGCATAAAAAAGTTATGGAATAGGATATATTCTCCTGTGGTTGTTTGAAAAGCAGAGAGGTCACCCCCAATGATATGATTCCATAACTTGTAATAACCAAACACATCTTTCTTTCTACCGTTATCATATACAAGGCCTACCCCAAACTCCCTAATACTACAAACATAATCTGTATACATGTGTCTGAGTGCTATGCAAATAGTAAGTTCATCACCATCTTCCATCTCATTCTTTCGAAACATCCAATGGCTTAAAAATATTAAATATTCTTCAGCTACACTGACATGGGAAATAAAATGCTCGTATATCCAGGTAGAGTTTTTTGTTATATTACTAACTATTATCATTGGAAACTCATAACCCTTATTTAAGTATGACAAGTTCTCAAGTCCATAGCGGATATTCAATCCTCTAAGTTTGTTGGGAGATGATGGGATGGTAAATCAAATTGATGCTCCCTTTCTTCTACAACTAATCCAATTTGGCATGTCTTTCCCCCCATAAAATGTGCTAAATATTCCAAATTCATAGTACATCTGCAAACTAAAACCTTAATTCGTTAGTACAAAACACACACACATATATATACACATATTCATCTATAAACAGATAAAGGAAACCTGGATTCTGGATCTCTGTTGTTTTAATTGGTTTGGAGTCATCAAGTGCTGATATTTTACAAACTCAAAATTTGCCCATCCCAAGCTACATAACACCTCATCTTTAACATGTGCCAATGGTTGGACTTTAATAATTCCTTCAATTACAAAAAAGTGACCTACAACAAGCAACTTTAAACTGATAGGGACATTTTTGGATTAAATCTAATTTTCTATAGGTTAACCAAAAGTCCCAATTGTAACTCTCTTAGTGAACTTGGAGGATGCTCGATTGTCTCTAGCATACTACAACTCACCATACTAAGTTTCTCAAGCCTAGGAAAATTTCTCACACAACAAGGCATGGAAACAATTGGATTACCATCTAAATACAACTTCTTTAACACGGACAGACTACTGAAGTCCATGGGATAGGATGTGTTTGACAAGTTATTATTCTTACGTGACAAGTGTACAAACGATATCTGTAAATAAGTTATAACAGACCCATATCACTTGGTATAACTTCCACATTGGCAGAGGAAAAGGTATGTAAGTTTATTTCCTCCGCCTTGAGCTTTTGTAATGAATCCATTTCCTTTGTCTTAATGGGAAAAATAGAAAGATCACAACCATTTGATAAAATTGTTTTGATCTTCTTTAGCATGCCTATAGTTCTTGGGAGCTTTTTAAGCTTCTTGCAGTTACTCAGATCAATGAATAGAAGTTCAACACAATGTTCTATGGATTCACTGACCTGGATCAAACTTGCGGAATTTGAGATTATTAGCCTCTCAAGTGCCGAGAGTTTGAAAAAGCCCTTGAGATTACTTAGTTGTTCATAGAAAATCTGATCAAGGATCTTCAATGATCAAAGCAGTCATTTGTCTTTTGAGGTTGAACCGGCCAACCCTGAAATGGAGACGAGTTATAGTGCATAGTTAGTGAATGTCATTAACTCAGTAAAGAATATCAATAAAAAATAAAGTAGGTTCATCAAAATCTATTAATTACCTTTAGTCTGCTCACAAGTCGTTGTGAGCTACTATAAGATATGTCAAATGATTCGATATTGCTATGTGACATGTCAAGAACAGCCGGATTCTCCATTGGGAATTCTGAAGGTATATACTTGAAATGGAAACCATGCATACACAACCATCTTAATTCTTTTGACATATTCTTATAAGACCCATTGATTTTCATATAATTGAGTTGTAGAAGTTTTAGATTATCCATCTTCTTGAATGCATCTGCTTGCAGTTGTATTGATCCACTTAACTTTTCTTTCTCAAGCATTCTCATGTCCAAGACAAGGCCGAGAATATTTTACATGCCTTGAGAAGAAAAAGATTTAACAAAAAAGAGCTTTTTTTAACCATATATAGACAAAAGAAAACACTTGGAACATGCATAATTACTAAATCATATAAATGACCTCTTACTTTTTTTTTGTTTCAACACTTCAAATGACTCCTTGTGGGACCATAATCAACTACACTACCATGGCTTGTCTGGTGATTCTTGACGTACTAAATCTCTCCCCATATCTTGAACCAATTGATGCATCACCAACCTATTTTTCCATCCGATACTAAGAAGGCAACTGTCAATAAATGTGTGTGTATACACTAACCAAAGATCTTAGCCCAACTGGTTAAGGTGAGGTACGCATGACATGTAAATATTAAGAGGTCATGGGTTCAAGTTTCACTCTGGGCAAAATGCTCATAGTTGAGCCAAAGGGTTTTCTCAACAATGAGTTTTCTTCTGAGGGAGTTGGGGGTGCGGTCCCGACCGGGAAACGAATAACTGGGCCCGGTTAACATAACACCTATTTTCCGAAACAAGGTCGCATATTTTCCGTTCAATATATATATATATATATATATATATATATATATATATATATATATATATAGGGGAGAGATCAAATGAGAACTCACTTATTTTGTGAGAACTCTAGGAATAAATGTGAGCCACACATTTTCAAGGGCAAAATAGTAAATAATGATAACATAATAAAAAAATTTATAGAACAAAAAATAACATATAAGTAAGAAAAGTAAAATGACAAAAATGTTTCCCTTGTTTCCCTCTTTCATAAAAAATAAAAAAATTATAAAAACTAATTTATGAACATCATTTTACACATATGTAATACCTGGAAATACACATGTGTAAAACAGGATTTACACATGTGTAATGACTAATTTACATATGTGTAAATAACAGGTGGATGATTTTTATAAAACAAATGATATCAATATGGTAAGCGTTGGAAAGATAAAAAAAGATACTAAAATTAATGGGGAAATGATTTTGAAAAACTAATGTCGTGAAAAAAAATTATGAATATTTTAAAAAAGGTGGAAATAGCATGTGACTTGCATGTGACTTAAATGTGTGACTCATATTGGTTCCTAGAGTTTTCAGGAAGAAAACTAATTTTCAAGATAACCCTACCCTATATATATCATATAACCCTACCCTATATATATATATATATATATATATATATATATATATATATATATATATATATATATATATATATATATATATATATATATGTATATATATATATATATATATATATGTATATATATATGTATATATATATATATATATATATATGTATATATATATATATATATATATATATATATATATATATATATATATATATATATATATATATATATATATACACACCTATATGTACATATATATATATATATATATATATATATATATATATATATACATATATATATATATGCATATATATATATATAGATATATGTATATATACATATATATGCATATATATATATACATATATATACACACACACACACTAGGTTAGAAGCTTGTGCAATACACGGATTAAAAATATATAATTAAAAACTGTAAACAAAAATATTTAATTTTTATTGTTTTGAATTCATTATAACATAAAATAAGGATTTGTGAGATGATTATCGTAGGGTTTAGGGGTTAAATAAGATTAATATGATTGATATTAGGGATTTTGATAATGATTGAGATAGTTAATAAAATAAAATATTTAAAATAAGAAAGAGAGCATGATTGATGGAAAGTTTGTTAGAGAAAATTTAGACCGGAAAATTTTTATGAGGCAAAACCTTGTGATAAAATGTGATACTACATGTAACATTTATTATAAGTGTGATATACTAATCTAATCACACGTGTGTTATACTGGTTGAAAAAAATTAAATTAAAAATATATAGAAATAGAAATTATCAGTTACTATTATAAATGTGTATATATGTAAATTAAATGAAAGAATTAAATAAATAGAAAAACAATATCAATGGTTTTAAATACCAAAAAAAAAATTATACAAATCTTTAACCAGATTTTGTCAACAACTTCTCGAACATAAGAAATCAACTTTTCAGAATGTTCTCCTGCATTGTAGTGCCTATAATTAAAAATATAAAAAATTAAGAATGTATAACAATCAGTGTTGTAAAACTCGGCCTAGGTGGTCGAGTAGTCGGGACTCGGAAGTGTGCCGAGGCGCTTTTCGGCAACTCGGTCAACCTTACTCGGAATCGGTCAACTCGGCGTAACTCAGTCCAACTCGGCCCTACTCGGTCCAACTCGGACTTACTAGGCCCTACTCGGCCCAACTCGATCCAACTCGATCCAACTCGGGTTAACTCGGATTTTTGTTGTTTTTTCACCCATTTTCGCTATTTTTCACATATTATTCTTGTATTTTTTTGTTTTTAAATAATTTACTTTGAAAGATTAGTATTAAATGATTACTATGTGTATACATATTAAAAAAATGAATACCATACTTTAAAATACTATAATATTTGAATATAATCTTTTTGATATATATTGATTTTCACGTATTATGTTATAAATATTTGTAAACTTATTATATTTGACATATATATAATTTGTCAAAATTTAATTTCTTTATAATTTAACATGTTAGAGTAGAGGTGTACAAATAGGTTTTCCCCCAAACCGGTTCGGGTCATAAACCAGACCGGTTTTTTTCGGTGACATTCAAACCGTTTTTGGCCAAACCGGTTTGGGTCATAAATCGATTTCAGGTGTGTGGAGCCGACCCTATATAAAACGATTTGGGTTGGTTTGGAAACTTTGTGGAGTCATGGTGGATAAAAAAGTTCGTCCTATCATACCTCCCGCGTTCGCTACTAGGAGTGTTACCACATTGATGTTTGTTACATTCATCCCTTAAAATATTATACAAAGCAAATATTGAATCATTTGAACTTTCGGCATGTGTTGCATGCCTCATTAACTGATGAATGTTTGATGTTTTACCATATTTTGCTAAATAACTTTTACACTTTGATCATAAAATGGGTCTTCTTTATCTAAACCCAAATCAAGAATAATTTTACCAAGTAAAGCTTCAACCCCCGAAATATTTAAGCAAGGGTTTATGGCAGCGACACATGTAATAACCGGAGGCATTTTTTTAAATATTTTTTTAGTTTTTCTTTCATTGGGGTATCATAACCAAATAAGGTTTACCACTAAACGACAACTCATTTATAAACGACAACTCATTTAATTTTAAAGACATTAAGTAAAGTTGATGAAGTACTAATGGACTCTTCGAATAATGGACTCTTCGAATAATAAACTACAGAAAGACAGGTAGTTGCAGTTTTAAAAACATGAATCATTTTACTTATTTCTTCAATAGTAGCAGACCCGATAGATGGTAAGACAAAGCCTTCCCATGACACAAAATATTTTGAAAAGCTATTAAGCTTTCTTTTTTCTTAATAGCCTTTTCATACATGTTACAAGTTGAATTCTGTCGTGTAGGTACATCTCAATTGGGACCTAAACATTTGGAATTTACGTCTTTACAAAACTTGCAATACTTACTATATCTTTAGTTACTGTTAAAAATGTCATGTAACATTCTTTTAAATGCATCTTTTATTGGTTCAATCATTTTTAAACCGTCTTGAACGGCTAAGTTTATGATGTGCGCAACAATCGACTATGAAAAAACACACCGTTACAAATTGGTTTATATTTTAATTTTAGATATTCTATCGCAACCATATTATTTGACGCATTATCAAAAGATATAGAAAAAATTTTGTTTCCCATTTTGTAAGTTTTAATAACTTTGTCAATAAGATAAAAAGTATTTTCACCGGTGTGAGAATAATCAAACAATTCAAACGCAATCGTACGTTTCATCATTTACCACAAATCGGGTTTAACCTAAAGGGAAATAATAATGTACGAGTCCGGTGAACCATGAGGAGTCGACCAAACATCACTAGTTAAGTTAACACCGGTTTGTAAATTTTCAAAATAAGATATTAATTCATTGAATGAGTCGAGTCAAACGTTCATTGTTGAAATGTTTGAATGGCAAGCTTTATCGAATTACAAAATGCGCCATTTGCTCCCGCACCGCATCAATGTTATAAGCCCAAACATTTGCTTAGCTTGTCATCAAAGCTTGGCCTCGATACGGTTCACCTTTCAACGCTTTAAAATATTTATGCGCAATCTAGTTTTTCAAGGTTGTGTTTGCATCTTTTTTAAAAAACTTATTGCAAAACTTGCAACAAGTTTTATTCCATATCTCCCCAAGATCCAATACATATTTATATTAACCTAATGGGGGTATAACGGTAAAAACACACAATAAACGGTCAAAAATGCCCCAAACGGTCAAAAAACGACTATATTAACATTATATAACAGCTATTTTTTAACAACCGGTTTTGGGAATCGGGTTGAAAACCGGTTTCGGAATCGGGTTGAAAACTGATTTGGGAATCGGGTTGAAAACCGGTTTGGGAATCAGGTTGAAAAACGGTTTGAAACCGGACCGGTTTGAAACTAGTTGAAGGTCGAGATGTGGGAAATCAATGGGGAACCGCCGGTGTGGGTCGGTTTGGGCCAAACCGGGTTTTTTTAACTGATTGTAGTTTTTTTGGGCGAACCGGTTTTTTTGCCCATCTCTATGTCCGAGTACTTCCCGAGTACTCCCCCTAGGCCGGGTACTCGCAACTCTCCAGCCGACCGATTTGGCAGCGCCTAACGACTTTTGCAACCATGATAACAATTATGTTTTATAAAATAAATATTAAAAAAATAAGATAACAATTTGATTAGTTGAACAATACCTTCTTCTCAACCATAATAACTGAATAGAGTGAGATTGTACGGATTATTATACATTGACCAGCTCTATAAACAAATCAAAGCGTGGTTTTATGGTTTCATATATTGGCCATTTAATATTAATAATTTACAAAACAACCCTTACTTAAAGCATTCATAGTAGGTTTCATATATTTTTGTGAGTGTGTTTCTTATATTATAAGAATGGTTATGAGTGTTTGTGAGTGAAAGAAAAATAAAATATTACTATTAATCTGTATATTAAAAAAAAAATACTTTTCACCCCTTATATATATTTTTTTATTATTTATGAAAATGGTTGTGATTGAAGAGGTGAGAAAATATAGTGATAAATGTATAAAAAAATCCTTAATTGAAAACTAGAGATAAAAAATAGTAATTTTTTTGTAATTATAAGAATAAGAATAAGAAACTTAATGTAAATGCTCTTACATCCCATTCAACCACGTGTTTAGTGTTCAAAATCAATAGCTTGAAAATCATGCCGATACATTCCGGCGACTTGATGACCCCGATGAAGTAGTTTAACTGTGAATAACAATCACTTTGACCACATGTTTGCTGAGTCATGTTTATTGAAGTAGTCGAGTTTGTTCCGAGTCCGTAGGAGTTAGTTATTGAATGCTTCTATTTTGTTATCGAGTCTATAAGGCTAATTAAATCCGGTGCTTCTGAATGAATAAACACATAAATTTCAGTGAGTATATTGATACTACTTGGTACCTTCACCCGATTGACCAAAGAAAACAGGCAAGTCTGTAGCGATATTTCTCGAAAAAAGATGCCGCTAAGGGAAATCGATCTATCTCTCCCTCTCTTCACCATTAGGGAGTTTATAGTGCTATGTAAGCCTCTTTGCAAATAAAGAGGATTTTCTCCACCAACATGATAGGAATTGATTACACAAACAACATCCATTAATGGGTTAAAGAAAACACATAAAATTACCTCAAGAAAATTGAAAGAAGAATAATCAATTGGAAATCGATAGCTTGGAAATCATGGTTGGTGGCGAGGCCTCGAAATGTAATTTCAGGTTCGGAGACAGCGTACTCACTCTAAACTTACCAAACCGGCCAAGAGAATCAGGGCAAAGGACCGTCAATTGACCATTAGCCTGTTGGTTATCAGAGCAAAGATATTCGAATACAAGACACACAAAAACCTCTACTCAATGAACACCAGGGAACACTTAATAGTTTATTGAAGAGTAAATTTTATGGTTGGTCCCTGTGGTTTCATCTAAATTTTGAATTTGATCCTTGATCTTTATAACTTGCATATATGGTTTCTAATCTTTAATTTCTATTTCTTTTTTAGGGGGTATTTCTGTCTTGTACAATATTTGTTTACTAGGGTTTAATTCATCACAATTATATGTATCTTGTATATGAACATTTCAAAAATTAAAAATGTTTGTTTCATGAAACTAGCAAAGGTGCCAAGTAGATTCTTAACGGTCAGTACGGTGG
This sequence comes from Flaveria sonorensis, assembly GCA_025506505.1. Classification (NCBI taxonomy): domain Eukaryota; kingdom Viridiplantae; phylum Streptophyta; class Magnoliopsida; order Asterales; family Asteraceae; genus Flaveria; species Flaveria sonorensis. Next base: position 11,517,626 of record CM046423.1, on the reverse strand, counting down.
TGGATCTATAGATGATACGCGCACATTCGCATCCCTTGTTCTCCCACATTGCCATGCATTCTCCTTTGTTTATTGTGTTTCCAATTTATTTTTCTGCATATTTCTTTCATTATTTATTCAATTATTTTCCTTAGTGTGATGGTGGGTTAGTGGTTGGTAATGCATATGAAATGAATGTTAATTAATTAACTAAACTAAATCTTGTGACATCCGGTAATTTTCCATTACCAAACTCCGTTAGTTCCGTTAGGTCTTGCATACACGTGTCGTGAGCACACACTAGTTGTCGTTGAACGTTGGTGACTTAATAATAATTAATACTGATAAACAGATAATTATTTAACTAATAATGTTGGTTATTAGTTGTGCTTATGCGATTTAAATATTATTTGTAGATTTTATATTGTAACGTGCCAACGTGTGTATTTAACTCGTGTACTTTGTGACTAGTGAAAATAATGCATATGATTATTATTGTGGATTAATAATGTTTATATTATTAAGTTAAAACCTTTTAAAAAGTGTTTAAAAGCTTAGTTTTTATAAAATATAAACAAAGCGGGTTAAGTGTAATTTCCTAAAACTAAAACTTAACAAACGCTTTATTACTATAAGATGTGTATAGTATGATATAGTATACTGATTTACAAACGCTTTATTACTATAAGATGTGTATAGTATGATATAGTGTTGAATACCATGAAAGTCCTCACACTTTCGGATCGTTAATATTGGTAACTAGCGGGAAATCTTGGGCAGTACTACTGGGTCTGACAAGCCCCACCTGTGCGACTCGAGGTCAAACGGGTGCAATTTTGTCCTAACATAAACATTGTCACGACCTGGTAAGTCGAGACGGGAGGCAACAAACGAAACACAGTCAACTTCGATCGCGAAATCACTATGATTATTACTTGTGAATTTAGACTAGCTATCTAATTCATGCACGCTTATATTGTACTCTTATATTTTATACTGATACAGTTATGTTTTACTAAAACTCTTGAACTCATCAACCATTTTGTTGACTCTTTTAGTATGTTATTCTCAGGTTGAAGTTACTTTTGCATAGGTGCACATTCACGGGTTAGCATTGTAGATGTCAGTATTGTTGGAACCCTTTTGTTGGTTTTTGGTTGTTAAGCATTTATGTATTTGTTTTGCACAACATTGGGCGCGTGTTTGCGCATGTTTATATCGTGTTACATTATTCTGGTTTTCATATTTATTAAATGCTTCCGCATCTTTTTAAAGTTAAACTCTGATTTTGGTTGTATGTTCATATAGAGTCATTCTGAGTAACTAATGACTGAGATCCTGTTTTTTTCACACGCCTCGCGGTAAAACCCTGCCCGTGGATTTTGAGGGTGTGACAAATCTACTGCTTAGAATCTTTGCTAATATTTCTTGCTCTCATTCTTGCCTAAGACCCAACAGACCACACCATTAGATCGTTAGAAGTGTTAGAGTTCAAGGTTTTGATGGAATCTTGGAGTTCATAGATGGTTTGATCAAGCAACTCGATGCAATTGTTGACTCAAGTTGTTTCTTGAATATTAACCTTGATCGGGATAAGTATATTGTATATAAACATTTTGAAAATAAAAATGTTTGAGTTGATTAAAATAGAGGCATAATTTGTCACACCCTCAAAATCCGCGTGCGGGTTTTACCGCGAGGCGCGTGACATACCAGGATCTCAGTCATTAGTTACCAAGAACGACTCTATATGATTACTAAACAAAACCAGAGTTAACGTTTAAAATACTGCGGAAGCGTTTTTAAAACTAGAAAACCCAAAACAAGTAGTATGTAAAGAGAATGCGCAAAACATACGCGCCCCAAACACAAATGTTTAATAGGAAAAATAAACCCAAATGTGTAAACAAACAATGTAGACAACTCAACGATGCTGGTGTGCGTGCTCCTAGGCAACTGGCAACCTTAACCTGAGAATAGCATACTAAACAAGTCAACACATGGTTGGTGAGTTCAAGAGTTTGCGTTAAAATATAAACCAATCAACAGTTTCCAGAGCATAAGTAGTGTATTGCAATAGATAGCTAGTCTATTAACATAAAAATATTAATCATAGTGATTTCGCGATCGAAGCTGACTGTGTTACGTTTGTTGCCTCCCGTCACGACTTACCGTGTCGTGACGAATATGTGTTGGGACAAAATTGCACCCGTTTGACCTCGAGTCGCACAGGTGGGGCTCGTCAGACCCAGTAGTGCTACCCAAAATTTCCCCGCTAGTCAATATTAACAATCCGAAAGTGTGAGGACTTTCCATGGTAAACAGCACTATATCAATATTATACACACTCATATATAAAAGCGTTTGTGATCAACAGTATGCTATCTCCCCCAAAAGAGATTATGTAAAATGAGTGGGGCAAGAACTCACCTGATGCGCGCAAGAATTAACCTAGAGCTTAACTTGAAAGAAAGAGGGAAAGACAACCTTCAAAGGTCACCTAGAACACAAGAGTACATAAGTACATGTACACAGAATCAACATGAAACCCTAAGTGTTCTACAAACCAAGAGACTCAAGGTTTAAGAAAGACAAGACACATTTGACCCAGTTGACCCGTTTGACCCGTTGGCGACATTATAGGTGATAACTCGTTAATACTAACACAATAGCATATCATACATGATCAACATACAACCCAACAATAGTCCTAACATACCCATATGACCCATTACCATGAATTCCCACAAACAGGCCAAATCAGATAACTATCCAACTAAACATTCATACGACACAAACAACACATTTAGTTACCTTAGAAATCATCCATGAATACACTAGCATGATCCTAATATCCCAAACATGCTCAAATCATCCAATTCAAGGATTTGCACAATTAAAGTTTCCCTTTTGGGAAAGTTCATCCCAAATTCATCAAACTCCCACTACATTCATGAATTCATCAATTATATACCAATTCAAGCCCATGACAACATTTAAACATGATCAACAACACCTAATCATCATGATTCATCAACTTTCATACCCAAAAGTTACTATCTTTAGTAAGGTATGAACTACAACATGCATTCTTGAATTCCTAACATTCATATCAACCATCTAGCATCTAAACATCAGTACAAACACATCCATAACATTCATACATCAACCAATCATCAATTCATGCAAAATAAAGTTACTATTATTAGTAACCTATGAACAATGTATCAAAATCATAGCTTTCTTGCATAATCGACGTTAAATAGAATATATACAATCCAACTAACATCATTACAACATCAAACAACCAACATTCAACATCCAATTTGATCCAAACTCGCCTCAAACTCACGGCCAAGATGATCATATGAACAAACAACCAAAATCCAAACTTTCTTGCATAATCAACGTTAATTAACATGTAATCTATCTAACAAACACATTAACATCAACAAACAAGCAACATTCGGCCTCCCATTCATCCAAATTGCAAATAACTTTCGGCTAGAACAAAATACATGAAAGAAACACGAATTTACCTTCTAAATCGCGAAAAGGAACGAGATTGGATGCTTCTAGTGCGATGTATGCCTTGCAATCGGTCCAAAATCGCAGGTTTGTGCTTGATCTCAATCGATTTTCGCAAGGGAGAGGGAGAAGAGAGTTGGTCGCGGCCGGGGGGGGGGGGGGTTTAGGGTTGGGAATTTCATTTTGTAACTTAATTTTTCACAATTACACTTTACACCTTGTAATTTGTATTTTTTTATCAAATTAATCTTTTAAATACTTTTTAAAATAGTTTTTAACTTAATAATGTAAACATTATTAGTCAACAATACTAATTTTATAAATTATCTCACTAATCACAAGATTCACGAAATGATGCACACGTTTCCTCTTTACGCGATAACGTTACAGTTAACATTTAAATCACATAAGCATAACTTAATAATCACATTGTTAACTTAATTATCATCAATTTAACATTACTGATTATTGTTAAGTCACCAACGTTCAACGACAACTAGTGTGTGCTCCCGACACGTGTATGCAAGACTTAACGGAACAAACGGAGTTTGGTAACGGAAAATTACCGGATGTCACATTATCCCCATGTTGAAAGAATTTTCGTCCCGAAAATTGCGTTACATGGTGAGTGTTCCATTACTGGTCTACTGCATTGGCACAAGGAAATCGAAATCGTGTAAGTTTTGGATGAGTTGTCACATCATCCCCATGTTGAAAGAAATTTAGTCCCGAAATTTAATCAGTACCTTCGCCGGCTGCATCGTCCTTTCGAATAGCTGAGGGTACTTAAGCTTCATTTGGTCTTCACGTTCCCATGTGAATTCTGGTCCACGTCTCGAGTTCCAACGAATTTTGACAATGGGTATCTTGTTTTGCTTAAGCGTTTTCACCTCACGATCCATCACTTCGACCGGTTCCTCAATGAAACGTAATTGTTCGTCTACTTGATTCTTCCAGTTGTACGACCATCGTTTCATCCGTTAAACATTTATTTAGATTTGAAACATGGAATATATCATGGATTCCACTCAATGAATCAGGTAAGGCTAGTCGATAGGCCACTGGGCCAATTCTTTCCACTATCTCAAATGGTCCAACGTATCTCGGATTTAGCTTTCCTCGCTTACCAAACCGAACTACGCCTTTCCACGGTGAGACTTTTAATAAAACCTTGTCACCTATCTGAAATTCCAAAGGTTTTCGTCGTTTGTCAGCATAGCTTTTCTGTCTGTCTCGCGCTGCGGCCATACGGTTTCTTATCTGAACAATCTTCTCAGTTGTCTCGTGTACTAGTTCGGGACCCGTTAATTGACTTTCACCAATTTCAGCCCAGCAAACTGGCGATCTACACTTTCTCCCATACAAAGCTTCAAATGGTGCTGCCTTTATACTAGTGTGATAACTGTTGTTGTAAGAAAATTCCACCAATGGTAGGTGAACTTCCCAGTTATTCCCGAAGTCAATCACACAAGCACGTAACATGTCCTCCAAAGTCTGTATAGTACGCTCGCTTTGACCATCAGTCTGTGGATGATAAGCAGTACTCATATCCAATCGCGTACCTAAAGTTTTTGCAACGACTGCCAAAAGTGTGATGTGAAACGAGAATCGCGATCAGAAATGATTGAGATTGGTACTCCATGCCTCGAAACGATCTCCTTCAGATAAAGTCGGGTTAACTTCTCCATCTTATCAGTTTCCTTTATCGCTAGGAAATGAGCAGATTTTGTTAATCGCTCCATGATAACCCATATTGTATCACAACCCGTAGAAGTACGAGGTAACTTAGTAATAAAATCCATTGCTATTTGATCCCACTTCCACATAAGGATCTCGGGTTGTTGTAATAGTCCAGATGGTTTCTGATACTCCACTTTCACCTTCGAGCAGGTCAGACACTTACTCACATAAGTAGCTACATCTGCTTTCATGTTAGGCCACCAATAGTGCGCCTTAAATCGTGGTACATCTTGTCAGATCCAGGATGTATAGAATACCTGGACTTGTGAGCCTCACTCATCACCAAGTCTCTCAGGTCTCCGTGTAGAGGTACCCATAGTCTATCCATGAAGTAACGAATCCCATCCGCTTTTACTTCCAATTGTTTTTCCATACCCCTTAACGATTCAGACCCAATGTTTTTCGCTTTCAAAGCTTCTGTTTGAGCCTCTCGGATTTGTTCAGGTAATTGCGTACTAATCGTTAGTTGCAGAGCTCACACACGTCGAGGTTTAGCAGTCTCTTTTCACTCAGCGCATCAGCAACTACATTTGCTTTCCCTGGGTGGTACTTAATAGCACAATCATAGTCGTTTAACAATTCCACCCAGCGTCTTTGCCTCATGTTCAACTCCTTTTGCTCAAAGATGTGCTGAAGACTCTTGTGATCGGTGTAGATGGTGCATTTGGTACCGTACAAGTAATGTCTCCAGATCTTTAAGGCAAAAACTACCGCACCCAGTTCCAAGTCATGGGTGGTATAGTTCTTCTCATGAATCTTCAATTGTCTAGAGGCGTAAGCTATCACTTTATCCCGCTGCATCAAGACACATCCAAGTCCTTGAATAGACGCATCGCAGTAGACTACGAAGTCATCACTACCATCCGGTAATGCTAATATTGGTGCGCTACACAATTTATGTTTCAGCAACTGAAAAGCAGATTCCTGACTCTCACCCCATTTGTACGTCGTTCCCTTATGAGTCAAGGCTGTGAGAGGTTGTGCAATCTTAGAGAATCCTTCAATGAATCGTCGATAATATCCCGCAGGAATTGTCGTATCTCACTTGGTGTCTTAGGAACAGACCAATTCTTTATCGCTTCAATCTTAGCAGGATCAACATGTATTCCCTTCTCGTTGACAATATGACCCAAGAATTATACCTCACGTATCCAGAAATCACACTTAGAAAACTTTGCGTACAGTTGTTCCTTTCTAAGTAATTCTAAGATCAAACGTAAGTGCTCTCCATGTTCTTCCTCGGTCCTTGAGTATATCAGTATGTCATCAATAAAGACGATAACAAACTGATCAAGATAGGGTTTGCACACGCGATTCATGAGGTCCATGAATACTGCTGGTGCATTCGTCAACCCAAATGGCATGACCAAAAATTCATAGTGACCATATCGTGTACGGAAAGCAGTCTTCGAGATGTCCTCTTCTCGAACTCTCAGCTGATGATACCCAGACCTCAGATCAATCTTAGAGTAATAGCTTGATCCTTGCAGTTGATCAAACAAATCATCGATACGAGGTAAGGGATATCTATTCTTGATAGTAACCTTGTTCAGTTCCCTATAGTCAATGCACATTCGAAATGTACCATCCTTCTTCTTCACAAATAGAACTGGCGCTCCCCAGGGCGACGAACTCGGTCAGATGAACCCTTTATCCAACAACTCTTGTAGTTGGGCAGATAATTCCTGCAGTTCGTTCGGAGCTAACCGGTACGGTGCTCTCGCAATTGGAGCGGCTCCTGGAGTCAACTCAATCTGGAATTCAACTTGACGATGAGGCGGTAATCCAGGAAGGTCTTCCGGAAACACCTCAGGAAACTCACGAACTACGGGGATATCCTCTATCTTCTTTTCCTCAGTCTGTTTATCTGTGACGAGTGCCAATATGGCTAGTCGACCCTTTCGTAACAACTTCTGTGCTTTCATAAACGAGATGATGCCTATCACCGCACCACTCCTATCACCTCTGACCGTAAGGACTTCTTCACCAATGGGAATCCGTATGATCTTCTCGTGGCATATGACTTCTGCTTGTTTATCGGAAAGCCAATCCATGCCTACTACCACATCGAAACTTCCTAGTGTAACAGGCATGAGATCTATCGTGAATGTATGACCAGCAAGCTCTATCTTGCAGTCTCTAAGAATATGCGTTACGTGAATCTGTGTACCGTCAGCTAACTCTACGGTGTATTTAGATTCTAAGGCTGAGGGCATATCACTTAAAAGACTACAGAACCTAGTGGACACGAAACTTCTATCGGCTCCGGTATCGAATAATACGGTAGCAAAACAACCATTAACCGAAAATTTACCAGTTACTGTTGTAGGATCGTTTAGAGCCTCACCTGAGCCAATGACGAAGGCTCTTCCTTTGGCTCCATTATTGTTTCCACCATTGTTGTTTCCATTACCATTGTTGTTATTGTTGTTGCCATTGTTATTGTTGTTGTTGTTTCCATTGTTGTTGTTACCATTACCATTCCTCTTAAGCTGGGGACAGTTGCGTTTGTAATGGCCTTCTTTTCCGCATTCAAAACAACCTTTCGGAGTTTCTTGTGATTGTTGTGGCTTCTTCATCAGTTCACCCCGACAGTCTTTGGTCGCATGACCAATCTTCCCACAACGTTGACACTTGAAGTTATCACACCGACCCACATGGTGGTAGTTACACCGGTTGCACTTCGGCAGTCTTCCACCATACCCACCGGGTCCTTGATTTGAGTGAGTCGCCTGGTTGAAGCTTCGGTTGTTATCGAACTTCCATTGCTGTTGATGCTGATGCTATTGAGTGTGCTGTTGTTGCTAAGATTGGTTGTTTGACAAAGATCCCTTATTGCCAGAGTTATCCCAGTTGCATTTATTGTCAGGCATGCTTGCCATAGCACACTGTTTGGGTAGCTTTCCCTACTCCACTGCTTGGTCAGTAAGCTTGTGAGCCAATCGAATAACCTGCTGGATAGTGGTGAGGTTCACAACAGTCACCATGCTTTGTATCTCCGGAACCAAGCCACGCTGATAAAGCTCAATTCATTTGATCGGCGGATTGATCATGCCTGGGCAAAGCGTTGCCAAATCGTGAGACCTCATGGTGTAAACCTCGATCTCAGATTCCTTCCATCTTTAATTGCCAGAAAGCCTCCAACTTCTGGACTTCATCCAGTTCTTCCTCCGGATCTTCTTCTGGTTCTTCCTCATTAGGGTCTTCCCCAAAGGTGTAGGAGCTTCAGCAATCTGAAGTGCTGCTAGCTGTGCCTCTAAATCAGCAACCTATTATTGATCTCCATATTATGGTGATCCTGTGCGTCCATGTGCTCACTAAGTGCTACCACGTTGCCTGCCAGAGTATGATGTCCACCAATGGCCATCGAAAGTCGCTCCTGAAGCGTATCTACCTGGTAACGCAGCTGACGCATCTCAGATCGTAATGCAGAGTTCTCATCAGTGAGTCCTCTAATTCGCTGTCGCTCTGTGTCCAGTGTGGCTACCAAAGCTGCAAATGCCTGCTCCAGGGGGATGCTCAAGGTAGGAAGTGTAGGCAAAGTAGAGGCGGTTGATGACCTAGTCCTAGGTCGTATAGGTGCTACAGGTGGTACGCGCTCTCTATATGCCATACGGTTTATGTAAGTGGGGTAGAAATCCCAGTTACGCGGAGGATCGAGCTCAGGAGGTATGAAAGGCTGATCCCAGTCTATCTCGCCAGGAGGATAAGGATGTCGGGGCCAGTTAAATCCCCTATCAGGTACAGGAGACGTAGGAGGAGACTCAGATCGTGCAGGTCTCTTGCCTAAATTCCTGGACGACGATGCCATGCTGCGAAGTACGTGTTGCGTATGCCAATGAGTATGCAGTAAGGAGAGTAAACGATGAGTAACTAACAACTGTGCGGTTATAGTCTAGTGTGTGTATGCAACCTAGTTCCCTATAACCAATGGCTCTAATACCAATCTGTCACACCCTCAAAATCCGCGTGCGGGGTTTTACCGCGAGGCGCGTGACATACCAGGATCTCAGTCATTAGTTACCAAGAACGACTCTATATGATTACTAAACAAAACCAGAGTTAACGTTTAAAATACTGCGGAAGCATTTTTAAAACTAGAAAACCCAAAACAAGTAGTATGTAAAGAGAATGCGCAAAACATACGCGCCCCAAACACAAATGTTTAATAGGAAAAATAAACCCAAATGTGTAAACAAACAATGTAGACAACTCAACGATGCTGGTGTTCGTGCTCCTAGGCAACTGGCAACCTTAACCTGAGAATAGCATACTAAACAAGTCAACACATGGTTGGTGAGTTCAAGAGTTTGCGTTAAAATATAAACCAATCAACAGTTTCCAGAGCATAAGTAGTGTATTGCAATAGATAGCTAGTCTATTAACATAAAAATATTAATCATAGTGATTTCGCGATCGAAGCTGACTGTGTTACGTTTGTTGCCTCCCGTCATGACTTACCGTGTCGTGACGAATATGTGTTGGACAAAATTGCACCCGTTTGACCTCGAGTCGCACAGGTGGGGCTCGTCAGACCCAGTAGTGCTACCCAAAATTTCCCCGCTAGTCAATATTAACAATCCGAAAGTGTGAGGACTTTCCATGGTAAACAGCACTATATCAATATTATACACACTCATATATAAAAGCGTTTGTGATCAACAGTATGCTATCTCCCCCAAAAGAGATTATGTAAAATGAGTGGGGCAAGAACTCACCTGATGCGCGCAAGAATTAACCTAGAGCTTAACTTGAAAGAAAGAGGGAAAGACAACCTTCAAAGGTCACCTAGAACACAAGAGTACATAAGTACATGTACACAGAATCAACATGAAACCCTAAGTGTTCTACAAACCAAGAGACTCAAGGTTTAAGAAAGACAAGACACATTTGACCCAGTTGACCCGTTTGACCCGTTGGTGACATTATAGGTGATAACTCGTTAATACTAACACAACAGCATATCATACATGATCAACATACAACCCAACAATAGTCCTAACATACCCATATGACCCATTACCATGAATTCCCACAAACAGGCCAAATCAGATAACTATCCAACTAAACATTCATACGACACAAACAACACATTTAGTTACCTTAGAAATCATCCATGAATACACTAGCATGATCCTAATATCCCAAACATGCTCAAATCATCCAATTCAAGGATTTGCACAATTAAAGTTTCCCTTTTGGGAAAGTTCATCCCAAATTCATCAAACTCCCACTACATTCATGAATTCATCAATTATATACCAATTCAAGCCCATGACAACATTTAAACATGATCAACAACACCTAATCATCATGATTCATCAACTTTCATACCCAAAAGTTACTATCTTTAGTAAGGTATGAACTACAACATGCATTCTTGAATTCCTAACATTCATATCAACCATCTAGCATCTAAACATCATTACAAACACAACCATAACATTCATACATCAACCAATCATCAATTCATGCAAAATAAAGTTACTATTATTAGTAACCTATGAACAATGTATCAAAATCATAGCTTTCTTGCATAATCGACGTTAAATAGAATATATACAATCCAACTAACATCATTACAACATCAAACAACCAACATTCAACATCCAATTTGATCCAAACTCGCCTCAAACTCACGGCCAAGATGATCATATGAACAAACAACCAAAATCCAAACTTTCTTGCATAATCAACGTTAATTAACATGTAATCTATCTAACAAACACATTAACATCAACAAACAAGCAACATTCGGCCTCCCATTCATCCAAATTGCAAATAACTTTCGGCTAGAACAAAATACATGAAAGAAACACGAATTTACCTTCTAAATCGCGAAAAGGAACGAGATTGGATGCTTCTAGTGCGATGTATGCCTTGCAATCGGTCCAAAATCGCAGGTTTGTGCTTGATCTCAATCGATTTTCGCAAGGGAGAGGGAGAAGAGAGTTGGTCGCGGCCGAGGGGGGGGGGTTTAGGGTTGGGAATTTCATTTTGTAACTTAATTTTTCACAATTACACTTTACACCTTGTAATTTGTATTTTTTTATCAAATTAATCTTTTAAATACTTTTTAAAATAGTTTTTAACTTAATAATGTAAACATTATAGTCAACAATACTAATTTTATAAATTATCTCACTAATCACAAGATTCACGAAATGATGCACACGTTTCCTCTTTACGCGATAACGTTACAGTTAACATTTAAATCACATAAGCATAACTTAATAATCACATTGTTAACTTAATTATCATCAATTTAACATTACTGATTATTGTTAAGTCACCAACGTTCAATGACAACTAGTGTGTGCTCCCGACACGTGTATGCAAGACTTAACGGAACAAATGGAGTTTGGTAACGGAAAATTACCGGATGTCACATTATCCCCATGTTGAAAGAATTTTCGTCCCGAAAATTGCGTTACATGGTGAGTGTTCCATTACTGGTCTACTGCATTGGCACAAGGAAATCGAAATCGTGTAAGTTTTGGATGAGTTGTCACATCATCCCCATCTTGAAAGAAATTTCGTCCCGAAATTTAATCAGTACCTTCGCCGGCTGGCATCGTCCTTTCGAATAGCTGAGGGTACTTAAGCTTCATTTGGTCTTCACGTTCCCATGTGAATTCTGGTCCACGTCTCGAGTTCCAACGAACTTTGACAATGGGTATCTTGTTTTGCTTAAGCGTTTTCACCTCACGATCCATCACTTCGACCGGTTCCTCAATGAAACGTAATTGTTCGTCTACTTGAACTTCTTCCATTGGTACGACCATCGTTTCATCCGTTAAACATTTCTTTAGATTTGAAACATGGAATACATCATGGATTCCACTCAATGAATCAGGTAAGGCTAGTCGATAGGCCACTGGGCCAATTCTTTCCACTATCTCAAATGGTCCAACGTATCTCGGATTTAGCTTTCCTCGCTTACCAAACCGAACTACGCCTTTCCACGGTGAGACTTTTAATAAAACCTTGTCACCTATCTGAAATTCCAAAGGTTTTCGTCGTTTGTCAGCATAGCTTTTCTGTCTGTCTCGCGCTGCGGCCATGCGGTTTCTTATCTGAACAATCTTCTCAGTTGTCTCGTGTACTAGTTCGGGACCCGTTAATTGACTTTCACCAATTTCAGCCCAGCAAACTGGCGATCTACACTTTCTCCCATACAAAGCTTCAAATGGTGCTGCCTTTATACTAGTGTGATAACTGTTGTTGTAAGAAAATTCCACCAATGGTAGGTGAACTTCCCAGTTATTCCCGAAGTCAATCACACAAGCACGTAACATGTCCTCCAAAGTCTGTATAGTACGCTCGCTTTCACCTTCAGCTGATGGTAGCCAGATCGAAGATCTATCCTCGAGAACCAACTGGCGCCTTGGAGCTGATCAAAAAGGTCATCAATCCTCGGCAATGGATACCGATTCTTCACCGTCAACTTGTTCATCTCATGGTAGTCTATGCACATCCTCATACTACCATCCTTCTTCTTCACAAATAATACCGGAGCACCCCATGGAGAGATACTCGGTCTAATGAACCCCTTATCAAGCAACTCCTATAGTTGCTCCATCAATTCCTTCATCTTGGTCGGAGCCAACCGATACGGTGCCTTAGCAACAGGTTGAGAACTGGGTATCAATTCAACTTGGAACTCAATCTCACGGTCCGGTGGCACACCTGGTAAATCTTCAGGAAACACATCTGGGAACTCACACACAATCGGTACATCCGACAGTTGTGGTGTAGGAGTATCTACATCCTTCACGTAGGCCAAGTAGGCACTACATCCACGCCTCATGCACTTTCCCGCCACCGCCATCGAAATCACCTTCGGGATAGTCATAAATCGATCACCGTAGATCGTCACCAAACTCCCGTCGGGCGCTATCAGTCAAATCATCTTCTTACGACATATAATATTCTCCTCGTAGTCCGCCAACCAATCCATTCCTAGGACTACGTCAAATCCGCCTAAGGTTATCACGAACAGTCTAGCAGGAAATTTATGACCCTCTAATTCTATATCACAGCCTTCTATCAGGTCAACAATCCTGGTAGACTTACCTATGGCAGTTTCTACATCGAAGGGCTCATCAACACCTCTACTACCAACAGGCAACTTAGCACAGAAAGCAGCAGAAATAAAACTCTTACTAGCACCTGAATCAAATAACACAGAAGCAAGAGTTTGGTTTACTAGAAACGTACCTGACACGACATCGGGGTCCATCCTAGCCTCCTCCTGAGTCATCGTGAATGCCCTGGCGCTCACTCTCTGCCCCTCGGTCCCGGTCTTCTTCCTTGCCCCGGAACTCCAGCCCTTGGCTTCTTGCATTCTCGACTCATGTGGCCCTCTCTGTCACACCCTCAAAATCCACGAGCGGAGTTTTACCGCGAGGCGTGTGAACAAACCAGGATCACAGTCAATAGTTACTCAGAACGACACTATATGCCACTTTTAAAATAAAACCAACCAAAGTTCAAACTTTAAAACCATGCGGAAGCGTTAAATAAACTAGTAAACCCAAAACAATGAAACGTGATTTGAAAATGCGCAAACATACGCGCCCAAGTATTATGCAAAACTAAAACACGATGTTTAAACAATCTTAACCCAAAACAATGTTTCATAACATGCTGCCAAACACCATGATGCTGACCCGTGTGACGTGCTCCTAGGCAATAGCAACCTTAACTTGAGAATAGCATACTAACCAAGTCAACACATGGTTGGTGAGTTCAAGAGTTTGCGTTAAAATATAAACCAATCAACATTTTCCAGAGCATAAGTAGTGTATTGCAATAGATAGCTAGTCTATTAACATGAAAATATTAAACATAGTGATTTCACGATTGAAGCTGACTGTGATAGTTTGTGCCTCCCGTCACGACTTACCAGGTCGTGATGAATATATGTTAGGACAATATTGCACCCGTTTGACCTCGAGTCGCACAGGTGGGGCTCGTCAAACCCAGTAGTACTACCCAAAATTTCCCGCTAGTCAATATTAACAATCCGAAAGTATGAGGACTTTCCATGGTAAACAACACTATATTAATATTATACACACTCATATTTAAAAGCGTTTGTGATCAACAGTAGCTATCTCCCCCAAAAGAGATTATGTAAAAAGAGTGGGGCAAGAACTCACCTGATACGCGCAAGAATTAACTTAGAGCTTAACTTGAAAGAAAAAGGGGAAAGACAACCTTCAAAGGTCACCTAGAACACATGAGTACATAAGTACGTGTACACAGAATCAATATGAAACCCTAAGTGCTCTACAACCCAAAGAACTCAAGGTTTTAGAAAGACAAGACACACTTGACCCAGTTGACCCGTTTGACCCGTTGGTGACATTATAGGTGAATTTCCATTCAAACAAGCATAACAACCTATCACACATGATTATCATACAAACTGATTAAATATAACACTTCATTAACCACATGTACTAATTAGATCATCATAATGCCAGATATCATACAAGTCATGCAAATCTCAAACTATTATCATGCTCATAACATTTATAACACAAATAATACACCATACAAGGATCAAATCACGCATCACATGCCATGTGAAGCTACTCACGACTTCACACCCTAAACCCTGCCAATCCTACTAAGTAGGGGCCTCAGTTTCGCACGTGTGTATGATGATCATTAACATACCAATTTCCATAGCTCATATCACCCAAAATGTTCATTCTTAATCAACCATCAATCAACAAAAGTCCTAGCTTACCTATATGACTCATACCATGATTTTTCCACAAACAGGCCAAAATAGGTAACAAACCAAATCAACATTCATATAACCTAAACAACACATTTAATCACCTTAGAAACCATCCATGAACACACTAGCATGGTCCTAATGTCCCAAACATACCCAAATCATCATATTTAAGAGATTTCATAATTAAAGTTCCCTTTTGGGGAAGTTCATCCCAAATCCATCAAACACCTAAAACATTCATGAATCCATCAATCACTTACTAATTCAAGTTCATAACAACATCTAGCATGATCAAAACACCAAATCATCATGATTCATCACATTCAACATCAAAAAGTTACTATTTTAAGCAATGTATGAACTACCACGCATCTTCTTGATTTCCTAACGTTCATATCAACCATCTAGCATCTAATCATCATCATAAGCATATCCATAACACCAATTCATCATCAATTCAACATTTCATGCAAAATAAAGTTACTATTCTTAGTAACTTATGAAACATGAATCAAAATCGAAGCTTTCTTGCAAAATCAATGTTAACTAATATGCATACAACCTAACTAGCATCATTACAACATCAAACAACCAACATTCAACATCTAATTTGATCAAAATATCATCAAACTTTCGGCTAAAGATAATCATATGAACAAACAACCAAAATCCAAACTTTATAGCATACTTGACGTTAATTAGCATGCATTCTATCTAACAAACACATTAACATCAACAAACAAGCATCAATTGACCACCAATTCATCCAAATCGCACACAAACTCTCGGCTAGAACAAAACACATGAAGAAACATGAAATTACCTTCTAAATCGCAAAAAGGAACGAGATTGGATGCTTCTAGTGCGATGTATGCCTTGCAATCGGTCCAAAATCGCAGATTTGTGCTTGATCTCAATCGGTTTTTGCAAGGGAGAGGGGGAAGAGCAGTTGGTCTCGGCCGATGGGGGGTTTTAGGGTTGGGGATTACATTTTGTAACTTGATTTTTCACAATTACACTTTACACCTTGTAATTTGTATTTTTAATCAAATTAATCTTTTAAATACTTTTTAAGAGAGTTTTTAACTTAATAATGTAAACATTATTAGTCAACAATACTAATTTTATAAATTATCTCACTAATCACAAGATTCACGAAATGATACACACGTTTCCACTTTAGGCGATAAAGTTACAGTTAACATTTAAATCACATAAGCATTACTTAATAATCATATTATTAACTTAATTATCATCAATTTAACATTACTGATTATTATTAAGCCACCAACGTTCAACGACAACTAGTGTGTGTGCACGACACGTGTATGCAAGACTTAACGGAACTAACGGAGTTTGGTAACGGAAAATTACCAGATGTCACACTCTCCACCATAGTTAAAACACCTTTCCACCTTGCACTCTCTTGCCATGTGGCTAGGCTTTCCACACTTGAAGCACACATTCAATCCCCACATACACTCCCCGGTGTGCTCCTTCCCACACTTGCCATACCTCTTTGACCCCGCACCGGATGTGACAACATGCCGGTCATCCACCCGTGCATTCTTGTTGTTTGCCGGGGCACCACCCTGACCAAACCTCTTCCCATTCTAGTTTCGGTCACCACCGTCTTTCTTGCTCACCTCAGCCACCACCGCTTCCCTCTCGTCGTACAGCCTTCCCACCAGATCGACCATCGACTTGAACGTACTCGGCCGGGCGGTGATCATGTGCCTACGGATATCCGCCGGCAAGCCCTGGATGTACCTCTTGATCTTTCGTGATAGAGGCGTCACCTGATCCAGCACCAGTCGTGCCATCTCGTTAAACTTGGTGGTGTATTGCTGATGCGTCATGGTTCCCGCCTCCAGCTGCAGGAACTCCCTCTTAACATTATCGAGCTCCCTATAAGGATAGAACTCCTCGATCACCAGCTTCTTCAACTCTGGCCACCTCATTCTTCCAATTGCCCCACTATCCTCGGCTTTTACGATATTGTCCCACCCACACAGAGCCGAGTCCATAAATGAATGATTGGCAAACTTCACCTTCTGATCCTTCCGGCAATCGCTGATATCAAGTACAGCTTCCATCTCTCTCACCCACCAGTGAGCAGCAGCCGCAGTGCCATTGCCATCGAAAGTCGGGGGCTTGCATCTTTGAAACGCCCCATAGTTACAGCCTCGTGCTGCCTCCGGCACAGGCTCTTCTTCTTCTTCCTCATCAGTAGAGACAACCGTCTCAGTCCCCGGTTGCTCCCTTTCTCCCGAGGACCAGTTCCTCTCCTTCCTTTCCCCTTCTCTTACAGCCTTTATTACTTCGGTCACCACAGACGGTAAGATCGTCTGCATGACCTGATGAACCTCCTCTACAACAGCCTCCTTCATTGAGGCCCTTAAGTTAGCACTCTCGTCACTGCCCTCCGGATGAGGGGTCTCGGGCTCTTCATAAGCTACCTCTTCAGTCCTAGGCCTTCCTCTAGTGACCCGTGGTCCAGCACCACGTCCACCATGACCTCCACCTCGAGAAGCTTTCGAAGATCTACCACCGGCCATCCTCTAACATGCTATAAGATTCAAACAGTAACACGGTCATTCCAAGTAATAGCTCAGTTTATGTCAAGTATAGTAAGTCCCTAATTACAGTGGCCAGTTGTGATTAGCCACTTACTTTACTCTTCATACCCCAAGCATTTCCTATCCGGACTACATCAGTATCTAAATCTACTAAGAAGCATATAAATCACATAACATGCGCACATAATACCGGTTAACATCAAGAAAATACCTGATGGCACATAGCTACTCGGACTGGCATCCCTTCCCTTTGTCCCATTCTCAGTTTAAGTTTAGGTTTCTTTTGTAAGGCCCCATTCCCGGAACGCTTACAGCTGGTCAATCATTGCACACAAAGCATAAAGCATACATTAACTTTACTAAAATATTGCAGCGGAATTCTTTTAAACAAACCATTTCATATATATATATATAATTGCTTTTGCAAAATAATACATCGTTGACTGGTTACAAAAAATTACTCATTGCATTACATCACAAAAACATTATAATTTAAACAACGGATGCCATCCAAAAATGCCAAGTAGCTGCCCCGTGCCATCCTCAGCAACATTACCTGCCAACTAGAAACACATAAAAGTCAGCGTTGCTGAGTGAGTTCTAGTTTTATAAATTAAAATACTTTTCTTTCATTTAAAAACCATTCTTTCTTTACTTTCACATGTGATCATGCATCATACGTACATATAGATAATAATTTATTATTATCTTCATCATCATTCTTTAACTTTCTTACCGTACCTTACGTACATTCATTAACTTCCGATGACATGTACTGTACCCCGAACATTGTGCACTAAGCTGACCCCTTGGGCCTGGGGCAAGTACACTAATCATTATCATTCATCTTTCATTCCAGACCAATGCCATGTGCTATACCCCGAACATTGTGCACGAAGCTGGTTACTGGGCCTGAGGTCTATCATAGACCTCGAACATTGTGCACGAAGCTGACTCCAGTACCTAGGGAAAGCGACAAGGGTCCCATACATATGGTCAATCACAAAGATTAGACCCCAATGTGCATCCTTCCGGAGTAGCTAACCCGCATATAGTTGAGCTAACACCCTTTATTGGGTGTGAACCTCCATACAATGCTTGTAAGACTTTTCATTACTTCATTCATTCATTAATGCCTGCATTCTTTCATTCTTTACGTTCCGTTTTTCATTATCTTCCGCTTTACGTTACATAATACTTTCCATTTACTTCATAATCATACCACGTAAAGCCACGAAAATAATAAGGAACATAAACATAAACATAACCATACCATACATAACATCATCACATCACATATGACATCATAAAGTCAACTTACATTACACCCAGGAACATCCCAAGTCAAAGCCTACATTTAACATTTTCCTCAAAATTTCAGAAAATATTCTAAGGCATAGGCGCATGAGCACTATGAAGGCGCATGGCCTTTCAGGCGCATGGGAACACTTAGGCTCATGGGGAACTTTCAGGCGCATGGACACTTAGTCAAATTCAGCCTATTCTAGGAGCATGGGCACTATTGGGGCGCATGACCTTCTGGGCGCATGGATACTATTCAGGCGCATGGGTTTTGGGTGCATGGGGGACACTTAGGCAAATTCAACCGTTGGGCACATGGGCAAAATCCAGGCGCATGGGCAACCAACACATACTAATAACATCATAATCAGTCCCAATTCATCATGTTCTAACTTAGTTCTAGTATTCTAAGCATCATAACATGAACCTAACTCACTCATAACATCATAAACCACCCAAATCATAAGCCACCCATATTCACACATACACATATTTACGGGTACAAAACCCATTTTATAAAAAAACATACATACATGCATTTCCAGCCCCAAAATCAGTTAAAACAAGTAAAAAGGGGGTTCTAGAACTCACCTTAGCAGCCTTCGAGTATGACTTCCTTCCAACCTGTTCGCACTATGAGTTCAACCACCTAGAAACCCACCAAAAACACACACCCAAACACAACAAACACACATAAGCATACAACCGAGGCTAAAACCCAACAGGAACACCTCAAAAACCAAGAATTCTTACCTTGAATTCGGTTTCTTGTTCTTCCTTCTTATAAATCCGAACTCTGCTCTTTCTCTCTCTAGAAAATCCGAATGAAAAGTGATGTGCATATAGTGTGGGCTGCCATGCCCACTTTTGTACCAACTTTTTATACTTTTTGTCCTTTTGACACATTTAGCCCCTCAACTTGGGTTAAATTGTGTTTCTTCCTTTTCTGCATATTTATTCATTCTTTCTCGTCTTTTAAATTTTTTTTTTCGGGTGTCACATCTTACCATGTTTAGCATTGTGTTATCCTCTCCCACTGTTATGACAAAGGCTTCCCATTTAGCTTTTGGTGGCTCCCCGTTTTTTCTTCCAAGTGTTTCCCATCTTACAATTAATTCATTCAAACTTCTAATCCTACAAAAAACATTTTCCTTTCTCTTGAAATAATGTATAAATGTGTCCTCTCTTTACACACTAATAGTAAATATACGATCCATATCGATATTTACCATGGAGAGGTTTGTTACACTTTCTTCAGACATACAAATCCTTCGTATTGTTCTTCTTTCTCAAACCAGTGTCACAGTTCTTAAAGTACTTCGAGAAATTTGTCCATTTCCTCTTTGGTCCCTAAAATTAAGAACTATTATGAAATTCTTCACCAAACATGATGGCATTAAGACTATGTGCTAACTAGAACACTTTAGGTGCCAATGATTTCTCTAACGTACCTTAGAGTGCCTTTGTTGGGAATTTTTGAATACATCTGCTAAATTTCTTTTCTTTAGAGTTACTAGATAGGGAACTAAACAAGCTATCTTATTAAATCTAGTAGTGTGCTCTCGTTGATTCATTATTCTAGCCTTTAGGTTTAACAATCCATCTCAAGCTTTTCCAGTTCGTTGCCAAGGAAAAAATCTCTATAACAACACCCCTTTAGGGTATCCCACTTCATCTCCTCAATTTCCATATCACCTCAAGACAAGGCCTCGAATATGAACGAGCGGGCGGAAGGCTTAACCTGTTTTTTTTTTTACTTTCATCGCACGCACTAATGCTTATTACGCCTCTATTTCTCGTAACCAGTGGAAGGTTTCGATAGTACTTTTTCTATGGTCAAATAGAGGAGGATTACATTACTTAATGGGTTTATAGGAACAACATTGCGTATTTCTGCACTTCCATTTGTATTCTCGTTTGGTAGGTTAGGATCTTTGTTTCTAGTCATTGGTTCACCATTACCCATATGATGTCATTTCTTTCGATTCTTCTTACTTCCACTAATATGGGTGGAAAAGCAATGTGTAACGGCCCGGTAACAACAATTGTCATTTAAAACCGGTCACTCAAATTAATATTTTTGTTATCTTCTACTGTCTCTATATCCCTAAGGACTCATCTCATCCTACGTCGTCCCCTTTCCATTTTATCACCTCTATTTTCCATTATTGGTACCTACAACTAAGATAAAGGATATTAGTATATACATGATGGATCTAGTGCTTGTCCCCGAGACGTGCCATTCATCATATTTACACGGAACTCACAGTAAATAGAGATAACGAAGTGAAAGGCTTAGCTTTCACTTCATCCGGTAGCTAAGTTTATATACATTACAGTTATTACATAGATGGTATCTATAACTATCCTAGTATTTTTCTTTCTCCGATAGCCAAGTCTTTTTGATTATCATTACCATTATGAAAGGACATATATTTGTAGGTGTAAGTTTTTTTTTGCATAACTTACACCGGTGTTTAACAATCTTACACTTGCGAATTTACACATATATATAAAAGACCATTATCTTTAATACATGTAATAATATAATTCCAACAAAAAAAAATAATGATTTTAAATTATCTTGATGTGTTTTCGCAAGTTCTCGCAATAACATAGGGTTCTAATTTGAACCTCACCTATATGTATATCTGTGTGCGTATCTGTGTGTATATGAAATTATACTAGCACTCATCAACAAATTATGTATCCACTAGTACAAAACCTATTTCTAGAAGCAGTGAAAATAGTTTCTAAGAACGGGTTTAGATAATCTCAAAAAATAGCACTCCAAAAAATCACACTACGTCATGAGGCTGTTATGAAAAGGACTTTGAAAATAAGTAAAACGCTTCAAAACCCACTTCATTTTTAAGCTAAACATTAAAACATGGATCAAAACATGGAACCCTAATCATGTTTATTCAACCGCAATGTATTCTGACATCATGTTGAAGTTGTTATCAATGTTGTTTATGATTCCTCCGTGAAATAGGTTCGCCTACTAACATAAAGATATACCTCGAAGTTGATTTCTTATCATCTTTTCATTTAGCAAAGTCTAGCCCACCATTTCTAAGTTATTAGTTATTTTATATGTCAATATATAGTCTTTTGTCCCTTGAAGATATTGTAATACTTTCTTTACTACTTTCTAATGATCAGGATTAGATTGATATCAGCCTAGTATTCCAGCAATATACGCAATATCAGTACAAGTACAGACTTGAGCATACATTAAACTTTCCACTACTAAAGCATAATGTACCGAAAACATCACCTTTAACTACTGGATCAACTAAAGGAGAGCAATTATGCATATTATAATGTGTAATTGTACGCCTTCCAAGACAATCCTAATATCCCATTGGATCGATATCGGTGTATTTCGATGCCTATTACATAAGAAGCTTCTCCAGATCTTTCATGTGAAAATTACATGAAAGTAATTTTTTTGACTCATGCAACAATTCTAAACTATTACTTGCTTACGGAATGTCATATACGTAAAGGACAAGTATAGCAAAATTGCTCCCACTCATTTTGAGGTAGATGCATTGATTCACTTGATTCTTGATGAGACTTGGTTTCTTCATGACTTCATCAAACTTCAAGTACCACTGACGTGATGCTTGTTTTAACCCGTATATGGATTTCTTTAACTTGCAAACTAAGTGTTCTTGACTTTTAGGTTTAAAACCTTTAGGTTGGTTCATGCACACATCCTTATGTATGTCACTATTATGGGAAGAGATTTTAATGTCTATTTGATGTAACTCTAAGTCAAAATGAGCCACTAAGGCCATAACGATCCTTAAGGAATCCTTTCGTGATACTGGTGAGAAGGTTTTCTGATAATCAATTCCCTCCTTTTGAGTATAGCCTTTAGCAACCAATCATGCTTAATAGCGTTAATTATTACTATTCGGGTTTAATTTGATTTCGAAAACTCATTTGCATCCTATTGGTTCTACACCCATGGGTAATTTAACCAATTCCCAAACGTCATTCTTATATATGGAATCAAACTCATAGATTATAACTTTATTTCATTCAGACAATTGATCATAACTAATGGCTTCATTATAGGAGGTTGGATTGTTACACTTTTCTAAATCCAGATCAGCTTCATTAAGGTACGTTACATAATCATCAAAAGTAGTTGGTCTTGTAGACCATGATGACCTCCTTAGCTAATTTTTGGGTTTCACAATTTTAGCAGGCGTTTATGAGACTTGCTCTTTTGGGTTTGATGGTGCTTCATTTATAAGAATGTTTGGAGAAACATAAAATTTTGAGGAAACATGAGATAATGGTGTAGTGTTCTGTAATGGTGTGATGTCATCTATAAGAGGTGTAATATGAGGTATGTGTAGATAGCCCATAGCCCTTCCTCTTGCATTTCTTGTAAGTTAAAGTCTTGACACCAACCTAAGAATCATCTAGAAACACAACATGATGAGTTTCCATAATATGCATGGTATGGGAAGGACAATATAACCTATATCCCTTTAAATGATCAAGATATTCTATTAAAAAACAACTGACTCTCTTCATGTCAAGTTTTCTTTGTTAAGGATTATAAAGCATAGCTTTGGCTGAACAACCCCATACTTTCATATACCTTAAGCCAGGTTTCCTTCCTGTCTAAATTTCAAAAGGAGTTTTAGGGGCAAACTTGGAAGGAACTTTATTTAGTATATGAATAGCTATCTTTAATGCATCCGTCCATAGAAACTCTTATAAAGATGAGTTCGCTAACATACTTCTAACCATGTCCATTAGGGTACGATTTCATCTCTCGACTACACCATTTTGCTGAGGAGTACTCGGCATGGTAATTGGTTTATAATCCCATTTTCTTAAAAAAAGTCAAAGAAAGAACTGGGATCTTGACCAATATTAGTATGTCTACCATAATACTCACCACCTCTATCTAATATCACTACCTTTAGTTTACGGTCCAGTTGATTTTAACTTCAGCCTTAAAGGTTTTAAACATTTGTAGTGATTTAGATTTATCCTTAACTAAGTTTGAGTGCATGTACTGCGAGTGATCATCTATAAAAGTGATAATTGATTTATGTCATGATATTCCAATAGGATAAGATCCACAAATATTAGTGTGTATGAGTTCCAATGAACTGCAACTTCTGATGGCACCCTTATTAGATCCATTAGCCATTTTACCTTTAAGGCATTTTACACATGTTTCAAAATCAGAGAAATCAAATTTGGTAATGATTCATCTTTCACGAGTCTTAACATGTGAACTCTTGAGATATGGCCTTAACGTTGACGCCATAACATAGATGATATTTCCAAATCTTGTTTTCGTGTGTTAATGTTTTCATTCATATTATATGATAATAATAATTTTGAAAATTGACCATCTAGTTATAACTTATAGAGATTTAACCACAAAAACAAACATGAGAGTTTAAAGTAATAATGACTTTGCCTCGACCATGCAAAACTTTATAGCCATTATTGTCTAGCTTTGGTACAGCTACCATCCTAATTATCCCTTGCTTTCTTTCCAGCTTCTGGATTGTAAGGGAATTCTTATGTGGAGTTAGTAACATGAACCATAG
Organism: Flaveria sonorensis; assembly: GCA_025506505.1. Taxonomy (NCBI): domain Eukaryota; kingdom Viridiplantae; phylum Streptophyta; class Magnoliopsida; order Asterales; family Asteraceae; genus Flaveria; species Flaveria sonorensis. The sequence goes on along the minus strand of CM046423.1, from coordinate 11,493,150 downwards.
AACCGGAATCAACCCACCATGTGTTAATTGGAACGTTAAAATTAAAAGATTCAAATATTAGGAATTAAAAGATTCAAACTTAGGGCAATCCTATTGTATGTGCCACGTATTATGGCAGAATTTGCAACGAGATTGTCCGAAGGAAGCATTTGAGCAGGAAGTTGCACTTATACCAGCCTTATGAACTTTGGAGCTATCCCCTATGAAGTTTCCCTTCCTTTTTAATGGTTTAGTGATGGTAAAATGAACAATATTAGGTTTTTCTAACTTCATGTGGTCTTTCTCCTGCAGGCACATTGCTATCAACTGACTATTTTTATTTATGGGTGTTATAGTTTATCATAAAAGCATCAAAGAATGCATGATGAGAAGTCATAATAATGTATTATAACACCTGGAAATTTTAAAAGAAAAGAAAAGAAAAGAGAAGTATAAAGGAAGAAAGGTGAAATAACCCAAGTTGAGGGGTTAAAGTTATGCAAGAGGCAAACTTTGTTATTATTATGTTTAAAAGGTGGGCATGGCCGCCCACTCTTCCTGCTCACCAACTGCTTCGACTGCAAAAGTAAAAGAACAGAGAGCTTCCATCGGTTTTTGGAGAGAAGAAGAAGAAGATCAACTAGAAGGTAAGTTTTTGTGTGTTTTTTTCGGTTTCAGCTGAATTTTCAGCTTGTGGACCGAGTCTTATGCGTTTCTCTGTGTTCGGTTGTGTGTTTTAGGTGTGTTTAGGTGTTTGAACTCCAAGTGCTCTCGAGTTTGGAGGAGTTTTACTCGAAGGATGCTGTAGGTGAGTTCTAGATCCCCGGTTTTTTTCTGTTTTAAACTTGTTTTGGGGCTAAAATGCATGTAAATTATTATTTTTGCAACTTCCAGTATGTTAAAACCGTATGTGTTATCGTTGTTTTATGTGGGTGTGTATATTTGTGAATGTTTGACTGAATATTGTGGGTGTATGCTTGTTCTAAGTGCTAAATTTGCTAGATTTGGGCTAAGAATACATTAGGATGATGATTGGGAACTGAAATTTGTATAAGTTAGACTTGGCATAGTGCCCATGCGCCTAACACTTACCCATGCGCCTGCATAGTATCCATGCGCCTAAGTTTCTGCCCATACGCCCAAACTGCTCATGCGCCCAAACTGCCCATGCGCCCAAACTGCCCATGCGCCTAAGTGTTTGCCCATGCGCCTAAGTTTTCCCATGAGCCCAAGCACCCATGCGCCTGCATAGTACTCATGCACCTACATAGTACCCATGCGCCTAAGGTTTTCCCATGCGCCTAAGTTTCTCCCCATGCGCCCAAGTGTCCCCATGCGCCCAAGTGTTCCCATGCGCCCAACTGTTCGTGCGCTTGCATAGTGCCCATACGCCCACATAGTGCTCATGCACCTAAACTGCTTAGGATTTTTCTAAAAATTTGGGAATTAGAAATTAATGGTTAAGCTCTGGAATGTTTTGGTGGCTTATGTTTGTTCATGTTATGCATGTTTGTGGCCTGTTATTGATGTTCCTTATTACGTATTACTACGTGACTTTACATGGTGTGTTAATGCTCTTATACGTAAAGTATTATATAATGAAACTGAAAGACATCGTTAACGAAATAGAACACAATGAAAGAATGCAAAGTCTTGCAAGCAACTGAAAGGAGGTTCACAACTCATTGAGGGGTTGTTAGCTTAACTATGTGCGGTTTAGCTAACCCATGAGGATGCACACAGGGGTCAATCTTTGTGATTGACCAATATCTACGAAACTGGACCCTTGTCCCTTTCCTCGGTACTGGAGTCAGCTTCGTACATAATCTTAGGGGTCTATTTATAGACTTCGGCCTAGTACCACCTTCGTGCATAATGTTTGGGGTATAGCATATGACATTGGTCTAGATGAAAGTGAAAGATAATAATGAAAGTTCGAAACATTCGAAATGAACGAAAAGAATGTTGAAAGATAATAATGATATTATCAAGATGTATGTATGTTGTGTGATCACGAACAAAAGTAAAGGAAAGGTTTTTACTAAAGGTAAAGTATTTTATTATATAAAACTAGAACTCACGCAGCAACGCTGACTTTTTATGCATTTTCAGTTGGCAAGTAGCTTGTTGCTGAGGATGGCACCAGGGTGAAGCTACTTGGTGGGCAAAGACTGGCATCCATCTCATGCAATAATAATGATGTTGTTTTGTAATACAACTAAGTGACATTTTGTAATCTTTTAAATGATGATGTATTACTTGGCAAATGTATTTATTAAAGCATGAAATGGTTTTTGATGAATTATTCTGCTGCAATATTTTATTTACCTAATAAATCTTAATATGTTTTGATATAAAAGAGGTTGTGATTGACCAACTGTGGGGTTCCCGGGAACGGGGCCTTACATGTATACTAGAAAACCATCACTCCTCATGTATAAGATCTTGAGTTTATAAGCCATGTCTTTATCATCATTATGTGCTTACGCACACCATTAAACTCATCATACTTTGTAGTAAGCATCTTCAACAAAGTGCTCGCATGTGCTTTAAAAGATCCTTTAAATTGTTCCTCTACTAAATTTAGGTTAGTTTTATCTTTCTTAAAATTAGGTATCACTCCCCTAATTAAAAGAGAGATAGAGTTCTTGATTAGAGACAATCGGTTAGACCTCTCTCACTTTTCATACTCGTGTTTCTGATCTACTATGCTTTCACCAGTAAGAGAGCAGGAGCGTCATGTCTCAAGGCATAATCAAGATCCAACATGCCAAGAGTAAGTGTAAAGCTGGAAGCTGCACTTGTATCAGCCTTATGGACTTTGGATTTTTACCTTTTTAAAGTTTGTCTTCCTCTTTAACGGTTTAGTGGTGGTAACATGAACAACATTAGGTTTTTCTTACTTCAGGCATTCTTCCTCCAACACACATATTGCTATCAACTCACCCCTTAATCATTTTTCTTTCTAGGTGTTATAGTTTATCTTAGAAGGATCAAAGCATGCAGAAGAGAAGTTATAATAAAGAGTACTAGAAAAACATCACTTTTAATGTCTAAGCTCTTGAGTTTATAAACAATGACGTTCATCATCATTATATGCTCACACATACTATTAAACCCATCATACTTTGTAGGAAGTATCCTTAGAATCAAAGTGCTCCCAAGTGCTTTAAAAGATCCTTTAAACTATTCTTCCACTAAATTCAGATAAGTTTTAGCATTTTCTGAATCAGGTATCGCTATCATAATTGTAGTAGAGATGGAGTTCTTGATTACCATCAAAGACAATCAGTTAGACCTCTCTACTTTTCATACTCTTGTTTCTCATATGCCATGCAATAATATTAGCAAGTTAAGTCTAAGGGCATGAGCGTCATGTATAAGGGCGTAATCAAGATCCAACATGCTAATAGTAAGTTAAGTGAGTCCCTCCATAAGATGAAGTTAACCCTAGTCAAAACTTTAATTCTGAGGTTTGGAGTGATAGTGGATGCTAAATTAATACGAGTAGAAGTAGAAGAGTTGAAGTGAGCTATTGCAAGCCCGGTTGTGATTCAAACAACAGTTTCACAGTTGGAGATTATCAACTAAACACACTTACTAGATCAAACAGGAAACCATTATCAACTAACCACACTTACTATATCAAATAAGGAACCTGGCAGTGAAACAACGAACAAGTAAGAACACTCAAGAACAGAAAGATAGGTTTTCAAGGATTATATATATATTGCTCACAAGTGTTTACAAGTATTACAAAGCTTTTTCCTTAGACTGTTACATGAGATACTTTATACTATAACCTATAGCTGGCCATACTTTGAAGGCAAGCTGGACACTAATCTATATAACAAGATCAATGTAGAGTCAAAAGGCAAAGTGCCTTTTGACTTATGAATATGATATGTCATAGCTCACATCCTATTGTAATACAATAAGGATAAAAGTACTAAAGTAGGAAATTACAGAAAAAAGACCTTATTGTACAGTTGATAAAAGTAAAAAGATAATCACCGACTTGTATAAATTGATGAGTCTTAAGAGCTGAGAGAGGAAAGGTCTTCTGGTTTTGTCAAAAGTATGTTAGAGTGTGTTACTTCTGATATTTCAAACTTTGGATGAAACACAAGTCTTCTTAGTTTTTGGAAGAGTTCAGTCTTCAAGATTAGGAAGACTTTGTGTTTAAGCTTCGGAAGACTTCACTTTGGATTCGAAAAATTTAACACTTAGTTATTTTCTTGGTTCATAGTAAAATCTTCTGAAGTACTTCCTTCCAAAGTACTTCATTGCATGCTGAGAGATCTTTGGTTAGCATCAGCCTTTAAGATAATCATCTTGATCTTACAAACTCCCCTAGGCTGATGCTACTAAAACTTGAAGATTACTATGAGTTTAGATATTCTACTTGGTTAAAGCCATCAGAATCAGAGCCATTCCTCTCTTCATTTGCTAGTCTGGATTTTTTAGGCTTTCATAGTATCTCTTCATGTCTAAGAGATCATGCTAAGCTAGGTCAAGTAGGTTTTACTAGAAGTATATCTGTTAACCTCCTTGATCTCTTATGAGAAACCATTTGTGTGGTTTTAGAGAATACAGCTAAGGCATGATGGGTCTCACAGCAGCTAGACGCTCTACATATAAGGGAGTTAGTTGAGCAGCCTCAGGAAGTTTTGACTCATCCTGAGGTGTAGAGATGGATGCCTTAGACTTATTCTTCTTTTTTGACTTCGAGTCTCTTCTGATGGCCATCCTTTTCCTCTTTTTATATTTTAACTGAGAAGGTTGGTCTTGATTACCTTTTCTTTCTTTTTCCTTCTGTTTGGTCCTTCCCCTTCACATGTTTAGAAGAAGATTCAAAACCTTGTTATGGGTTAGAAGATGAAGTTGGCTATGGATCAGTAGTAGATTTTGGTTCTATTGTCTGTTTGGATTGAACCTTGACATCAGCTTCAGGTGCAGCTTGACTTCGAGGAAAATGCAAGTCTTGAAACTCACCCATATTTGATCTTCTGCTTGATTACCCTGATGTGCTCATCCATTGTGGATAGAGACATGGGACCAAGCCTTCTACCAAAGAACCCATACATCTTTAAGAAGGACACCATATTTTGTCTGTAATCTGACTTCTTCTTGTTGGCTTTGATGGTGTCTCTTGATTTTTCAGCTTCCTCCCTCATCTTTCTCTTAGCAGCTTTTCATCCTTTAAGAACTTCTTGTTCTAGCTGCTAAAGGTACTCGAACTCTATATAATCATAAGATAGAGGGAGTAAAGCTTCTGCCCTGTAGAAATCTATGACACTCAAGTACATGCTCATGTTCAATCTATCATGTTCTTTGTCTACTTGAGTTTCTTCCTTTACAACCACAGTGTAAGGATTATACTTAGAGGCTGATGCAACCAAAGAGCTCGCATCATGCACATGTAAAGTACAAGGAAGTTACTTTAGAAGATTTGATACAACTCAATAAAATACACTAAGTATCAAATCTTCAGAAGCCAAATGACCATTTCTTCCAAAGCCAAAGATGAAGTCTTCCGAAGCTTCAAGGCAAAGTCTTCCGAAACCAAAAGACTAATTTCTTCCAAAGTATGGCCGACTTTACATTGATATTGTTGTCTAGATTAGTGTTTCCAGCTGGCCTTCAAAGTATGCCCGACTGTAAGGTACAAGTCCATAGGACTAAGCTTGGAAACACTTTGTAAAAACACTTGAGAGCAATTTACAGCATTCTTGAAAACCATCTTATTATGTTCTTGTTGTGTTCTTTACTTGTGTTCATTGTTCACTTTAAGCCGGTTTCCTATTTGATATGTTAAGTGTTCTAAGTCTCTCTAAACATTGTGAAATTGTTGCATTGATCCCCTTCACTGGTCCTGTAATTGATATCAGAGCTTTTCAGGCTCTTGATATTAAGATCTCATTATCGTAAATCACTTTAGTTTCACAAAACACTTACTAGCTCAAATGGCAGCTTTTTCAAAGGCTGATATAGAAACTGGTACCATGAAAAAATATCCACTGATCACTCCTGATGACTTTAATACTTGGTGCCAAAGAATGGAAGGCTTCATCAAGTTTCAAGACAGCAGGATGTGTAGATCTGTTGTCATAGGACCTCACATGCCAAGCACCACTTCAGCTACTACTGGTGGTGGGATGATACCAAAGGAAGTGGCTGACTATTTTGAAGAAGATTGGAAGACGATAAACATAGATTAGAAGGCCATGAATGCTCTCCAAACTACTCTTCCCAACTCTATATACAGAGGCTTTAAGAAGTGCAAAACTGCTAAGCAGCTCCGGGATGCACTAAAGCTCATGTATAAGGGGTCTGATGAGGCTAAAGAAAACAAGAAGGGCCTGATGAATCAGCAGTTTGAGAACTTCACCTACAAGACAAGTTAAACTATAGCTCAATAATACTTTAGGTATGTTGAGATTATAGACACTCCCATGGATGTTGGAGTAAAACTTGAGAATAGGGACATTATGAGGAAGTTCATGTTCTCTCTTCCTTGACAATAGACTCATTACTGTGTGGCCATTAAGAGAACTGAAAACCTCTCCACCATTACTCTCATGGAGCTGTATGGTATCCTTAGTGGCTACTAGATGGAGATGAACATGCAAAATCATTCAAGCAGTTCTTCCAGCAATCACAGAGTTCAGCCCCCCATGTGGTTGAACGGGGTAGCAGAGAACCACACATCATCTTATATGCTACCCTGACAACTCATAAAAGGGCTCTTTTATCACCTTCTCGGAGACACCAAGGGAGAGCTACATCCAAGGAAGCCCATTCCAAGAGACAAGCTGATCACAAGCCTTTGTGTCTGCTGATGAAAGTTGTGGCAGCTTTCTCTTCACTCTTGATGACTTGGATTGTATCCATCCAGATGATCTGGAATACATAGAGATAGTCCAACAAATGGGTCTTCTCACTCATAGAGCCAAAAAGTTTTACAAGAGAATAGGAGGAAAGTTTCCTAGCAATGTGGCCAGTGGAAAGTTTGGATTGGATAAAAGCGAGGTGAAGTGTTACAACTGTAACCAAATGGGACACTTTGCTAGGGAGTGCAAGGTACCAAGAAATAATGGCGGCCAAGCACAATTCAGACCAAACTACACTAATGCAGCTCTGAGATCTGAGAAGCCAAGCCAACCAAAACAACAAGCTGTTGTTGCTGTTGAAGAAGGTAGCTTTGACTGGAGCTTTCAGGTTGAAGATGTTTCTCCCAACCAAACACTGATGACTGATCATGAAGAAGCAAAGGTATTAGAACATCTCTGTACATCTGAATGCATTGGTAAAGTAAATATGTATAGGTCCTATAACCTAGAAGTGAGATCTGACCTTGAGTCCTTGAATATTTTAAAAGCTAATTTTAAAAGAGAAGAAAATGATTACAAACTTAGAATAGAAGATTTAAAGAAAACAATTTCTACTCTTACGCATAAGCACACAAATTACAGGACTCAAATCAAAGATCTCATAACCAAGTTAACCGAATGCCAGGCTGAGCTTGTGATTAGTAAAACCAAGGTAGCAAAATGTGTTCTTAAAGAAGAAACCTTCAAGAACATAATATCCTCATCCTTGCATGCAAAGATTTGTTATCAGAACAGACAGGGATTAGGTTCAAGTGAGATAGCTCCTCTACACACACTACTATTTGTAAGATCTTCAAGGTGTGAAACTTGTCAAGATGAGCTGCCCTTCATTGATCCTATCCAAGAAGAGAATGGAGATGAAGAGGAGACAGTGAAGGATGAATCTGAAGTGAGTTAGAAGGGTTATCCTAAGAAGGGTTACTATTCTCCTTGAGAGAAGAAAGAACCATGGATGACCAAGTCAGGTAGGAAGAACTTGATCAGGGAAGCCAAAAGAAAATTAATGAAAGCCCAAGAAATCAAGACCAGTTTCAACTACAAGTAAAAACAAGTCTTTATCTCTGTTGGGTTTGAAGTGGTAAAGACTAAAGACTCAACTATGGACTCTAGTACCAGGAGTCCTAGTTCATGTCTAAATCATCATGGTCAAGAGAAGAAGACTGATCAAATGTGCACCACTACTACACAGCTTGAACCATCCAGTTCCAAGAGCAAGCCTCACCCTAAGAAGACTACTGCATCATCTATGAAGATGAAGAAGGAAGTGGAAAGAGATCAAGCTCAGCCTTCTACTCAAAAGAAGACACTCATAAGCATGCAAGTTGAATGCATCATGTCTTGTGGTACCTCTCACTTTGGTAAGGATTGCATATAGAATCCCAAGAGCACCAGCCATATGATCAAGAAGAAAACTTCTGCAAAGAAGAAGAAGAAAATTACCTTCGGAAGAAATTTTTGTTTCGAAAGAAAAGAATGCTTCTGAAGTACTAAATTCTGCTGCAATGGATGCAAAAGCTTCCAAAGGTCCAGTCTCCATACTCTTCCCAAGCTAAGGCTTATAGAGTATACAATCTTTAAACTAGAGTAGTTGAGGAGTCAGCCAATATGATCTTCAATGAGCACACACCCAGTGTGAAAGGTTCTGGTCCTAATTGGCTATTTGATATTGATTTAGTTACCAGCTATTTTAACAAATCTTGTGAAGATGTTTCAGCATCTACATGTAGCTTATTAATAGGAGATTCTGATCCGAGATTTGAGCTTAGAAGACCAAGTTAGAAAATACTTCAGCTCCAGTAGTAACAAACCCTATAGTTGGAAATCCTATAAGCATAATAATTACAAACTCTTCATCTGATACATCTAAAGTGCCTATAAATTCTAGCATTGAGGCACATAACTTAAATGAAGAGGTTTCCAATGCATGAGGAGATGGAGGTGGTGATAGTGATCAAGAATTTCTTAATGCTGATAACCACTCCATAGAAGACAACATCAATGATGTCACCACTCATTGGATCAAGCTTCTCTTGATAAGTGTGTTGATGTTGTGGGTGACACTCAATCCCTATATCTGAATTTCACTAATTTAGATCTGTCCAACCAACTTGTTGTGAATCATCAACTAAGAATCCACAAGTCCCACCCTACTACAAACATCATTAGAGATGTTGAGACTGGGCCAGAACAAAATGACAAACCCATGACAAAAATACTTTTCTATACTCTTTTTTCTTGACACAAATTGAGCCAAAAAAGGTTGATGAGGCTCTAAAGGATGGAAGTTGGGTTGAAGTAATATAGGAGGAGCTGCTTCAATTCAAAAGAAAAACGGTTTGGAACCTATGCCCTCTTCCTCATGGGAAGACACCAAGAGGTACGAAGTGAGTTTTTAGGAATACAAAAGATAGTAGAGGACTAGTCATAAAAAACAATTCAAGATTAGTTGTTCAAGGGTACACATAAAAAGAAGGGATTGACTACACAGATGTTTTTACTCCTATAACAAGACTTGAAGCTGTTAGGATATTCCTTGCTTTTGTTGCATCCAAGGATTTCAAGGTCTACCAACTTGATGTCAAGTGTGCCTTTTTATATGGAGTGATAGATGAGTAGTGTATGTCAAACAACCACCTGTCTTTGCAGACCTAGATTATCCTGATTATGTCTGCAAGCTTGACAAAGCTCTCTATGGGTAGCATCAAGCTCCAAGGAAGTGGTATGAGACACTATCATAGTATATTGTTCAGCATGGCTACAAGAGAGGTACTATTAAGGGCATACTCTTCATTAAAGGAATAGTGAATGACTTGATGCTGGTTCAAGTTTATGTAGATGACATCATCTTTGGGTCAACTAATCCAAAACTCTGCAAAGACTTTGAGAAGCTGATGAAAAATAGATTTGAAATGAATGACATGGGGGAACTCAATTTCTTTCTAGGAAGTCAAGTGTAGCAGGTTGACAATGGCATCTTCATAAACCAGTCAAAGTATGTGCAAGACATACTTACCAGATTTCATCTGACTAAGTGTAAGGTTGCTAAGACACCCATAGCCAGAAACCACTCTTTAGGACCTAATCTTGAGGGGGAATGTGTTGATGAACATCTCTACAGGGCTATGATTGGGTCCCTTATGTATCTCACAGCCAGCAGGCCTGATATCATGTTTACCACATGTATTTGTGCAAGATATCAAGCCAAACCCAAGATGTCACACCTGGTTGCTGTTAAAAGGATTCTCAGATATCTCAAAGGTGCTCCTAAACTGGGCCTTTGGTATCCAAAGAATTCTGACTTCAATCTGTATACTTATACATATAGTGACTATGGTGGCTGCAACATGTCTGCAAAGTCTACATCTGGGGGATGTCAATTTCTTGGTAGAAGTATAGTCTCATGGCAATACAAGAAACAATCATGTGTGTCTGCATCAACTGCTGAAGCTGAATACATTGCTGCTGCAAGCTGCTGTGCTCAAGTGCTTTGGATTCAGAATCAGATGCTGGACTATGGATTCAAATTCAAAGATACTCTCATCCACATAGACAACAACAGTGCTATCTCCATCACAAAGAATTATGTGAAGCACTCAAAGACAAAGCACATCAATATCAGGTATTATTTGATAAGAGATAATTTTGAAAAGGGATTGATAAAACTAGTCAAAGTTAACACAAATTAACAATATGCTAATCTGTTCACAAAAGCTTTTGATGAACAGAGATTTAAGTATCTTATACCAACTATTGGGATGATTAACTTAGAGTAGATTTTCTTAAATTAATATCAAGATTATCTTTCAAACATGTGTGTCTTAAGTTGTCTATATTATCACCTATACAAGCCCAATTTACTTTGGAAGAAATTTTTCAAAATGATATTCCCTAGAATTTTAAGAATTTAAGATATGTTTTCTATTGGAAGACATTAAGTTGCCTTCAGAAGAAAATTATGTCTTTGAAACTAATGACTACTTACTAAGAAATTTACCTTTGGAAGAAATCCTGATATATCTTTCGAAGCTTAAATATGCTTCTAAGTACTTATATGTTTTGAAGAACAATTTCCTTCCAAAAGCAATTAAGTCTCAGAAGCTTTATTCATCCTTTTAATAAAACTTTTACAGTTTAATATCTTCCAAAACCAAATATATCTCGAAAGCAAAATACTCTAAGTATTTTTCTTCTGAAGCAATTCTCATAAAGCTAAGGAATATCTTCCGAAGCCAAATTGGCTTCAGAAGTTTTCTCAAAACTTTCAAAGACAAATTACCTTCAGAAGATTTTAGACTTCCAAGAAAACTACCTCTTTGGGCACTTTTTCAGAGGTGGAACCGACATCCGGATTTCAAAGTTTATCCTTTTGCATTAACTTTGTCTCAAATCCAACCATATAAATAATTGTACAATGGTTTCCTCTCTTTCACCTTCCTCCTCATCTACAAAAGCTCTAACCCTAACTTCACCTACAAACCAACTTTGTTCTTAGCTTTCTTCACTTTAAAGCTTTCTAAAACAACCAACCCTGAACCTTGAAACCAGCCAGATGTTTACATGCATCTTCACAAGCAACGTAATTAGGTTGCTCTGCTATCATCTCAGAAAGATCCAGGTTTCTCAGATGTTTACCACTTCCTTGCTCTATCAAGCTACCTTACCGCACTCATAATAGACCCTCCACTGTATGAAGAACAACTCCTTGAGTTCTAGAGGACCTGCTAAGAGGTGATATTGGATGGTGAGAAGGTACTATCTGCCACAGTGCAGGGGAGGACATTTTTCATCACACAGCCATAATCAACTCCCATCTAAGGCTGCATGATGAAAAAGGTGAGTTGTGCTTCCCTAAATCTATTGTTAATGAGTCATTTTGGTAGATGGGCTATGAACGGGACTTCACAGTCAGAACCTTCAAAAAGGGTAAGGTCTCTTACCAATGGAAGTACCTCCTTCATGTTGTCCTCCACTCTTTATCTAACAAACATGGAGGATGGGACCAGATTCTTGAGGACTTATCCTACATAGTCCATGGAATGGTTCAAGGGGTCAAGTTCAAGTACTCCTAGTTTGTTTACATAAACTTGCTTGCAAACTAGGACTCCTTAAAGTACTACATATTCCCTAGATATGTTCAACACATTCTTAACTGTGAACTTGGCTCACAGTTAAAGGGAACAAATGCTACTCTTAAATTAGGACAGATGAAGCCCGACATCTTTAAAATCATGAGAAATACTACTGTTGGCTTCTCAGGGGTAGAAACACCCCTGGTCCCAAAAATGTTAAAGCTCATTGCTCAAGCTGAGCACTAGCCAATTTTGAACCCACACCTTCTACATCTACATCACCAACACAGCCTCAAATAACCATCACCTATACCACAAAATCCAAACGAACCCCTGCTCAGTTTACTCAGATTGAGCAGGTCCCCATACAACCACCCACGCATTAGAAAGTGGAACCCAAAGCTCCCACTTCCCCTCAAGAAAAGACCACTCCCTTTACTTCTTTAATCAGTGCTAAGGTTCCTCATGCTCAGCCTAATGAGCTCATTGTCCAGACCTTAAACCATCACTTTGAGTCTCAAAACTTAAGTGATTAGCCTTCAGGGGAAAGCTACCATCCCCAGCCGTTAGACTTAAACCAACCCATCCCTGACCTCCAATTTTATGATGATGAGGATACGAGCTTTAGTGAGTACCATGAGTCTCTCTTCTCCTCCCCTGCTCAAGGAGAGAAGAGTGCTCCTGTATCACCTATGTCTAGGAAGTCCATATGGAAAAGGCTCTCACTTTTGCAAGTGATCACATCATTAAGATCTCAACCATGACAACCTAGCTTATTGACACTTCTCTTGAAGCTGTCATGGTGTAGGGAAAATCCAGCAGCCAAGAACCCCAAACTGGTGGTGAGGAAGAAGACTTTGGTCGTATTCTCTCATCCCCCCATGATTCTTCTGATGAAGATGAGGGGAGTCTGCAACTAAAGATGCAAAAATTATCTAAAATATGCACCTATTTAGTTTCAAAGGTAAGTCACCTTGAATCTTAGGTGGTTATCTTGCAAAGGCAAGTTAGTGACTAGCAACTTGAGATTACAGATCTCAAGGGCAAGTTAGCTGAGAGACCTTCCAGGCAAACTCAACCAGGTCCACAAGAACCTGTGGATGTGGAGGACCTAACTCTTAACTCCCCTATGAAAGAGGGTGATGCTACCAAAAGGGGGGAAAATTCCTACCTATAATCATAGAACTTGGGAATTCTACCCAGAGTATGGACATAGTGGAATCACCACCCTCACTTGTAGTTGTTCATACTCAACAACCTTCTCAGGCCCACATTGATGTGGAAGCCCTGATTCAAATCCAATTTGAGGAGGGCATACCTAGGGCTATGTCTACCCCATCCTACCCTGCTGAAAATCTAATAGTAGGATGGAGGTATGATGCTGATAGAAGAGCCCTGGTACTCTCTAGATCTCAGGGGCAACAAGAAGTCTTTAACTTTCAAACCCTGAGATACTATGAGAGCTTTCCACTTATTGCCCTGCCACTTGCTAACCCAAGTCAAAACTGGCAAGCTGACGGGTTAGCTGAGAGGATCAGGAAAAGGTGCTTGAAGAGTTTAGAAGAAGATCCTACTTATATAGACAGAAGCTAATAGGCAAAACTTTTGGTCAACTGGATACTTAGGCAGACCCTAAGATTAGCTTCAAATGGGAAATCTCATTTGAAGGCCCAACAGTTGAACTTGTGAACCTTGAGACATGTTCTACTTTAGTACCCAGTACCCTTAGTGAGGCACCAGCTGGTGAAGGTGTCTCATAACCTCTCCCTGGCCAGAGCTCAAGTTCTACACCAAGTGATGAAGGCCAAAGCTCTCTTCACCATGAGTCATACAGGCCAATGACTGACAAAGGAAAGAGGATTATGACCTCTGAGGAGATTGTGGAGGAGAAAAGGGAGAGGAAGAGGAAAGTAATAGAAGAGAGAAAAAGAGAGACCCTAAGCTTTATGCAAGCTACAATCAGGGCAGCCCCAGGCCTAACACTCAGGAGGATGAGTTAAGGGTAGCCAGATTGAACTTCTAAGAACTATAACATGAATGTTATAATTTCTCTTCCTTTGGAAGTACTTAATGAACTGGCTGATACTGGGGTGTTAAAAAAGAGGAAAGAAGCTGAGGCTGTAGAGTTACTCCTTAAAATCAAAGAAGAAAGAAGAAGAAAAAGACTATACAAAGCTCCTACCCTTTCTCCAGTTCAAGAAAGCCCTAAGGCAAAGGTTGTGGCAACTGAACAAGAAACCCAGGCAGGTAGGGAACAAGACAAGTAAAATATGATAACCTACCTGAGTGCCACAGGTCTTTATTAGGCAGCACACCTACTTCCCTTGTCCTATGCATACATAGAGTTTGAGTACCTCAAGCAGCTTGAGCAAGAAGTGTTGAAAAAACAAAAAGCTACTAAGAGGAAGATAAGGGAAGAGGCTGTAAAGTCAAGAGCCACCATCCAAGCCAATCAGAAGAAGTCTGCTGACAGACTAAATATGGTGAGCTTCTTGAAGCTGTATGGGTTCTTCAGAAGAAGACTTGGTCTAATGTCTCTATCCATCATTGTGAGCACATTAGAGTGGTCACGCAAAAGATCAAGAAAGGTGAGCTGGTAGACTTGCATTCTCCACCAAGTTAGGCTGCACCTGAAGCTGAGGTCAAGGTTGAACCCTAAAAGACAACACGACCTGGATCAGGTGCTACATCCTAGCTAGCTTCATCTTTTGACCCACTGTAGGTTCTTGACCCTCTCCTTTTGAATCTGGGAAGAAAATAGACCCAACTGAGGAGAAGGAAACATCTGGTACTCAAGACCAACCTCCTCAGTTAAAATAAAAAAAGAGGATAAGGATGGCCATTAGAAGAGACAAGAAGAAGAAGAAGAAAAAGTGCAAGGCATCCACCTCTTTACCTCTGAATGAGTCAGAACATCCTAAGGGTGATCAAGAAGAGGCTGCTCATCCAACTCCAATCTAAGTAGAGCCTCTTGTTGCTGAGAGTCCCATCTTGTCTTAGGCATTTGTTACTAACCCAGATAGATGATATGTCACTAGAAATCAACGGGGTCAAGATGTGTACTTCTGGCAAAACATACTTGACCTTCCTCTTCATGGTATCTATAACATGAGAAGGTACTTTGAAAGTCTAAGGAATCCTAACCAATTAATGATGAAGGGAATGGTCTTGATTCTGATGAGAACTGTCAACAGATGAAGATCAAGATTCAAAGTTCTCTTTTAGTTTTTACAGCATCAGCCTAGGGGGAGTTTGTAAGGATTATACTTAGAGGTTGATGCAACCAAAGAGCTCTCAGCATACACGTGTGAAGTACAAGGAAGTTACTTCGGAAGATTTGATACAACTCAATGAAATACACTAAGTATCAAATCTTCCGAAGCCAAATGACCATTTCTTCCAAAGCCAAAGATGAAGTCTTTCAAAGCTTCAAGATAAAGTCTTCTGAATCCAAAAGACTGATTTCTTCCGAAGACAGAGAACACATGCTTTCTCTGACTTACTTTTGACTAAAGCGAAACCACTTTTCGCTGTCATCTCTGAAGACTCACCAACTTATATGAGTTGGTGAAAAGTCCATACTTTTGTTGACTGTAGATTATGGTCATATTGTCTGTAACTTTCTACTTATATACTTTTGCCCTTTTTTGTAATATATTAGGATGTGAGCTATGGCATGTCATAGTCACTAGTCAAAAGGAAATCTACCTTTTGACTTTACATTGATCTTGTTGTCTAGATTAGTGTTTCCTGCTGGCCTTCAAAGTAAAGTCGGTTGTAGGATGTAGTATAAAGTATCACAAGTACCAGTCCATAGGACTAAGCTTGGAAACACTGTAAAAACACTTGAGAGCAATATATAACATTCTTGAAAACCATATTATTATGTTCTTGTTGTGTTCTTTACTTGTTTTCATTGTTTCACTTTAAGCCGGGTCCCTATTTGATCTGTTAAGTGTTCTAAGTCTCTCCAAACATTGTGAAACTATTGTATTGACCCCCTTTACCAGTCCTGCACACAATTTCCACCTCAGGCACCTCTTGAACAGGGAAGACGACAGGAGCTTGATATAATTTTCTTTTCTTTCTTTCTTCTTTGTTTTTAAGAAACAAAGCAGCATCCTCAGCCTCCTTCCTCTCTCTAGACACCTCTGTGTTTGCCAGTTCAATCAATACATCCAAGGGAAGAGAGATGAGATCATCAGCATTGAAATTCCTAGTTCCCAGGTAGATCAATCTAGCTTCCCTTAACTCATCTTCTTTAGTGTTTGGCCTTTGAGCAGCCCTGATTGCAGCCTGCATGAAACTAGGAATCTCTCTTTGTCTTTCTTTCCTTGCTTTCCTCTTCCTCTCTCTTTTCTTCTCCTCAATCTCCTCTGCAGATAAAACTTTCTTTCCCTTATCAACCACCGACTTGTGTGACTTAGGGAGGAGAGAGCTTTGGCCTTCTTACACTTGTTCTTCATTGGAGCTTTGGCTAGAGAGAGGTTATGGGACACCTTCACCAACCAATGTCTCACCAAGAGTGGTTGGTTCTGAAGGAGCAGGAATCTCAAGGTTCATAGAGTCCACAACTAGGCATTCAACTGAGGCTTTCCCTTTGAAGCTAATCTTAGGTTCTAACTCAGTATCCAGTTTACCAATTATTTTCCCTACTAGCCTTTGTTTATAAATGTTTGTTTTTCTTCTGAACTCTCCAGACACTCTCCTTTGAATCCTCTCTACTAACCTGTCAGCATGTCTGTTGAGAGAAAGCTCTAAATCTGATTCTCTCTCCTGATGAAAATAAAGAAAAAGTAGTATGTTCATTGTCATTCATGAACATCCAATTGGAAGAAGTTATAGTAGCATATCAATATAGCAATAAGTTGTTGGTAAAACAATTTTTGAAAAGAGTAAAGTATCTCTCCTTTAGGCTAATCCAAATGTACTATTATATAATGGTGCATCATTTGTGTGATCTCTACTATGTTCTTGGCATATAAAAACATTTACTAGAATGATATACACCTTTAGAACGAGCACTTTCTTCAACAAAAGGTTGATAATGAGGATAAATTTTAAACTTAATGTCATGCATAAAAAAGTTATGGAATAGGATATATTCTCCTGTGGTTGTTTGAAAAGCAGAGAGGTCACCCCCAATGATATGATTCCATAACTTGTAATAACCAAACACATCTTTCTTTCTACCGTTATCATATACAAGGCCTACCCCAAACTCCCTAATACTACAAACATAATCTGTATACATGTGTCTGAGTGCTATGCAAATAGTAAGTTCATCACCATCTTCCATCTCATTCTTTCGAAACATCCAATGGCTTAAAAATATTAAATATTCTTCAGCTACACTGACATGGGAAATAAAATGCTCGTATATCCAGGTAGAGTTTTTTGTTATATTACTAACTATTATCATTGGAAACTCATAACCCTTATTTAAGTATGACAAGTTCTCAAGTCCATAGCGGATATTCAATCCTCTAAGTTTGTTGGGAGATGATGGGATGGTAAATCAAATTGATGCTCCCTTTCTTCTACAACTAATCCAATTTGGCATGTCTTTCCCCCCATAAAATGTGCTAAATATTCCAAATTCATAGTACATCTGCAAACTAAAACCTTAATTAGTTAGTACAAAACACACACACATATATATACACATATTCATCTATAAACAGATAAAGGAAACCTGGATTCTGGATCTCTGTTGTTTTAATTGGTTTGGAGTCATCAAGTGCTGATATTTTACAAACTCAAAATTTGCCCATCCCAAGCTACATAACACCTCATCTTTAACATGTGCCAATGGTTGGACTTTAATAATTCCTTCAATTACAAAAAAGTGACCTACAACAAGCAACTTTAAACTGATAGGGACATTTTTGGATTAAATCTAATTTTCTATAGGTTAACCAAAAGTCCCAATTGTAACTCTCTTAGTGAACTTGGAGGATGCTCGATTGTCTCTAGCATACTACAGCTCACCATACGAAGTTTCTCAAGCCTAGGAAAATTTCTCACACAACAAGGCATGGAAACAATTGGATTACCATCTAAATACAACTTCTTTAACACGGACAGACTACTGAAGTCCATGGGATAGGATGTGTTTGACAAGTTATTATTCTTACGTGACAAGTGTACTAACGATATCTGTAAATAAGTTATAACAGACCCATATCACTTGGTATAACTTCCACATTGGCAGAGGAAAAGGTATGTAAGTTTATTTCCTCCGCCTTGAGCTTTTGTAATGAATCCATTTCCTTTGTCTTAATGGGAAAAATAGAAAGATCACAACCATTTGATAAAATTGTTTTGATCTTCTTTAGCATGCCTATAGTTCTTGGGAGCTTTTTAAGCTTCTTGCAGTTACTCAGATCAATGAATAGAAGTTCAACACAATGTTCTATGGATTCACTGACCTGAATCAAACTTGCGGAATTTGAGATTATTAGCCTCTCAAGTGCCGAGAGTTTGAAAAAGCCCTTGAGATTACTTAGTTGTTCATAGAAAATCTGATCAAGGATCTTCAATGATCAAAGCAGTCATTTGTCTTTTGAGGTTGAACCGGCCAACCCTGAAATGGAGACGAGTTATAGTGCATAGTTAGTGAATGTCATTAACTCAGTAAAGAATATCAATAAAAAATAAAGTAGGTTCATCAAAATCTATTAATTACCTTTAGTCTGCTCACAAGTCGTTGTGAGCTACTATAAGATATGTCAAATGATTCGATATTGCTATGTGACATGTCAAGAACAGCCGGATTCTCCATTGGGAATTCTGAAGGTATATACTTGAAATGGAAACCATGCATACACAACCATCTTAATTCTTTTGACATATTCTTATAAGACCCATTGATTTTCATATAATTGAGTTGTAGAAGTTTTAGATTATCCATCTTCTTGAATGCATCTGCTTGCAGTTGTATTGATCCACTTAACTTTTCTTTCTCAAGCATTCTCATGTCCAAGACAAGGCCGAGAATATTTTACATGCCTTGAGAAGAAAAAGATTTAACAAAAAAGAGCTTTTTTTAACCATATATAGACAAAAGAAAACACTTGGAACATGCATAATTACTAAATCATATAAATGACCTCTTACTTTTTTTTTTTGTTTCAACACTTCAAATGACTCCTTGTGGGACCATAATCAACTACACTACCATGGCTTGTCTGGTGATTCTTGACGTACTAAATCTCTCCCCATATCTTGAACCAATTGATGCATCACCAACCTATTTTTCCATCCGATACTAAGAAGGCAACTGTCAATAAATGTGTGTGTATACACTAACCAAAGATCTTAGCCCAACTGGTTAAGGTGAGGTACGCATGACATGTAAATATTAAGAGGTCATGGGTTCAAGTTTCACTCTGGGCAAAATGCTCATAGTTGAGCCAAAGGGTTTTCTCAACAATGAGTTTTCTTCTGAGGGAGTTGGGGGTGCGGTCCCGACCGGGAAACGAATAACTGGGCCCGGTTAACATAACACCTATTTTCCGAAACAAGGTCGCATATTTTCCGTTCAATATATATATATATATATATATATATATATATATATATATATATATATAGGGGAGAGATCAAATGAGAACTCACTTATTTTGTGAGAACTCTAGGAATAAATGTGAGCCACACATTTTCAAGGGCAAAATAGTAAATAATGATAACATAATAAAAAAATTTATAGAACAAAAAATAACATATAAGTAAGAAAAGTAAAATGACAAAAATGTTTCCCTTGTTTCCCTCTTTCATAAAAAATAAAAAAATTATAAAAACTAATTTATGAACATCATTTTACACATATGTAATACCTGGAAATACACATGTGTAAAACAGGATTTACACATGTGTAATGACTAATTTACATATGTGTAAATAACAGGTGGATGATTTTTATAAAACAAATGATATCAATATGGTAAGCGTTGGAAAGATAAAAAAAGATACTAAAATTAATGGGGAAATGATTTTGAAAAACTAATGTCGTGAAAAAAAATTATGAATATTTTAAAAAAGGTGGAAATAGCATGTGACTTGCATGTGACTTAAATGTGTGACTCATATTGGTTCCTAGAGTTTTCAGGAAGAAAACTAATTTTCAAGATAACCCTACCCTATATATATCATATAACCCTACCCTATATATATATATATATATATATATATATATATATATATATATATATATATATATATATATATATATGTATATACATATATGTACATATATATATATATATATGTGTATACATATATGTACATATATATACATATATATGTATATATATGTATATACATATATGTATATATATATATATATATGTATATATATGTATATACATATATGTATATATATATATATATATATATATGTATATACATATATGTATATATATATATATATATGTACATATATATATATACATATATATATACACACCTATATGTACATATATATATATATATATATATATATATATATATATATATATATATATATATATATATATATATATATATGCATATATATATATAGATATATGTATATATACATATATATGCATATATATATATACATATATATACACACACACACTAGGTTAGAAGCTTGTGCAATACACGGATTAAAAAATATATAATTAAAAACTGTAAACAAAAATATTTAATTTTTATTGTTTTGAATTCATTATAACATAAAAATAAGGATTTGTGAGATGATTATCGTAGGGTTTAGGGGTTAAATAAGATTAAATATGATTGATATTAGGGATTTTGATAATGATTGAGATAGTTAATAAAATAAAATATTTAAAATAAGAAAGAGAGCATGATTGATGGAAAGTTTGTTAGAGAAAATTTAGACTGGAAAATTTTTATGAGGCAAAACCTTGTGATAAAATGTGATACTACATGTAACATTTATTATAAGTGTGATATGCTAATCTAATCACACGTGTGTTATACTGGTTGAAAAAAATTAAATTAAAAATATATAGAAATAGAAATTATCAGTTACTATTATAAATGTGTATATATGTAAATTAAATGAAAGAATTAAATAAATAGAAAAACAATATCAATGGTTTTAAATACCAAAAAAAAAATTATACAAATCTTTAACCAGATTTTGTCAACAACTTCTCGAACATAAGAAATCAACTTTTCAGAATGTTCTCCTGCATTGTAGTGCCTATAATTAAAAATATAAAAAATTAAGAATGTATAACAATCAGTGTTGTAAAACTCGGCCTAGGTGGTCGAGTAGTCGGGACTCGGAAGTGTGCCGAGGCGCTTTTCGGCAACTCGGTCAACCTTACTCGGAATCGGTCAACTCGGCGTAACTCAGTCCAACTCGGCCCTACTCGGTCCAACTCGGACTTACTAGGCCCTACTCGGCCCAACTCGATCCAACTCGATCCAACTCGGGTTAACTCGGATTTTTGTTGTTTTTTCACCCATTTTCGCTATTTTTCACATATTATTCTTGTATTTTTTTGTTTTTAAATAATTTACTTTGAAAGATTAGTATTAAATGATTACTATGTGTATACATATTAAAAAAATGAATACCATACTTTAAAATACTATAATATTTGAATATAATCTTTTTGATATATATTGATTTTCACGTATTATGTTATAAATATTTGTAAATATGTTATAAATATTTGTAAACTTATTATATTTGACATATATATAATTTGTCAAAATTTAATTTCTTTATAATTTAACATGTTAGAGTAGAGGTGTACAAATAGGTTTTCCCCCAAACCGGTTCGGGTCATAAACCAGACCGGTTTTTTTCGGTGACATTCAAACCGATTTTTGGCCAAACCGGTTTGGGTCATAAATCGATTTCAGGTGTGGTGGAGCCGACCCTATATAAAACGATTTGGGTTGGTTTGGAAACTTTGTGGAGTCATGGTGGATAAAAAAGTTCGTCCTATCATACCTCCCGCGTTCGCTACTAGGAGTGTTACCACATTGATGTTTGTTACATTCATCCCTTAAAATATTATACAAAGCAAATATTGAATCATTTGAACTTTCGGCATGTGTTGCATGCCTCATTAACTGATGAATGTTTGATGTTTTACCATATTTTGCTAAATAACTTTTACACTTTCATCATAAAATGGGTCTTCTTTATCTAAACCCAAATCAAGAATAATTTTACCAAGTAAAGCTTCAACCCCCGAAATATTTAAGCAAGGGTTTATGGCAGCGACACATGTAATAACCGGAGGCATTTTTTTAAATATTTTTTTAGTTTTTCTTTCATTGGGGTATCATAACCAAATAAGGTTTACCACTAAACGACAACTCATTTATAAACGACAACTCATTTAATTTTAAAGACATTAAGTAAAGTTGATGAAGTACTAATGGACTCTTCGAATAATGGACTCTTCGAATAATAAACTACAGAAAGACAGGTAGTTGCAGTTTTAAAAACATGAATCATTTTGCTTATTTCTTCAATAGTAGCAGACCTGATAGATGGTAAGACAAAGCCTTCCCATGACACAAAATATTTTGAAAAGCTATTAAGCTTTCTTTTTTCTTAATAGCCTTTTCATACATGTTACAAGTTGAATTCTGTCGTGTAGGTACATCTCAATTGGGACCTAAACATTTGGAATTTACGTCTTTACAAAACTTGCAATACTTACTATATCTTTAGTTACTGTTAAAAATGTCATGTAACATTCTTTTAAATGCATCTTTTATTGGTTCAATCATTTTTAAACCGTCTTGAACGGCTAAGTTTATGATGTGCGCAACAATCGACTATGAAAAAACACACCGTTACAAATTGGTTTATATTTTAATTTTAGATATTCTATCGCAACCATATTATTTGACGCATTATCAAAAGATATAGAAAAAATTTTGTTTCCCATTTTGTAAGTTTTAATAACTTTGTCAATAAGATAAAAAGTATTTTCACCGGTGTGAGAATAATCAAACAATTCAAACGCAATCGTACGTTTCATCATTTACCACAAATCGGGTTTAACCTAAAGGGAAATAATAATGTACGAGTCCGGTGAACCATGAGGAGTCGACCAAACATCACTAGTTAAGTTAATACCGGTTTGTAAATTTTCAAAATAAGATATTAATTCATTGAATGAGTCGAGTCAAACGTTCATTGTTGAAATGTTTGAATGGCAAGCTTTATCGAATTACAAAATGCGCCATTTGCTCCCGCACCGCATCAATGTTATAAGCCCAAACATTTGCTTAGCTTGTCATCAAAGCTTGGCCTCGATACGGTTCACCTTTCAACGCTTTAAAATATTTATGCGCAATCTAGTTTTTCAAGGTTGTGTTTGCATCTTTTTTAAAAAACTTATTGCAAAACTTGCAACAAGTTTTATTCCATATCTCCCCAAGATCCAATACATATTTATATTAACCTAATGGGGGTATAACGGTAAAAACACACAATAAACGGTCAAAAATGCCCCAAACGGTCAAAAAACGACTATATTAACATTATATAACAGCTATTTTTTAACAACCGGTTTTGGGAATCGGGTTGAAAACCGGTTTCGGAATCGGGTTGAAAACTGATTTGGGAATCGGGTTGAAAACCGGTTTGGGAATCAGGTTGAAAAACGGTTTGAAACCGGACCGGTTTGAAACTAGTTGAAGGTCGAGATGTGGGAAATCAATGGGGAACCGCCGGTGTGGGTCGGTTTGGGCCAAACCGGGTTTTTTTAACTGATTGTAGTTTTTTGGGCGAACCGGTTTTTTTGCCCATCTCTATGTCCGAGTACTTCCCGAGTACTCCCCCTAGGCCGGGTACTCGCAACTCTCCAGCCGACCGATTTGGCAGCGCCTAACGACTTTTGCAACCATGATAACAATTATGTTTTATAAAATAAATATTAAAAAAATAAGATAACAATTTGATTAGTTGAACAATACCTTCTTCTCAACCATAATAACTGAATAGAGTGAGATTGTACTGGATTATTATACATTGACCAGCTCTATAAACAAATCAAAGCGTGGTTTTATGGTTTCATATATTGGCCATTTAATATTAATAATTTACAAAACAACCCTTACTTAAAGCATTCATAGTAGGTTTCATATATTATTGTGAGTGTGTTTCTTATATTATAAGAATGGTTATGAGTGTTTGTGCGTGAAAGAAAAATAAAATATTACTATTAATCTGTATATTAAAAAAAAATACTTTTCACCCCTTATATATATTTTTTTATTATTTATGAAAATGGTTGTGATTGAAGAGGTGAGAAAATATAGTGATAAATGTATAAAAAAAATCCTTAATTGAAAACTAGAGATAAAAAATAGTAATTTTTTTGTAATTATAAGAATAAGAATAAGAAACTTAATGTAAATGCTCTTACATCCCATTCAACCACGTGTTTAGTGTTCAAAATCAATAGCTTGAAAATCATGCCGATACATTCCGGCGACTTGATGACCCCGATGAAGTAGTTTAACTGTGAATAACAATCACTTTGACCACATGTTTGCTGAGTCATGTTTATTGAAGTAGTCGAGTTTGTTCCGAGTCCGTAGGAGTTAGTTATTGAATGCTTCTATTTTGTTATCGAGTCTATAAGGCTAATTAAATCCGGTGCTACTGAATGAATAAACACATAAATTTCAGTGAGTATATTGATACTACTTGGTACCTTCACCCGATTGACCAAAGAAAACAGGCAAGTCTGTAGCGATATTTCTCGAAAAAAGATGCCGCTAAGGGAAATCGATCTATCTCTCCCTCTCTTCACCATTAGGGAGTTTATAGTGCTATGTAAGCCTCTTTGCAAATAAAGAGGATTTTCTCCACCAACATGATAGGAATTGATTACACAAACAACATCCATTAATGGGTTAAAGAAAACACATAAAATTACCTCAAGAAAATTGAAAGAAGAATAATCAATTGGAAATCGATAGCTTGGAAATCATGGTTGGTGGCGAGGCCTCGAAATGTAATTTCAGGTTCGGAGACAGCGTACTCACTCTAAACTTACCAAACCGGCCAAGAGAATCAGGGCAGAGGACCGTCAATTGACCATTAGCCTGTTGGTTATCAGAGCAAAGATATTCGAATACAAGACACACAAAAACCTCTACTCAATGAACACCAGGGAACACTTAATAGTTTATTGAAGAGTAAATTTTATGGTTGGTCCCTGTGGTTTCATCTAAATTTTGAATTTGATCCTTGATCTTTATAACTTGCATATATGGTTTCTAATCTTTAATTTCTATTTCTTTTTTAGGGGGTATTTCTGTCTTGTACAATATTTGTTTACTAGGGTTTAATTCATCACAATTATATGTATCTTGTATATGAACATTTCAAAAATTAAAAATGTTTGTTTCATGAAACTAGCAAAGGTGCCAAGTAGATTCTTAACGGTCAGTACGGTGGTGGATCTATAGATGATACGCGCACATTCGCATCCCTTGTTCTCCCACATTGCCATGCATTCTCCTTTGTTTATTGTGTTTCCAATTTATTTTTCTGCATATTTCTTTCATTATTTATTCAATTATTTTCCTTAGTGTGATGGTGGGTTAGTGGTTGGTAATGCATATGAAATGAATGTTAATTAATTAACTAAACTAAATCTTGTGACATCCGGTAATTTTCCATTACCAAACTCCGTTAGTTCCGTTAGGTCTTGCATACACGTGTCGTGAGCACACACTAGTTGTCGTTGAACGTTGGTGACTTAATAATAATTAATACTGATAAACAGATAATTATTTAACTAATAATGTTGGTTATTAGTTGTGCTTATGCGATTTAAATATTATTTGTAGATTTTATCTTGTAACGTGCCAACGTGTGTATTTAACTAGTGTACTTTGTGACTAGTGAAAATAATGCATATGATTATTATTGTGGATTAATAATGTTTATATTATTAAGTTAAAACCTTTTAAAAAGTGTTTAAAAGCTTAGTTTTTATAAAATATAAACAAAGCGGGTTAAGTGTAATTTCCTAAAACTAAAACTTAACAAACGCTTTATTACTATAAGATGTGTATAGTATGATATAGTATACTGATTTACAAACGCTTTATTACTATAAGATGTGTATAGTATGATATAGTGTTGAATACCATGAAAGTCCTCACACTTTCGGATCGTTAATATTGGTAACTAGCGGGAAATCTTGGGCAGTACTACTGGGTCTGACAAGCCCCACCTGTGCGACTCGAGGTCAAACGGGTGAAATTTTGTCCAAACATAAACATTGTCACGACCTGGTAAGTCGAGACGGGAGGCAACAAACGAAACACAGTCAACTTCGATCGCGAAATCACTATGATTATTACTTGTGAATTTAGACTAGTTATCTAATTCATGCACGCTTATATTGTACTCTTATATTTTATACTGATACAGTTATGTTTTACTAAAACTCTTGAACTCATCAACCATTTTGTTGACTCTTTTAGTATGTTATTCTCAGGTTGAAGTTACTTTTGCATAGGTGCACATTCACGGGTTAGCATTGTAGATGTCAGTATTGTTGGAACCCTTTTGTTGGTTTTTGGTTGTTAAGCATTTATGTATTTGTTTTGCACAACATTGGGCGCGTGTTTGCGCATGTTTATATCGTGTTACATTATTCTGGTTTTCATATTTATTAAATGCTTCCGCATCTTTTTAAAGTTAAACTCTGATTTTGGTTGTATGTTCATATAGAGTCATTCTGAGTAACTAATGACTGAGATCCTGTTTTTTTCACACGCCTCGCGGTAAAACCCTGCCCGTGGATTTTGAGGGTGTGACAAATCTACTGCTTAGAATCTTTGCTAATATTTCTTGCTCTCATTCTTGCCTAAGACCCAACAGACCTCACCATTAGATCGTTAGAAGTGTTAGAGTTCAAGGTTTTGATGGAATCTTGGAGTTCATAGATGGTTTGATCAAGCAACTCGATGCAATTGTTGACTCAAGTTGTTTCTTGAATATTAACCTTGATCGGGATAAGTATATTGTATATAAACATTTTGAAAATAAAAATGTTTGAGTTGATTAAAATAGAGGCATAATTTGTCACACCCTCAAAATCCGCGTGCAGGGTTTTACCGCGAGGCGCGTGACATACCAGGATCTCAGTCATTAGTTACCAAGAACGACTTTATATGATTACTAAACAAAACCAGAGTTAACGTTTAAAATACTGCGGAAGCGTTTTTAAAACTAGAAAACCCAAAACAAGTAGTATGTAAAGAGAATGCGCAAAACATACGCGCCCCAAACACAAATGTTTAATAGGAAAAATAAACCCAAATGTGTAAACAAACAATGTAGACAACTCAACGATGCTGGTGTGCGTGCTCCTAGGCAACTGGCAACCTTAACCTGAGAATAGCATACTAAACAAGTCAACACATGGTTGGTGAGTTCAAGAGTTTGCGTTAAAATATAAACCAATCAACAGTTTCCAGAGCATAAGTAGTGTATTGCAATAGATAGCTAGTCTATTAACATAAAAATATTAATCATAGTGATTTCGCGATCGAAGCTGACTGTGTTACGTTTGTTGCCTCCCGTCACGACTTACCGTGTCGTGACGAATATGTGTTGGGACAAAATTGCACCCGTTTGACCTCGAGTCGCACAGGTGGGGCTCGTCAGACCCAGTAGTGCTACCCAAAATTTCCCCGCTAGTCAATATTAACAATCCGAAAGTGTGAGGACTTTCCATGGTAAACAGCACTATTTCAATATTATACACACTCATATATAAAAGCGTTTGTGATCAACAGTATGCTATCTCCCCCAAAAGAGATTATGTAAAATGAGTGGGGCAAGAACTCACCTAATGCGCGCAAGAATTAACCTAGAGCTTAACTTGAAAGAAAGAGGGAAAGACAACCTTCAAAGGTCACCTAGAACACAAGAGTACATAAGTACATGTACGCAGAATCAACATGAAACCCTAAGTGTTCTACAAACCAAGAGACTCAAGGTTTAAGAAAGACAAGACACATTTGACCCAGTTGACCCGTTTGACCCATTGGCGACATTATAGGTGATAACTCGTTAATACTAACACAATAGCATATCATACATGATCAACATACAACCCAACAATAGTCCTAACATACCCATATGACCCATTACCATGAATTCCCACAAACAGGCCAAATCAGATAACTATCCAACTAAACATTCATACGACACAAACAACACATTTAGTTACCTTAGAAATCATCCATGAATACACTAGCATGATCCTAATATCCCAAACATGCTCAAATCATCCAATTCAAGGATTTGCACAATTAAAGTTTCCCTTTTGGGAAAGTTCATCCCAAATTCATCAAACTCCCACTACATTCATGAATTCATCAATTATATACCAATTCAAGCCCATGACAACATTTAAACATGATCAACAACACCTAATCATCATGATTCATCAACTTTCATACCCAAAAGTTACTATCTTTAGTAAGGTATGAACTACAACATGCATTCTTGAATTCCTAACATTCATATCAACCATCTAGCATCTAAACATCATTACAAACACATCCATAACATTCATACATCAACCAATCATCAATTCATGCAAAATAAAGTTACTATTATTAGTAATCTATGAACAATGTATCAAAATCATAGCTTTCTTGCATAATCGACGTTAAATAGAATATATACAATCCAACTAACATCATTACAACATCAAACAACCAACATTCAACATCCAATTTGATCCAAACTCGCCTCAAACTCACGGCCAAGATGATCATATGAACAAACAACCAAAATCCAAACTTTCTTGCATAATCAACGTTAATTAACATGTAATCTATCTAACAAACACATTAACATCAACAAACAAGCAACATTCGGCCTCCCATTCATCCAAATTGCAAATAACTTTCGGCTAGAATAAAATACATGAAAGAAACACGAATTTACCTTCTAAATCGCGAAAAGGAACGAGATTGGATGCTTCTAGTGCGATGTATGCCTTGCAATCGGTCCAAAATCGCAGGTTTGTGCTTGATCTCAATCGATTTTCGCAAGGGAGAGGGAGAAGAGAGTTGGTCGCGGCCGAGGGGGGGGGGGTTTTAGGGTTGGGAATTTCATTTTGTAACTTAATTTTTCACAATTACACTTTACACCTTGTAATTTGTATTTTTTATCAAATTAATCTTTTAAATACTTTTTAAAATAGTTTTTAACTTAATAATGTAAACATTATTAGTCGACAATACTAATTTTATAAATTATCTCACTAATCACAAGATTCACGAAATGATGCACACGTTTCCTCTTTACGCGATAACGTTACAGTTAACATTTAAATCACATAAGCATAACTTAATAATCACATTGTTAACTTAATTATCATCAATTTAACATTACTGATTATTGTTAAGTCACCAACGTTCAACGACAACTAGTGTGTGCTCCCGACACGTGTATGCAAGACTTAACGGAACAAACGGAGTTTGGTAACGGAAAATTACCGGATGTCACATTATCCCCATGTTGAAAGAATTTTCGTCCCGAAAATTGCGTTACATGGTGAGTGTTCCATTACTGGTCTACTGCATTGGCACAAGGAAATCGAAATCGTGTAAGTTTTGGATGAGTTATCACATCATCCCCATGTTGAAAGAAATTTCGTCCCGAAATTTAATCAGTACCTTCGCCGGCTGGCATCGTCCTTTCGAATAGCTGAGGGTACTTAAGCTTCATTTGGTCTTCACGTTCCCATGTGAATTCTGGTCCACGTCTCGAGTTCCAACGAAATTTGACAATGGGTATCTTGTTTTGCTTAAGCGTTTTCACCTCACGATCCATCACTTCGACCGGTTCCTCAATGAAACGTAATTGTTCGTCTACTTGATTCTTCCAGTGGTACGACCATCGTTTCATCCGTTAAACATTTCTTTAGATTTGAAACATGGAATACATCATGGATTCCACTCAATGAATCAGGTAAGGCTAGTCGATAGGCCACTGGGCCAATTCTTTCCACTATCTCAAATGGTCCAACGTATCTCGGATTTAGCTTTCCTCGCTTACCAAACCGAACTACGCCTTTCCACGGTGAGACTTTTAATAAAACCTTGTCACCTATCTGAAATTCCAAAGGTTTTCGTCGTTTGTCAGCATAGCTTTTCTGTCTGTCTCGCGCTGCGGCCATGCGGTTTCTTATCTGAACAATCTTCTCAGTTGTCTCGTGTACTAGTTCGGGACCCGTTAATTGACTTTCACCAATTTCAGCCCAGCAAACTGGCGATCTACACTTTCTCCCATACAAAGCTTCAAATGGTGCTGCCTTTATACTAGTGTGATAACTGTTGTTGTAAGAAAATTCCACCAATGGTAGGTGAACTTCCCAGTTATTCCCGAAGTCAATCACACAAGCACGTAACATGTCCTCCAAAGTCTGTATAGTACGCTCGCTTTGACCATCAGTCTGTGGATGATAAGCAGTACTCATATCCAATCGCGTACCTAAAGTTTTTTGCAACGACTGCCAAAAGTGTGATGTGAAACGAGAATCGCGATCAGAAATGATTGAGATTGGTACTCCATGCCTCGAAATGATCTCCTTCAGATAAAGTCGGGTTAACTTCTCCATCTTATCTGTTTCCTTTATCGCTAGGAAATGAGCAGATTTTGTTAATCGGTCCACGATAACCCATATTGTATCACAACCCGTAGAAGTACGAGGTAACTTAGTAATAAAATCCATTGATATTTGATCCCACTTCCACATAGGGATCTCGGGTTGTTGTAATAGTCCAGATGGTTTCTGATACTCCACTTTCACCTTCGAGCAGGTCAGACACTTACTCACATAAGTAGCTACATCTGCTTTCGTGTTAGGCCACCAATAGTGCGCCTTCAAATCGTGGTACATCTTGTCAGATCCAGGATGTATAGAATACCTGGACTTGTGAGCCTCACTCATCACCAAGTCTCTCAGGTCTCCGTGTAGAGGTACCCATAGTCTATCCATGAAGTAACGAATCCCATCCGCTTTTACTTCCAATTGTTTTTCCATACCCCTTAACGATTCAGACCCAATGTTTTCTGCTTTCAAAGCTTCTGTTTGAGCCTCTCGGATTTGTTCAGGTAATTGCGTACTAATCGTTAGTTGCAGAGCTCGCACACGTCGAGGTTTAGCAGTCTCTTTTCTACTCAGCGCATCAGCAACTACATTTGCTTTCCCTGGGTGGTACTTAATAGCACAATCATAGTCGTTTAACAATTCCACCCAGCATCTTTGCCTCATGTTCAACTCCTTTTGCTCAAAGATGTGCTGAAGACTCTTGTGATCGGTGTAGATGGTGCATTTGGTACCGTACAAGTAATGTCTCCAGATCTTTAAGGCAAAAACAACCGCACCCAGTTCCAAGTCATGGGTGGTATAGTTCTTCTCATGAATCTTCAATTGTCTAGAGGCGTAAGCTATCACTTTATCCCGCTGCATCAAGACATATCCAAGTCCTTGAATAGACGCATCGCAGTAGACTACGAAGTCATCACTACCATCCGGTAACGCTAATATTGGTGCGCTACACAATTTATGTTTCAGCAACTGAAAAGCAGATTCCTGACTCTCACCCCATTTGTACGTCGTTCCCTTGTGAGTCAAGGCTGTGAGAGGTTGTGCAATCTTAGAGAATCCTTCAATGAATCGTCGATAATATCCTGCTAATCCAAGGAATTGTCGTATCTCACTTGGTGTCTTAGGAACAGACCAATTCTTTATCGCTTCAATCTTAGCAGGATCAACATGTATTCCCTTCTCGTTGACAATATGACCCAAGAATTGTACCTCACGTATCCAGAAATCACACTTAGAAAACTTTGCGTACAGTTGTTCCTTTCTAAGTAATTCTAAGATCAAACGTAAGTGCTCTCCATGTTCTTCCTCGGTCCTTGAGTATATCAGTATGTCATCAATAAAGACGATAACAAACTGATCAAGATAGGGTTCGCACACGCTATTCATGAGGTCCATGAATACTGCTGGTGCATTCGTCAACCCAAATGGCATGACCAAAAATTCATAGTGACCATATCGTGTACGGAAAGCAGTCTTCGAGATGTCCTCTTCTCGAACTCTCAGCTGATGATACCCAGACCTCAGATCAATCTTAGAGTAATAGCTTGATCCTTGCAGTTGATCAAACAAATCATCGATACGAGGTAAGGGATATCTATTCTTGATAGTAACCTTGTTCAGTTCCCTATAGTCAATGCACATTCGAAATGTACCATCCTTCTTCTTCACAAATAGAACTGGCGCTCCCCAGGGCGACGAACTCGGTCGGATGAACCCTTTATCCAACAACTCTTGTAGTTGGGCAGATAATTCCTGCAGTTCGTTCGAAGCTAACCGGTACGGTGCTCTCGCAATTGGAGCGGCTCCTGGAGTCAACTCAATCTGGAATTCAACTTGACGATGAGGCGGTAATCCAGGAAGGTCTTCCGGAAACACCTCAGGAAACTCACGAACTACGGGGATATCCTCTATCTTCTTTTCCTCAGTCTGTTTATCTGTGACGAGTGCCAATATGGCTAGTCGACCCTTTCGTAACAACTTCTGTGCTTTCATAAACGAGATGATGCCTATCACTGCACCACTCCTATCACCTCTGACCGTAAGGACTTCTTCACCAATGGGAATCCGTATGATCTTCTCGTGGCATATGACTTCTGCTTGTTTATCGGAAAGCCAATCCATGCCTACTACCACATCGAAACTTCCTAGTGTAACAGGCATGAGATCTATGGTGAATGTATGACCAGCAAGCTCTATCTTGCAGTCTCTAAGAATATGCGTTACGTGAATCTGTGTACCGTCAGCTAACTCTACGGTGTATTTAGATTCTAAGGCTGAGGGCATACCACTTAAAAGACTACAGAACCTAGTGGACACGAAACTTCTATCGGCTCCGGTATCGAATAAGGTAGCAAAACAACCATTAACCGAAAATTTACCAGTTACTGTTGTAGGATCGTTTAGAGCCTCACCTGAGCCAATGACGAAGGCTCTTCCTTTGGCTCCATTATTGTTTCCACCATTGTTGTTTCCATTACCGTTGTTGTTATTGTTGTTGCCATTCTTATTGTTGTTGTTGTTTCCATTGTTGTTGTTACCATTACCATTCCTCTTAAGCTGGGGACAGTTGCGTTTGTAATGGCCTTCTTTTCCGCATTCAAAACAACCTTTCGGAGTTTCTTGTGATTGTTGTGGCTTCTTCATCAGTTCACCCCGACAGTCTTTGGCCGCATGACCAATCTTCCCACAACGTTGACACTTGAAGTTATCACACCGACCCACATGGTGGTAGTTACACCGGTTGCACTTCGGCAGTCTTCCACCATACCCACCGGGTCCTTGATTTGAGTGAGTCGCCTGGTTGAAGCTTCGGTTGTTATCGAACTTCCATTGCTGTTGATGCTGATGCTATTGAGTGTGCTGTTGTTGCTAAGATTGGTTGTTTGACAAAGATCCCTTATTGCCAGAGTTGTCCCAGTTGCATTTATTGTCAGGCATGCTTGCCATAGCGCACTGTTTGGGTAGCTTTCCCTGCTCCACTGCTTGGTCAGTAAGCTTGTGAGCCAATCGAATAACCTGGTGGATAGTGGTGAGGTTCACAACAGTCACCATGCTTTGTATCTCAGGAACCAAGCCACGCTGATAAAGCTCAATTCATTTGATCGGCGGATTGATCATGCCTGGGCAAAGCGTTGCCAAATCGTGAGACCTCATGGTGTAAACCTCGATCTCAGATTCCTTCCATCTTTAATTTCCAGAAAGCCTCCAACTTCTGGACTTCATCCAGTTCTTCCTCCGGATCTTCTTCTGGTTCTTCCTCATTAGGGTCTTCCCCAAAGGTGCAGGAGCTTCAGCAATCTGAAGTGCTGCTAGCTGTGCCTCTAAATCAGCAACCTATTATCGATCTCCATATTATGGTGATCCTGTGCGTCCATGTGCTCACTAAGTGCTACCACGTTGCCTGCCAGAGTATGATGTCCACCAATGGCCATCGAAAGTCGCTCCTGAAGCGTATCTACCTGGTAACGCAGCTGACGCATCTCAGATCGTAATGCAGAGTTCTCATCAGTGAGTCCTCTAATTCGCTGTCGCTCTGTGTCCAGTGTGGCTACCAAAGCTGCAAATGCCTGCTCCAGGGGGATGCTCAAGGTAGGAAGTGTAGGCAAAGTAGAGGCGGTTGATGACCTAGTCCTAGGTCGTGTAGGTGCTACAGGTGGTACGCGCTCTCTATATGCCATACGGTTTATGTAAGTGGGGTAGAAATCCCAGTTACGCGGAGGATCGAGCTCAGGAGGTATGAAAGGCTGATCCCAGTCTATCTCGCCAGGAGGATAAGGATGTCGGGGCCAGTTAAATCCCCTATCAGGTACAGGAGACGTAGGAGGAGACTCAGATCGTGCAGGTCTCTTGCCTAAATTCCTGGACGACGATGCCATGCTGCGAAGTACGTGTTGCGTATGCCAATGAGTATACAGTAAGGAGAGTAAACGATGAGTAACTAACAACTGTGCGGTTATAGTCTAGTGTGTGTATGCAACCTAGTTCCCTATAACCAATGGCTCTGATACCAATCTGTCACACCCTCAAAATCCGCGTGCGGGGTTTTACCGCGAGGCGCGTGACATACCAGGATCTCAGTCATTAGTTACCAAGAACGACTCTATATGATTACTAAACAAAACCAGAGTTAACGTTTAAAATACTGCGGAAGCGTTTTTAAAACTAGAAAACCCAAAACAAGTAGTATGTAAAGAGAATGCGCAAAACATACGCGCCCCAAACACAAATGTTTAATAGGAAAAATAAACCCAAATGTGTAAACAAACAATGTAGACAACTCAACGATGCTGGTGTGCGTGCTCCTAGGCAACTGGCAACCTTAACCTGAGAATAGCA
Source organism: Flaveria sonorensis (assembly GCA_025506505.1). Classification (NCBI taxonomy): domain Eukaryota; kingdom Viridiplantae; phylum Streptophyta; class Magnoliopsida; order Asterales; family Asteraceae; genus Flaveria; species Flaveria sonorensis. The sequence continues at coordinate 11,458,227 of CM046423.1, read as the reverse complement.
TACTAAACAAGTCAACACATGGTTGGTGAGTTCAAGAGTTTGCGTTAAAATATAAACCAATCAACAGTTTCCAGAGCATAAGTAGTGTATTGCAATAGATAGCTAGTCTATTAACATAAAAATATTAATCATAGTGATTTCGCGATCGAAGCTGACTGTGTTACGTTTGTTGCCTCCCATCACGACTTACCGTGTCGTGACGAATATGTGTTGGGACAAAATTGCACCCGTTTGACCTCGAGTCGCACAGGTGGGGCTCCTCAGACCCAGTAGTGCTACCCAAAATTTCCCCGCTAGTCAATATTAACAATCCGAAAGTGTGAGGACTTTCCATGGTAAACAGCACTATATCAATAGTATACACACTCATATATAAAAGCGTTTGTGATCAACAGTATGATATCTCCCCCAAAAGAGATTATGTAAAATGAGTGGGGCAAGAACTCACCTGATGCGCGCAAGAATTAACCTAGAGCTTAACTTGAAAGAAAGAGGGAAAGACAACCTTCAAAGGTCACCTAGAACACAAGAGTACATAAGTACATGTACACAGAATCAACATGAAACCCTAAGTGTTCTACAAACCAAGAGACTCAAGGTTTAAGAAAGACAAGACACATTTGACCCAGTTGACCCGTTTGACCCGTTGGCGACATTATAGGTGATAACTCGTTAATACTAACACAACAGCATATCATACATGATCAACATACAACCCAACAATAGTCCTAACATACCCATATGACCCATTACCATGAATTCCCACAAACAGGCCAAATCAGATAACTATCCAACTAAACATTCATACGACACAAACAACACATTTAGTTACCTTAGAAATCATCCATGAATACACTAGCATGATCCTAATATCCCAAACATGCTCAAATCATCCAATTCAAGGATTTGCACAATTAAAGTTTCCCTTTTGGGAAAGTTCATCCCAAATTCATCAAACTCCCACTACATTCATGAATTCATCAATTATATACCAATTCAAGCCCATGACAACATTTAAACATGATCAACAACACCTAATCATCATGATTCATCAACTTTCATACCCAAAAGTTACTATCTTTAGTAAGGTATGAACTACAACATGCATTCTTGAATTCCTAACATTCATATCAACCATCTAGCATCTAAACATCATTACAAACACATCCATAACATTCATACATCAACCAATCATCAATTCATGCAAAATAAAGTTACTATTATTAGTAACCTATGAACAATGTATCAAAATCATAGCTTTCTTGCATAATCAACGTTAACTAGCATATATACAATCCAACTAACATCATTACAACATCAAACAACCAACATTCAACATCCAATTTGATCCAAACTCACCTCAAACTCACGGCCAAGATGATCATATGAACAAACAACCAAAATCCAAACTTTCTTACATAATCAACGTTAATTAACATGTAATCTATCTAACAAACACATTAACATCAACAAACAAGCAACATTCGGCCTCCCATTCATCCAAATCGCAAATAACTTTCGGCTAGAACAAAATACATGAAAGAAACACGAATTTACCTTCTAAATCGCGAAAAGGAACGAGATTGGATGCTTCTAGTGCGATGTATGCCTTGCAATCGGTCCAAAATCGCAGGTTTGTGCTTGATCTCAATCGATTTTCGCAAGGGAGAGGGAGAAGAGAGTTGGTCGCGGCCGAGGGGGGGGGGGTTTTAGGGTTGTGAATTTCATTTTGTAACTTAATTTTTCACAATTACACTTTACACCTTGTAATTTGTATTTTTTATCAAATTAATCTTTTAAATACTTTTTAAAATAGTTTTTAACTTAATAATGTAAACATTATTAGTCAACAATACTAATTTTATAAATTATCTCACTAATCACAAGATTCACGAAATGATGCACACGTTTCCTCTTTACGCGATAACGTTACAGTTAACATTTAAATCACATAAGCATAACTTAATAATCACATTGTTAACTTAATTATCATCAATTTAACATTACTGATTATTGTTAAGTCACCAACGTTCAACGACAACTAGTGTGTGCTCCCGACACGTGTATGCAAGACTTAACGGAACAAACGGAGTTTGGTAACGGAAAATTACCGGATGTCACATAATTATAAAAATGTTAAGGGAGATGAATAAACCTAAATAAGAAAAATGCTATAAAAATGAAAAGACATAAACACCCTTTTATTAACATTTAGATTTAACAAAAATTAGAGTCTTGCGTTAAAAATGAAAGAGAAATTGAAGATTACGGACTTAATTTGCAACTTTAAGAGATTAGGAATCAAACCCAAAATTTTTATAAAACCACAAGGACCAACCGTAAAATTTACTCTTTATTGAATATGATTATATGCATGAGATTAACATGAACAAATGGGTATAATTTGAAATTAAATGATAAATACTTGTTTAGCATCCCGTGTATTACACATGTTGAATATATAATATCTTATCTTATCTTATGTTATTATCTTATCTTACTACTCTAATTACTACTCTAATAAAACAGTAACTTGAGATGACACATGATAACATCATAATCATTCTCACAAAAAATTTCCCGCATCTCTCTCCTATTAAATATTCACCTTAAATACTAATAATATTATTTAACACTTTTTAAGATTTAATAAATTAAGAAAGAGATATTTTTATTAATGTTATTTCTAAATAAACAATTTTTTTATAAAATAATAAATTTCTTTCTAAAGCATCAAACATTTTTAAAAATACAAAATATTTTAGAATTGGTATTTTTACAAAGTAAATATTTTAAAAATCAAAAATAATTAAATTTTGAAGTTATAATAAAGAATACTTTAAAAATTACATTTCTATTTGTTTGTTTTAGAATATTTTTTTTTGTTTTTGAAAAAATTTTAAAAACAAATTTTTAAAAAGTTGATATCATTGTTTTATTTTAGTTTTTACTTATATGTAATTTCAGTCATATCATATCTTAGAATATCATTTTATAATTAATAAATTTTATTATATTAATATTTTATTTTTTCAACCCGTGTAATATATGAGTTTACTAAACCTAGTATTAAATAGTTAGTAACGAAAACTTATGAATTATAAAACGGTTTTTGAGATAACATATGATTAAAATTACTTATGAGTAAGAATTGTCAAGTTATAAAACGAAGATATCATTTTCTAAACTTTTGTTTTTATCTTTTATTTTTTTTTGTTTTTCAAAAGAAAAGTTTTTTTGTAACATTTTGTGTTAATCAAACCGTTTAAAAAATATCATCTTTAAAATTTCCTTATTATAACTTTGAATTTTAATTATGTTCAATTTATAAATATTTATTTTAATTATTTTTGCATTTTAAAAAATTTTAATGTTTTTGAAAAAATTGATTTTATAAAAAAATTATTTTCTTAGTAATTATATTTATAGAAATATCTCAAGAACCCTTACAGACATGTACACCTATAATTCTTCAGCAAACATAAAGGTACATTATTCTAAATAGTCTCAGTTGTAACAGGACGAAACCAACAGAAAATAGAGTATCTGTAGATAATGAAAGTGTGTATAAAGCATCAATGAGAAACAAAGATGACTCCTTGTTTTTACCTTCGAACACTTGAATATATTATATTTGAACTCCACAATGGAAATTTGAGTCCTCAGGCTTTCAATCATATGCATCGTTTCCAGAACACCGCTTCCAATCTCCATTTTTTGTATTTATGCCCCGAATACACAACATAAATTCAATAAATAAGTCTTAAACAAAGAAAGTTACAAACGTAAACAGTATTAAACAAATAAGTACATTTGGTGCTCCATCAAATCAGGATTCTATTGAGAGAAAGCTCTAAATCTGATTCTCTCTCCTGATGAAAATAAAGAAAACGTAATATGCTTGTTTTTCTTCTAAACTACTCAACCATTCTCATTTGAATCCTCTCTACTAACCTGCCAGCATGTATGTTTTGACATGGGTTGACAAATGACAGGTTTACAAGAAGGAAACTTTCATAGAATTCCAGGTAGTAGATGTTGAAGATTTCTTGTTGACACAGGAATCTAGAAAGCACCAGGGCCTTTCTTTCAATATCATACATCCGTCCTATGATTGGATTTGCAGTAGGATTGGATGAAGGTGACATGGCCCTTGGTACAAAACCCTCCTCAAATAGGCTTTGAAAGATGGCATCCACAATAATATGGGCCAAAAAAAGTTGTTGAGTTTGGACAATTACAAGTGAGGGTGTATCCTCAATGTCCATCCTCCGGGCAGTGCTCCCATGTTTTATGATACCAATTGCAGGACCGGGTGTGGTTCAAACAACAATTTTACGATTGAAGATTATCAACTAAACACACTTACTATATCAAATAGGGAACTAGATAGTGAAATAATAAACAACAAGTAAGAACACTCAAGAACAGAAAGATAGGTTTTCAAGAATGATGTATATTGCTCTCAAGTGTTTACAAGTATTGCAATGATTTTTCCTTAGAATGATACATGAAATACTTTATATACAACCTATAGTCGGCCATACTTTGAAGGCCAGTTGGACACTAATCTAGACAACAAGATCAATTTAGAGTCAAAAGGCAGATTGCCTTTTGACTTGTAGCTATGACAGGCCATAGCTCACATCCTATTATAATACAATAAGGATAAAAGTGCTAAAGTAGGAAATTACAGATGAGAGACCTTGTTGTACAGTTGACAAAAGTAAAAAGATAATCAACAACTTGTATAAATTGGTGAGTCTTCAGAGTTGACAGCAAAAAGGTCTTCTACTTTTGTCAAAGGTATGTCAGAGTCTGTTTCTTCTGAGATTTCAGACTTTGGAAGAAACACTAAGTTTTCTTAGCCTTCGGAAGAGTTTAGTCTTCAAGCTTAGGAAGACTTTGTCTTTAAGCTTTGGAAGATTCACTTTGGCTTTGGAAGATTTCTGTCTTTGACTTCGGAAGATTTGACACTTAGTTATTTTCTTTGTTTATGGTCAAATCTTTCGAAGTACTTCCTTCCTTGCACTTCATTGCATGCTGAGAGACCTTTGGTTAGCATCAGTCTTTAAGATAATCATCTTGATCTTACAGCTATATTATGGGTAATTAAAAAATAAATGTAAGGCCCCATTCCCGGAGACCTCACAGTTGGACAATCATAGCATTTTTCATTAAAAAAATGAATACATTTCATAAAAACATCGCAGCGGATTAAGTTATCAAAAACCATTCATGCATTAATACTTGATGTTGTCTAATAATACATCATTGTATTTTAACTGTTACAAAAGAATCATCCAGTTGTATTACAAAACAACAATATGAATGGATGCCAGTCTTTGCCCGCCAAGAAGCCTTACCCGCGTGCCATCCCCAGCAACAAGTTACCTGCTAACTGAAAATGCATAAAAGTCAGCATTGCTGAGTGAGTTCTTGTTTTAAAATTAAAGTCCCTTGTATATATAAAAAAATATCATTTTTCTTAAACTGCTCCCTTTTCAAAAATCCATTACTTTCGTACGTGTTCACACATCATACGTACAACAAGATAATATTTATTATCATCTTTCATCATTATTCTCATTTATTCATCATTATCTTTAACTTTCTACCGAACCAATGTGCAATACCCCGAACATTGTGCACAAAGCTGGTACTGGGCCTAGGGCCTATAAATAGACCCCGAACATTATGCACGAAGCTGACTCCAGTACCTGGGGCAAGCAACAAGGGTCCTGTCAATCTCTAGGATTGACCCTGTGTGCATCCTTCGGGTTAGCTAAACCGCACACAGTTGAGCTGACAACCTAATGGCTGTGAACCTCCTTTCATTCGCTTGCAAGACTTTCATTCATTCGTTATGTTCCACTTTTCATTATCATTAATCTTTCACTTCTTTATGATAATAATTTACGCATACGAGCATAAACACACCACATAAAGTCACGTAATAATACGTAATAGGGAACATAAATAACAGGCCACAAACATGCACAACACCAACGAACATAACCATCAAGACATCACAGGGCTTAGTCTTAAAATTTCTATTTCCCAAAATTTCAGAAAATTTTCTAAGGCATTTAGGCGCATGAGTACTATGTAGGCGCATGAGTACTACTTGGGCGCATGAACTATACTTAGGCATTTGGACAGTAGGCGCATGGGGTACTTAGGTGAATGGGAAAGGACTTAGGCGCAAGGACAGAATTCCAGGCGCATGGGCACTATTTGGGCGTATAAACAGTTAGGCACATGGATAAAATTCCAAGCGCATGGACACTATGTTGGGCGCATGGACAGTTGTAATTTCAAACTTACACTATTTTTCAAACCCAATCATCGTTTAACATATTCCTAACCCAAATCTATCATGCCAAACACCTAAATCAAGCATATAAACACGAAACATAACAATTCATACACAAACATACAATCACCAGTATAAATAGGGGTACAAACTTACGATTAAACATGCTGAAATATGTTAAAAGTTGATTACATGCATTTCCAGCCCCAAAACAAATTTAAAACATCAAAACCGAGGTTCTAGAACTCACCTATGGCAGCCTTCAAGCAAAACTCCACCAAACTCGAGGGCACAAATAGTTCAAACATTTAAAAAAAACACACAACCGAACACACAAAAACACATAAGAATCGGTCCTGAAGCTGAAAACTCAGCTAAAACCGAACAAAAACGCATGTAAAACACTCACCTTAGCAAAATCAGCTTCTTCACACTCAAGAACCGAGAGAACTTCTGCTTCTTCTTTTTTCTTTCTTCTTTCCAGCCGAAAGAGGAGTAGAAAAGTGGGGTGTATGGGCGGCCATGCCTATTTAAACATAAAATAATAATGTTTTGTCCTTTACACAACTTTAGCCCCTCCACTTATGCAAATTCTCCTTTCTTTCTTTATACTTTTCTTTTCTTTTCTTTTCTTTTTAGAAAATTTTTGGGTGTTACAAGTCCACCCCCGCTATAGAGGTTTCGTCCCCAAAACCTATCACTCTTCGAATAGTTGTGGGTAATGTTGTCTCATCTCTTCCTCAGTCTCCCACGTAGACTCGGATCCCTTCCTATGCCTCCACTATACTCGCACCAGTGGAACCATTTTATTCCGTAATTTCCCCTCCTTTCAGTCAATGATTACCACTAGTTGCTCTACATAATTGATTCGTTCATCCACTTCAATGTCCTCCAGTGGTACAATCATATCTTAATCAGCTAGGCATTTTCTCAGATGAGATACATGGAATGTTGGATGAATCCCACTTAACTCATTAGGCAGCTCCAACCTATAGGCCACCTCTCTTACTCGAGCAATGATTTAGAAAGGTCCTATATACCTTGGGCTCAGCTTACCCCGCTTTTTGAACCGAATGATCCCCTTCCAAGGCGAAACCTTCAGCGCAACTTTATCACCCACCTTGAATTCAATCGGCCTACGCCTCTTATCAGAATATGACTTTTGCCTATCTTTTGCCGCCTTCATAAAGTCCTTGATCTTTTCTAGCTTTTCAGTCGTAGCCTCGATCACTTCCATGCACCCCAACTCCTTCTGTCCAATGTCACCCCAACATACGAGCGTTCTACACTTCCTACCATATAGCATCTCATATGGTGGCATGCCAATGCTGGCATTATAACTATTGTTATATGAGAATTCAGCTAATGGTAAGTGTTCGTCCCAGCTTCCTCCAAAATCAACGACGCATGCTCGGAGCATATCCTCAAGCGTCTGTATAGTTCTCTCCGACTGACCATCTGTCTGAGGATGGTAAGCCGAACTGATATGCAACCACGTACCCATTGCATCATGGAATCTCTTCCAAAACTTAGATGTGAACCGAGTGTCACGGTCCAACACGATAGACACTTGTACACCATGATGGGTCACAATTTCCTTGATGAACAGATCTGCCAACCTCTCAGATGAAATACGGTTCGGTAGAAAGTGAGCACTCTTCATCAAACGATCAACTATCAGCCATATGGCATCATACCCCCTTGTCGTACGTGGTAACTTCGTAATGAAGTCCATGGTGATGTGCTCCCAGTTCCACTCGGTTATATCCAAAGGTTGGATCATCCCCGTATGGCTTCTGATGCTCCGCCTTCACTTGCAAGCAAGTAAGGCACTTACTCACGTACTCCGCCACATTGCTCTTCATACCCGGCCACCAGTAATCTTTCTTCATATCATGATACATCTTGGTAGCATTGGGATGAATGGAGTACCGAGCCTTATGAGCTTCATCCATGATTTTCCCCCGTAGGTCTCCATAACGAGGGATCCACATCCGCCCAAAGCGGGTTCTAACTCCGAGAGTATTCTCACCCAACTCAGAGACTACATCTCTCATCCTTTCGACGCGCTCTTCTTTCAACGCTTCGCCTTGGAACCCTTTGACCTGTGTCATCACATCGGAGGTCATCACCAACTGGTAAGCTTTCACCCGGATTGGCTCGGGTCTCTCCTTTCAGCTAAGGGCATCTGCCACTATATTGGCCTTGCCCGGATGATAGTGGATCTCACAATCATAATCCTTGATCAACTCTAGCCACCTCCTTTGCCTCATATTGAGATCTTTCTGCTCAAAGAAGTATTTCAAGCTCTTATGGTCAGTGAAGATAGTGCACTTCATCCCATACAAGTAGTGCCTCCAAATCTTCAATGCAAAGACCACAGCCGCTAGCTCTAAGTCATGAGTAGGGTAATTAGCCTCGTGAATTTTCAACTGTCGGGACGCATAGGCTATTACTCTTCCCCTCTGCATTAAGACGCAACCCAATCCCGAATAAGAAGCATCTGAATTGACCACCAAGTCTTCATTCCCTTCGGGTAACGTCAAGACAGGAGCTTGAGTCAACCTTGTCTTTAACTCCACAAAAGCGTTCTCCTGTTCCAGACCACATACAAACTTCACGACCTTGTGGGTCAACTTGGTCAATGGTGAGGCTATCTTGGAAAACTCTTGGATAAACCTCCTGTAGTAGCCCGCCAAGCCCAAGAAACTGTGGATCTCAAATGGCGTCTTTGGAGACTTCCATTGCATCACCGCCTCAACCTTTGCTGGGTCTACCATGATTCCTTCGGAATTTACCACGTGACTTAAAAACTGAACTTCACGCAACCAAAAAGTACACTTGGAGAACTTAGCATATAGCTTCTCTCTTCTGAGTGTCTCCAATACTTCACGAATATGACCGGCATGTTTTTCTTCGCTCTTCGAATAAATTAGAATATCATCTATAAACATAATTACTTATTTGTCCAACATCGGCCGACACTCCTGGTTCATCAAATCCATAAAGGTCGTTGGCGCGTTAGTTAGACCAAAGGACATAACGAGAAACTCGTAGTGTCCGTAACGAGTGCGAAAAGCTGTTTTAGGGATATCTTGCTCCTTCACCTTCAATTGATGGTAACCAGATCGGAGATCTATTCTCGAGAACCAACTGGCACATTGGAGCTAATCAAACAAGTCATCTATTCTTGGTAGCGGATATCGGTTCTTTACCATCAAATTGTTCAACTCACGATAGTCGATGCACATTCTCATACTACCGTCCTTCTTCTTTACAAATAAGACCGGAGCACCCCAGGGAGAGATACTCGATCGAATAAAGCCCTTGTCCATCAACTCTTGTAACTGAACCATAAGTTCCTTCATTTCCGATGGAGCCAATCGATACGGTTCTTTGGCAACAGGTTGAGCATCTGGTATCAAATCGATCTGAAACTCGATCTCGCGGTCCGGTGGCACACCTGGTAAATCTTCTGGGAACACGTCTGGAAAATCACACACAATTAGTACGTCGGACAATTATGGTACTGATGCATCCACATCCTTCACGTAAGCCAGGTAGGCGCTACATCCCCGTTTCATGCACTTCTCTGCCACCACCATCGAAATCACCTTCGGAAACATAGTAACTCGATCACTATAGACCGTTACCGAACGCCCATCAGGTGCTGTCAGTCGGATCATCTTCTTGCGACACATAATATTTGCCTCATAGGCTGCTAACCAATCCATCCCTAGAACTACATCAAATCCACCTAGGGGCATCACAAATAGTTTAGCAAAGAACCTATGACCTTCCAGTTCTATATCGCAATCCTCTATCAAGTCGGAAATCCTGGTAGACTTACCAGTGGCAGTTTCTACATCGAAGGGCTCATCAATGCTTCTACTACTAACGGGAAACTTAGCACAGAAAGCAGTAGAAATGAAACTCCTACTAGCACCAGAATCAAATAACACAGAGGCACAAGTTTGGTTTACTAGAAACATACCTGACACGACATCGGGGTCCACTCTAGCCTCCTCCCGGGTCATCGTGAATGCTCTAGCGCTTGCCCTCTGCCCTTCATTCTTGGCCCTCTTCTTCTCCCCAGAACTTTTAGCCCTTGGCTTCTTGCAATCCCTACTCAGATGACCTTCGTCACCGCAGTTGTAGCACCTCAACGCCTTACAATCCCTTGCCACATGACCAGGCTTCCCACATTTGAACAAACGTTCAGTCCCCACTTGCATTCTCCCTTATGCTCCTTCCCGCACTTGCAGTACTTCTTCATCCCCGTGCCTGCCGACACTACCCTCCGGTCATCCACCCTTGCCTTTTTGTTATTCGGGGTGATACCACCACGACTGAATCGTTTCCTATCCTAGTTCCTGTCAATACCACTCTTCTTGCTCACCTCCACCGCCGCCACTTCTTCTCTCTCATCATATAGCCTTCCTGCCAAATCAACCACCGACCTAAACGTACTCGGCCGGGCAGCAATCATGTGCCTGCAAATATCTTCCGGCAAACCCTGTATGTACCTCTTAATCTTTCTCGACACCGGTGTCACCTGGTCTAGCACCAGCCTTGCTATCTCGTTAAACTTAGTCGTGTATTGCTGGTGTGTCATAGTCCCCGCCTCTAACTGCACGAACTTCCTCTCTATCTTGTCAAGTTCTCTATGAGGACAGAACTCCTCAATCACCATCTTCTTCTGTTCGTTCCACCTCATCCTCCCGATAACCCTACTACCCTCGGCCTGGACAATATTGTCCCACCAACATAAAGCCGAGTCCATGAATGAATGGGTAGCAAACTTTACCTTCTGATCCTCCCTATATCTGCTGATCTCCAACACAGCCTCCATCTCTCTCACCTAATGGTGAGCAGCAGCAGCATTACCATTTCCATCAAAAGTTGGGGGCTTGCATCTCTGGAATGCTCCATGGTTGCACCCCTTCACGATTTCCCGCACAGCCTCCTCCTCCTCATCACTGGAGGCAACCATCTCGGTATCTAGTCATTCCCCTTCATCATGAACCCTATCATCCCTCCTTCTCCCAGCAATTTTCTCTCTCTCCTCCTCCTTCTCCTTGTTTTCATCTTCTCTTACCGCACGAATGACCTCAGTCACCACAGATGGCAGGATCGTCTGCATGACTTGATGCACTTCCTTCACAACTGCCTCCTTTACTGAGGCTCTCAAGTTGGCACTCTCATCACCACCCTCCTGGTGATGAAGCTCGGGCTCAGCAGGAGCCGTCTTAGCAGTCTTAGTCTTGTTCCTCGTGACACATGGTCCAGCACCACGGCCACCCCGTACTCCTCCTCAAGAAGCTTTCGACGATCTACCACCAGCCATCCTCTAAACACTATAAGATTAAAACACCAACACGGTCATTCAAGGTTATAGCTCAGGTCATGTCAAGTATAGTAAGTCCCTAATCAGTGGCTAGTTGTGATTAGCCACTTTCTTTACTCTTCATCCCCCAAGCATTGCCTATCCTGACTACATCAGTATCCAAATCTACTAAGGGCACATAAATCAAATAACATACGCACATAATACCGGTTAGCATTTAAGAAAACGAATTACCTGATGGCACGTAGCTACTTGGGCTGGCATCCCTCCATTCGGTCCCATTCTCAGTGTAAGTTTAGGTTTTAAAATAATTTACCCATTTCTCTTAAACTTTGACTCTGATACCAACTTGTAAGGGCTCAACCCCGAAGACCTCACAGTTAGACAATCACAACATTTTTCATAAAAAATAAATACATTTCATAAAAACATCGCAACGGATTAAGTTATCAAAAACTATTCCTGCATTAATAATTGATGTTGCCAAATAATACATCATTGTATTTTAACAGTTACAAAAGAATCATCCAGTTGTATTACAAAACAACAATATCATTAAGCACGAATGGATGCTAGTCTTTGCCCGCCAAGTAGCCTCACCCGCGTGCCATCCCCAGCAACAAGTTACATGCCAACTGAAAATCCATAAAAGTCAGCGTTGCTGAGTGAGTTCTAGTTTTAAAATTAAAGTCCCTTGTATATATATAAAAATATCATTTTTCTTAAAATACTCCCTTTTCAAAAATCCATTACTTCTGCACGTGTTCACGCATCACATACAACAAGATAATATTCATTATCATCTTTCATCATTATTCTCATTCATTTATCGTTATCTTTCACTTTCTACCGAACCAATGTGCAATACCCCGAACATTGCGCACGAAGCTGGTACTGGGCCTAGGGCCTATAAATATACCCCGAACATTATGAACAAAGCTGACTCCAGTACCTGGGGCAAGCAACAAGGGTCCCGTCAATCTCTAGGATTGACCCTGTGTGCAGCCTTCGGGTTAGCTAAACCACACATAGTTGAGCTGACAACCCAATGGCTGTGAACCTCCTTTCATTTGCTTGCAAGATTTTCATTCATTCGTTATGTTCCACTTTTCATTATCATTAATCTTTCCCTTCTTTATGATAATACTTTACGCATACGAGCATAAACACACCACGTAAAGTCACGTAATAATACGTAATAGGGAACATAAATAACAGGCCACAAACATGCATAACACCAACGAACATAACCATCAAGACATCCCAGGGCTTAGTCTTAAAATTTCTATTTCCCAAAATTTCAGAAACTTTTCTAAGGCATTTAGGCGCATGAGCACTATGTAGGCGCATGAGTACTATATAGGCGCACCGGTACTTAGACGCATGGGAACACTTAGGCGCATGGGAAATTCTAGGCGCATGAGTATTGCTTGGGCGCATGAACTATACTTAAGCATTTGGACAGTAGGCTCATGGGGTACTTAGGCGCATGGGAAAAGACTTAGGCGCATGGACAGAATTCCAAGCGTATGGGCACTATGTGGGCGTATAAACACTTAGGCGCATGGATGAAATTTCAGTCGCATGGATGAAATTCCAGGCGCATGGGCACTATGTTGGGTGCATGGACAGTTGTAATTTCAAACTTACACTATTTTTCAGACCCAATCATCGTTTAACATATTCCTAACCCAAATCTATCATGTCAAACACCTAAATCAAGCATATAAACACGAAACACAACAATTCAGACACAAACATACAATCACCCGTATAAACAGGGGCATAAACTTATGGTTAAACATGCTGAAATATATTAAAAGTTGGTTACATGCATTTTCAGCCCCGAAACAAGTTTAAAACATCAAAACCGGGGATCTAGAACTCACCTATGGCAGCCTTCAAGCAAAACTCCACCAAACTCAAGGGCACAAAGAGTTCAAACACCTAAACACACAACCGAACACACAAAAAACACATCAGAATCGGTCCCGAAGCTGAAAACTCAACTGAAACTGAACAAAAACGCTTGTAAAACACTCACCTTAGCAAAATCAGCTTCTTCACATTCAAGAACCGAGAGAACTTCTGCTTCTTCTTTCTTCTTTCTTCTTTCCAGCCGAAAGAGGAGTAGAAAAGTGGGGTGTATGGGCGGCCATGCCTATTTAAACATAAAATAGTAATGTTTTATCTTTTACACAACTTTAGTCCCTCCACTTGTGCAAATTCTTCTTTCTTTCTTTATACTTTTCTTTTTAGAAAATTTTCGGGTGTTATAATAAAGCAGACATAATTAATATGTTGAAAACGAGGCCTATTATAACACCAAAATAATAGGATAAAAGTAAAGTTCTATTTGTACATTAGCTTCGTATTAGCTATGACCAAAATTCAAATTTTATGAACAAGTTTGAGTAATGTTCTACTTGAACTTTGGCTTTGCATTGGGTTATGACCAGCGATCAAGTGTTATGAATAGGTTAATGTAAGGTTCTAAATTAATGTTGGCTTCACGTTGGCTATGACTAACATCCAAGTATTATGAATACAATTATAGTAAGGCACATAAATACGACACATCACCTTTTGGGCAGAAGTGTAATACATATGCAAGTTAGCATGTATTTTATTATGTAATTTATCAAACAACTAGCCTTTGGGTTTATTATTTGACAACACATGTATACATAAAATGATGCTGTTAAACTTCTGTTAAACGTTGGGATTAATCACTTAATCTTCCACTTAAGTTACCATAATATATTTCTATGTCAAAATTGGTTTCATGACATATGCGTAAAGATCAAAACATTTACAGGGTATTTGAATTCAAAAATATGTAATCGTAAATGTTCAAATTCAAATAAAACTAGTTATATCCTTGATCGAGCGTTGCGCTGATTGATGTTTAATTGTGGCGAAGTGGTTGTTGTGTGTTTTAGTAAGGAGAGTGTTTTTTCTACATTATTGTATCGAAAGGGAATGTTTGGTTATACAAACTGTATTTCACATCATGCACCCATTTAGGTTAAAAACATTTGGTTACTACTTACATATTTTTGAACAAAAAACGATGCCTATGTAACTTCTTGTAACTTCTACATATGAAGTGGTTCAAAAGGCTGCACGTTATTGTTCCATCATTACTTCAAAAGATAAGGCCTAGTTTCAGGATTAAGCGTCCTTTACGAGCACTTTCCCCATGGTTTTTGTACCAAAAGAATTGCCCCTGATGTAGTAGTGTGCTACTTTTATATACGAACCTATTCAAATGACTGGATCTGTTGGTTTGTCAGGGTTGCATATCTGTTTTAAAGTACAAAAAAATAATTACTAATGTGTTAAGAATGTTCACGTACTGCATATGTTTCAATCCGATAGCATGATAATAAGCTCAACCTAGCTTCCACAAACTACTAGTCATTACGTGACCCTCGACATCTATTCGTATTTGTAACCCGATCAATTTTCATTTATTGTTTATGCAATAAAACATTTGGAATTCTATGTTATTTTTTTTATCATACATACTATTATTCATGATAACTTATAGTCTTATACATGCTATACGCAAGATTCTATAATAGCTACATTTGTTAGTATGACTAATCTTTGTTGTATAACTTTACTTGTGCTATGACTTAATAATGATGAATGGAAGCCTAAATTAGTAATATAGTAAAGTTCTTATATATTTATAAAATTTTTAGAGTTCATTTTATTATTAAAGTTCTTAGCTTCTTATAAAAGTACACATGTGCTATTTTTATGCACATGTATGATAAATTTAAATTTTTATGAACTCTGATCCTTAATTTTATAGAAATTCTTAATCATAATATTTTTATAAAAGTTTATAATTATTATACCTTTATAAAAAAATACTAACTAATTTAAAGTCTTTAGAATCCTCCAAATAAAAATCTCTAATTTTACAATTTTAATACAAACTCTTTATAAAAATTAATTTTATAAACATCCTACCATTTTTATAAAATTTAAAAGACCAAAGCTCACTCTCCTTTGACTCATTTATAACCCACCCAAAACCTTCAAATTTTAATTGTGCTTATTAAATTTCCTCATTCATAACCCCCATTTTCCAACCTATAAATACTAAACTTTATCTCATCATTTTCTTGCACCAACCCTTCTTCTCAACTTAAGAGAGTTCTTTTATAACCTTTTTACAATCTCAAAAAACTTTCAACTCCAACCCTCCATTAAATCCTGTAGGAACTTCTGAAGTTAAGAGGCTGATGCAACCAAAGGATACCAAAACAACCAAGTCTTCCAACATGCACTTCGGAACAAAGGTGAACTAGCTTCGGAAGCTTTTACACACTCAGAAATATGCTAAGTGTAAAATCTTCCGAAGCCAAAGTTTAGAAGAAACTGCTGCGGAAGCTTTACACATAACTTGAAAAATATTCAAAGATAAAGTCTTCCGAAGCCAAAGTTTAGAAGAAACTGTTGCGGAAGCTTTACACTTAACTTGGAAAATATTAAAAGATAAAGTCTTTCGAAGCCAAAGTTCAGAAGAAACTGTTACGGAAGCTTTACACTTAACTTGGAAAATATTCCAAGTGTAAAGTCTTCCGAAGCCAAAGACTCAACTCTTCCGTAGTTAAAGATGAAGTCTTCCGAAGCTTCAAAGACAAAGTCTTCCGAAGCTGTTTACAAGACAAGACTGATTTCTTCTGAAGAGAGAGAAAAGATTTCTTTTCCATCAACTTTATCAAAAAGCAACCTATTTTTCGCTGCATGCTCTGGTAGTTCACCTGCTATCACTAGTTGGTGAAACTTCCATACTTTATGATAAAGTAGATAAGGTCTTCGCCTGTAAGTTTCTCCTTTTGTTCCTTTTGGCTTTTTTGTAATAGGAAAAGCCAATGAGCTATGGCATGTCACAGTCACTAGTCAAAAAGGCAATCTGCCTTTTTGACTTTAGATTGATCTTGTTGTCTAGATTAGTCAAATCCAACTGTCTTTACATGTAAGTGACGGTTGTAGGTTGTAGTATAAAAGTGTCTCAGGTCCTTGTAATTTCTTCATGCTTTATAACACTTGTAAAAGAACTTGAGATCAACATACAACATCCTTGAAAACCAATCTTATGTTCTTGTGTTGTTCTTAGTTCTGTCTCTTTAATTTACCTGTGTTCTTAGTATCATCTATTTTAAGTTACTAGTTCCCTATTTGAATTGTTAAGTGAACTTAAGATCATCCTAAGTGTGTTAACTAAGTGCAAGCTTAAGTACCCTTTAACGGTCCTGCAAATCCTTTAGAAGTATCAAGTCCGTTCGTCGTTCTTAAGGTAGCAACCGTATCCTTAATTTCAATGTTCTTATTATTATTTTGATTTTAAATAATTTAAGCAACTTTATAATCAAACTTATCATGTTTTTCTTCAATATAACCCTCCTATCATCATATATATGCTAAACAAAATTTATTATACGCGCTTATTATTTTTAAAACCCAAAAAGGTTCACGTAAGTGCTACCATTGATTTTGGACAGAATCTGTTACAACTTCAAACGACCATAACTTGGTCACAATAAATCAAAAATTAACAAACTCAGATTTCATGAACAAGTTCATCAAGTTATGTTTCTAACCATAGTTCACACGACTTATAATTCTATCGAACGACTCCATAACAGCCTTTACAAAGTAGGTGCGCATATTTGCACTACGTGCTTTGTACTGTTATTTTGATCTTCTGATCTGAATTTAAAAAACATTTTTAAATGGAAGTTGTTCTTAACAAACTAATCAAATAGGCCGGTGAGTTTCTGAATTTTTACTTAAGTTTTGATATTTTTAATAATCATATAAAACTGTAATAGTGAATTTGTCCAAATCTGTTTTGATCTTGCAACATCTTTTTTTTTCCTTTGCTTTTAATTTCTTTTTTTACTATGGTCATTACTCTTGACTATAGCTTTAAAAATAAGTTTTAGTACATATAATCATGCTAATTTAGGGCTTCACCATGTCTATTAATCAAGTCATAAGTCTAACTCATACTTAAGAACTCATCATGAGTATTCATAGTCCATTTTTCTTTTATGTTTTCGAGATGTGACATGTATAGGTATTCAATTCTAAATCTTTCTTGCAAATCATACGATTCAATTAAGTCTTGTGTTTATTCTATACATTTGTGATAAACTTGTAAGATTAATCTTTCATATGGTGGTCAATCTTTCTGTTAGGGATAGAACTCTATGTATAGGTTTAGATGATGAATCACTCTACGTAATCATAATTGTAATCATCAGTTTTAATGATATACAATGAATATATTTGTTTATGATTATGTTTATTTAATAATTCATTGTATGATTAACTAATACTTACATTACAATTTATAATATATGTTATGGTTATATGTATTGGAACAACTACGGATGAGTAAATTGTTCTTTCGTAGATGTTCTCAGGAACATATCTGAAGGATGTACATTGGTAGATATCTCATGCGGAAGAACAACTTCAGCTGAACAAGAAAAAGAACAAGCTACTAGAAGCACAAGTTGCTGCGGAAGCACAAGTTGTTGCCGAAGCACAAATACTGAAGATCAAGCAGTGTTGCTGCGGAAGACTAGTTTCCTGCGAAAGAGTATTTTCCTACGGAAGACTAAAATCAACACTTGTATTACACATCATCAAGTGGTCTATCCAAAGTCAACAAGTCAACATGGCAAAGCAACAACAACGTTAATGAAGATTGAAGACGTATGATTCAAGTGAATATTCCACGTCACTTCAACAATCTTATCTTTATTAGAATCATTGTAAAATACGAACTCCCATGCCGATAAATGTGGCTGAGGATTTGGATAAATATTGTTAGCTTAACTATAGCGATAAGTTAGCAATAGATCAGAACAGAATAGGATCTTTATATATAACATGAGATCAACAACATTATAAAAAAAAAGAACTGAAGTTAACTTTCTGAAACACTAAAAGCAATATAGAGCATTACAGCAATATATTGATTATTAGCAAGCATCATCGGAGCAAGAGCATCATCGTATTAGTAATTTATTTGCGTAATTATTCCTTTCGTGTGTTTTGCTTGGTTAATGGTTAAATTAGCAAGTATTGATAATTCCGCGATCAATACTTGTATAAATCAAGTTTGATAATTCCTGATCGATCCTTGGATTAACAAGTGGTATCAGAGCTTGGTGCTCATTGATCCAGATCAATTGATCTATCAAATTTGATTTGAGTATAACGATTTTGTTTATAATCATTACATCAATTAACATGAGTAATTCGGTAGTTGGTGCATATCAACCTCCCAAACTTGAAAATAAGTCTGATTTCAAAACATAGAAAATTAGATTCAGGAATCATGTTAATTACACAGATTCAGGCCTATGGGCTTCAATCACTGAAGGTCCTTATATTCCACCGGCATTGGGTGCAGACTACAAGGACAAAAATAAACCCATAAGTCTTAAGAATCTATCACCTGATGATGCCAAGAAAGTCAAGATTGACATCAAGGCATATAGTATGCTCACTATGGCTTTGCCAGAAGAGCTGCTGATCAGATGTGAATCCAACAAAACCGCCAACTCGTTATGGAAAATCCTGCACACTCTGTGTGAAGGAAGTGACGAGATTAGAAGCATTAAAAAGGATACTCTCCGAACTCAATATGAAACATTCCATCATATTCCTGGTTAGTCAGTTCCTCAACAGTTGCACAGATTCATGCAACTTGTTACTGAGATGAACATCCTTGAGCTTGAGTACAGCAACGAAGAGCTCAACAAAAAGATGCTTCACTCCCTACCGGAGAGTTGGACATAGACAGTGTCCATGTTCAAAAACACCATTGACTTAAAAACAATAGGTTTAGATACTCTAGTGGCAAAGGTAGAAGCCCTGGAATTGGATGAGAAGACAAGGAACAAGAGTGTGAAAGCACCTATAGCTCCTTATCAATTTAAGGAATTGAAGAACACTGGAAGTGCTTTCATATCCAATGAAACTGAAGACAACTCATGTGATGAAAGTGATGAGGATGAAGAGACAACCTTCTATGCTGCCAAGACCTCTAGCCCAAGCACACAGAGTCATCAACATAGGAAATCCAAATCCAAAACCGATGAATCAAATAAGAAAAAGAAAAACAAACAAACAGAACCACTTACTGTGATTTTGGAGTCTGAAGAACAGAAAACAGCCTTTGCAGCATTTAGTTCTAGTTTTCAAGCAAATTTGGGAAGCACTCTTACTCCGGCCCAATTCTGCCAACAAGATTTAGAAGAACTTCACCCTGATGAAGTGGAAGAGATGGACTTACAATGGCAAATGGCAATGATTGCATATAGAGCCAAGATGTATATGAAAAGAAACAAATGACTCTCAGTAGGAGGAAGATCAACTAAGATTGGAGTAGACAAGTCCAAAGTCAGATGCTTTAAATGCAATCTATACGGACAATTTTCAAGAGAGTGCAATAACCATCAACAGCAGGCTGCTGAACAAAGACAATCTACTCAAAGAAGTTTCTCACTACCTCAATTAACCAAAACTGAATCCCCACCATTAGCTAACAATAACACAAGTAAATTTAATACTAAAGAAACTGGTTTAATTATTTTGCAGGATGGTACTTGTGACTGGAGCTTATATGAGAAAGAAGTTTTGCCTGAAAATCAAGCATTAATGGCCAACATGGAGAACAAAGTTCCACCAATGTCTTCGGAGGTAAGAGAAAGGTTGTGTTCTCAAACTTGTATAGATGAGGTAGAAAGATATAGATCACATGCTCAATAGCTGGCTGATAAAGTAAAGGAAACTTTACTTTTAAATGAATCTCATGTACGAGAACATAAAATTTATCAAGTCAAAATAAATTCGTTACAAAAGGACTTGGATAAACTTGTGTCTGAAAATTATAACTTAAAAGCACAAGTTGAGCATTTGACTACATCATTAATTAAATCCATGTCGGATCATGCATCTACGAAGGTGAAGCTGCAAAAATTCCAACTGTCAGCACAACAGTATGAGAAGTTGTTAAACTCTCATATTGAAGCTAAAGACAAAACTGGACTGGGATTTCATGCAGTCCCACCACCAATAAACGATAATTATACCTCTCTGCCAGAATCCATGACAAATAGTTTATCGATTCATTTTGTGTCTAGTAACATGTCTGACAGGATCAGTGATCTAAGTTTGATCAATTAGAGTTGAATTGCAGCGGAATTAGAACAAGAATTAGACAAATATAGCAAGAACACAATAGATATTCAATGGAACAGTACACGGTTATAGAGAAAGAGGGTTTTCTGCAAAAGGAATAATATCATTCATGCACAAATGCTTCGGTATGGCGGCCGCTAAGCTTCGCAGGTTACAATTAGGTCAACATTCCTTATATAAAGGAATGTGACGTCTGCTGATGTCACTTGATAGTGACGTCTGCTGATGTCACTTGATAGTGACATCTAACATAATTATTACAAACAACTGAAAGTAAGAAAACTACTGAGAATGTTCACAACAACTGAGAACATCTCAGAGTATGCTAAGTACAAGATGAAACTAAAACTACTGAAACTACAAGTACTGATTACAAGAAACATAAAACTACTGATTACAAAAGAACTGAAAGGAAAATATAACTACTGAAAAGAAACCATCACAACTACTGAAGAGGTCTTCTTCAGCTGTTGTGACAACATCTGAAACTTGGTCTTTAGTCTTTGTCTTCAGCTTTTGTCTTCAGACTTTGTCTTCGGTTCTTTAGCTTCAGACTTTGTCTTCAGCTTTTTCACTTTAGACTTTGTCTTCAGCTCTTTCACTTCAGACTTTGTCTTCAGACCTTGTTATCAGTTGATGTCTTCAGCTGTTGCAGACTACTTCAGTTGTTGTAATGTCTGTGGGACTTAAAGGTTTTTCTGATCAGGATCATTGGTTCTTTTGGTCCAACAAACTCCCCCTGAACCAATGCAGCCAAAACCTTTAAGCTTATTGAGGTCCCACTTATTCTTGGCAGAAATACTCTCTTGATCAGCTTTAGAGATATCAGATAAGCACAGGCCAGGGAACAGGTTTCAGTAGATGTGAATGTCAAAGGATGGAAGGGAACTCTGTCTTGGGGAACTGGACACAGAGCTATTATCCCAACCATGAAACCTACTTCCCATTGATGAGTCTATAAGACTCTCTGACGTAGGCCTCAAGGAGAACAACTTGTTCCTCCTTAGTGAGTTCTTCTGCTTCTCCTTCGAAGAAGAACTCTGGGCCATAGTACTCTGATAGGTACTTTACTGTCTTTCCATTTTTCAACTCAACAGTTGTTATCTCTCTGTAAGCAAATTCATCTGGGTGAGTCCCTTCTAATAACAACTGGAGTTCATTTTTCTTGATCTCTTCAAGCCTCTTGTATAACAACCCCTTCTTGACCATTTTGTTCTCCATTAGAGTTTGAGGGGTCATCTTTGACTTGTAGGCTCTCTTGAAGTCTTCAAGTATCTCCCAGGGTGAGACTACAATGGCCAACATAATAACAGCATCTATGGTCTTTCTCACTTGGCCATTGTATCTACTTGGTATGGATTTCTTATGAATTCTAGAACTAACCCTGGGGTCTGGCCAAATCCTTACTCTCTCCTTTTGATATTGAAAGGTATGCCTGAGAGCATACAGCCTTTGAGCGTGTTTCTTCATGGCTTGTATAGATGATGACTGAGGAAACTCTTTGTCAACCATCTTCAAAAGTTGCTCATCGTGCTGTTTCTGCTGTTCTTCTTCTTCAATCTTAACTTTCACCATTTGCCTCTGAAAGTCTGGTGTGATCATTTTTGACTTCTGGGCTCAGGTATTTTTAGAACAGCAGAGATTGGCAGACTGTCTTCTTCATCATCTTCTTCTTCTTCTTCTTCTTCCATCCTCAACACCCTTCTCCTCCTTCTGGGTGCATCATTGGATGTGGTTTGAGGTGGTTTTTGGGGTAAGGGAGTTGGTTTTGAGGGTTGAGTTGGTTTAAGTTTAGGTTTAGGGATTGGTTTGGAGAGTTGTGGGGTTGGTTGTTTTTGAGTGGGAGTTTGGGAAGGCTGATCTAGCATTTTTGTGGTAAGTTTGGCTTTGGAAAGCTTGGCCATATCAGTTCTCTTCCCAGCACCTGCTTCATCTAAGGCTTCGATAATCAACCCCTTATTGAATGCTTCAGAAGCACAGATTCTGGTGGTTATTGCCAGAATACTGTCTCTGGTCCATGATTTAATCTCAATTAATGATCTTCCCAAGTATTTTGCAATAAACCTGATCATTATCTCCAACCTCTCCCTTTCCATCACACTGTAACTGGCCCATCTCTCTTGTATCTCTTTAATCTCCAGCCTTCTGATCTCAGTGTCTAATGTAGCTGTATCAAAGCCCTGTCTGAAGAGTTGGTCTATTATTCTGTCCATTGATCTGCTGTGAGCTTCATCAGCTTCTTTAACCAGATCTTCCAATGATTTCTCTTCATCAGGCTTTTGAGTTTCAGCACTTTTCTTTCTCTTGTATGTGATCAGCTGTTTTTCCTTTTCTAACTCCTTTTCTTTCTCTTGTTGTTTCTCATCTTCCACTCTCTTTCTCTTTCTTTCTTTCACTGCCTTAGACTCCCTTTTTTGGGTGCATTGGGTTCAGGGGTTTGAATGGCAGAAAGCTTCTTTTGCACAGCATCATCAACAAGTGTTTGTAGATTTGAGGAGATCCTCTCATCAATGGCTTTATGCACAATCTCATTGATGATGGGAGTGATGAGAGGTAAGGAATGTTGAAAGGTAGCAACCATCTGCTCAGAGGGGTTCTGTCCCTGAGAGGTGGTGCCAAAAGCAGTGGCTGGTGGCTCAGTTGAGTGTAGTGGCTGAGTGTTTGGTGAACCTTCAGATGAAGGTGCCATCTGTGGGTTTATTGGGGCAGATGGACTTTGATCCTGAGACATTTTGGCAAGCAGTTCTTTGAGTCTGCTCACCTCAGCCTCAAGGATTGTGTTATGGGCTAAGACATCGAAGAAAAAGCCCAGGTCATCATCAGTCTTTGCTGAATCACCTGACCTCCTGATTGAATCAGGATGTACATGCCCTGAGTGTAGATCAGTTGTAGCATGTGCCCCTTGTTCTTGGTTCTGGGGACTTCCTGCCTCAGGACTGAGTCCTTCATCGGCAGTTGCCTCTGGTGAGGTCTTAGAGATGTTACCAACTGCATCCTGTTCATTTGCTGAATCAGTAGAAGTGGCAGCCTCACCAGATGTTCTAACCTCCTCCTCTACACGGGGAGATTGAACATTATAACCCCTGTGCTGTGGGTTATCAGCAGCATTTTGGTCCTCTTCCTCAGCTGTTGAGGTTCTCCCCATTGTAATTGGTTTCTGGGGAGGAGGAGAGGAATGCAGCTGACTCAGCACTTGTGCAACTATAATGGTTGGGCTTTGAGGGGCGGTTGCATTTGGAGATAGGTTTGAAGCAGATTGCACCCGGGGTGACTGGTGCTCTTCAATGGTAACCTTCTCAATTGAGATAGGTTCCAGCATTGTGGTATCCCCAATTATGGTTGCATCAGGATCCTGTTGAGAGGATGCCTGAGCGGCTAGGGCTGGTGGAGTCTTTGACACTACTGGGGGGTTAGAACCAGTAAGTGTTTCCTGTATTGGTGGTACAGGGGCATCCTCAGGGGACTCATCTCCCTGAGTAGCCTTTTTGGGCTTTTTGGTGTTGGGTTTGGTGGGGACTTTGGATCTGGAAGTGGAGGCTGTGGGTTCCCGCTGCTTGGGTTTTAGCAGCCGGGCAGCCCCTTTCAGTGTAGGGTCAGAGTTGTGCCTGGAGTATACTTCAGGCAATACAGCCGGAGCAGGGACTCCAAGGCCAACAAGGCCGTCTGATTTTAGCTGATTTAAAATTATGGCCATGAGAAACCTGGGATATAATATCCATCTGTTTGCCACAGGTTTCAAAGCCAGATCCTTTAGTTCCATGAAAACTATCTCAGAAAAATTTAGATTTTGTCGTTCAAAGATAGAGTATAATACCTGTTGCCATCGGGAGGACATCTGATCCCATGAGGAGGTTTTTGATGCAAGGCAGACATTCACCATGTGGAATATAAGACGTTCAGCATCATGGAAGTGCTTCTTCAGAATGGTGGTAGCACTTAAGTCTCCTTCATACCCGTTATTGATGAAAGACATATCAGTTGTGCCTTTCGGGTATTCTGTGACACAGGTGGCATCATGTAGATTTAGGGTTTGTCGAATGATGTCTGGAGTGATGACCACCTGTTTCTGGTTAACCAACGACTGGAGAGTGATTTGGCTATCATTCTCACCAGTTTGCACAGAGACGTTGGTCCAGAATTGGCTTAGGGAATCGGGGTATATGGTAGGATTCAGAAGAAAAGCGGTTCGGTACTGGGAATCTACCATAAGATCGATGGCATTATCAAATTTGTTCCAAAAGGCCGATTTCGAGAGGTAGGCAACACAGTTGTGTCTGGGTTTGAGTTTCATGGTCGCCATTGTTGAGAGAGTGAAGGACATAAAACGGCTAATGAAACGTTTGAAAGTAGGTTTAGGTATTTATAGGGTAAGAAAAGGCTGATATAAAACGACTGAAAGTGTTGGTGCTGTCATCAGTTGTTTGAAAACAACTGAAGACCTGGTTTTAACTTTCAGAAGTTGTAACAACTGAAGACTTGGTATTAGTCATCAGTAGTTGTGAAACTACTGAAGACATGGTTTTGGCTTCAGGTGTTGTAAACAACTGAAGATTTGGTGTTAGTCATCAGTAGTTGTAAAACTACTGAAGACATGGTTTTGGCTTCAGTTGTATGAAGTGAAACAGCAGTTGTAGAAACAACTGAAGAGAAAAGTTTCTCATCAGCTGTTGTCGTCAATTCTTAGCTCATCAGCTGTTTCATTCTGACCTCAACACTTATCAGACTTTTTGTCTGATTTTCAGACGTTTCATTGGTCATCAGTACTTATCTGTTATACTGACATCAGTAGTTGTAACTACATCAGTAGTTGTAACCACATCAGTTCTTTTCAACAGATAGAGTACTTCAGTACTTTTAAGTAATTTAGTCTTCAGTAGTTATGAAAACTACTGAGGATAAAAGAACTTATCAGTACTTATTTGTGACAATAGTATACGAATGCTCATCAGTACTTGTTGACTGAGATCATCAGTAGTTGTCACTTATTCTAGCTGCAGCATACCAAGCCTTAACACTAGGTTTTGGAAAGTTGAACTGTCCAAAGGCTTAGTAAATATGTCTGCAAGCTCATCAGCACTAGGAACAAACTTTGGATCAATCAGACCTTTTTCAAAACAATCCCTAATAAAATGGTGTCTGATCTCAATATGTTTGGTCCTAGAGTGCTGGACTGGATTCTTGACAATACAAAGAGCTGAAGCACTATCCATTAGTAATGGAGTCTTAGTCTCTGTAATGCCATAATCCAATAATTGATTCTGAAGCCAGAGTACCTGAGATGTACAACTTGCAGCAGCAATGTACTCGGCTTCAGCAGTGGATGTAGCAACAGATGTTTGTTTCTTACTCTGCCAAGAAACCAAACAGTTGCCTAGGAATTGACATCCACCAGAAGTTGATTTTCTAGTTAATTTACACCCTGCATAGTCACTATCAGAAAAAGCAACTAATTTGCAAGAGTGCCCAGTGGAATACCAAAGACCTAGAGATTGAGTACCTTGCAGATATCTAAAGATCCTCTTGACTGCAATCAAATGAGACTCTTTAGGAGCAGCCTGAAATCTAGCACAAACACAAGTTGCAAACATAATATCTGGTCTAGAAGCTGTTAAGTACATCAAGGACCCAATCATACATCTGTAAAGTGTTTCATCAACAGCTTTACCTTTCTGATCTGCATCCAGTTGTGTGGTGCTGCACATGGGAGTAGAACAGGGCTTACAGTTTTGTAAATCAAACTTTTCCAAAAGACTCTTTGTGTATTTTGACTGATGAATGAAAGTTCCATCAGCCTTTTGTTTGATTTGCAAACCTAGAAAGAACTGTAATTCTCCCATGGCACTCATTTCGAATTTTTGTTGCATCAACTTTGTAAATGCATCACACAACTGTGGATCAGAGGATGCAAAAATAATATCATCAACATAAATTTGAACAAGGAGCTTATGCTGACCCACTTTCTTAATGAACAAAGTTTTATCTATGGAGCCTCTAGTGAAATTATTCTGAAGAAGAAAATTTGACAGTGTTTCATACCAGGCTCTAGGAGCTTGTTTCAACCCATAAAGAGCCTTATCAAGTTTATACACCCAATCAGGATGTTTATTATCCTCAAAACCTGGTGGTTGACACACATAAACCTCTTCTTTTATTTTACCATATAAAAATGCACTTTTGACATCCATTTGAAAAACTTTAAGATTGTGGAATGCAGCATAGGCTAAGAACAATCTAATTGCCTCCAGTCTGGCTACAGGGGCAAAGGTTTCA
This sequence comes from Flaveria sonorensis, assembly GCA_025506505.1. Classification (NCBI taxonomy): domain Eukaryota; kingdom Viridiplantae; phylum Streptophyta; class Magnoliopsida; order Asterales; family Asteraceae; genus Flaveria; species Flaveria sonorensis. The sequence goes on along the minus strand of CM046423.1, from coordinate 11,431,054 downwards.
TCATAATCAATACCTTCTTCTTGTGAAAACCCCTGGACAACCAGTCTGGCCTTGTTCTTGACAATTTGCCCATTTTCATCTGTTTTATTCCTAAACACCCATTTAGTGCCTATTGCACACTTACCTGGGGGTAGAGGAACCAGTTCCCACACTTGCTGCTTTTTGAACTGAAGAAGCTCAAGCTGCATGGCATCAACCCATCCATTGTCTCTTAATGCAATATGATAGTTCTTTGGCTCTTGCTGACTGATGAAGAGAGCATAGAAGCAGAAGTTGGACAATTGACTTCTAGTTGAGACACCAGCATTGATATCACCAATGATTTGAGACATTGGGTGATTCTTCAGCTCTTGGTACACTATGAGATCTGTGCAAGTGTTTGTAGCACGCTCAGCAGCAACAGATGTTGATCCAGATTCTTGAAACCAAGTATTAGATGGCAAGTCAAATGAAGTAGAGGATTCAGAAATCTCATCAGCATTTGTTGTGGATGGTGCTACTGAAGCTACAGGAACATCAAGTTTAGTAGACTCAGGCAGTTGATCACTAAACTTGAATAGGTGAGTACTGGGATCATCATCAACATCAGTACCACCAGATGGATGACTAGCTGCAGAAGGTGATGAATTCACATGATCTGCAACAGCTGGAGGCTGATAAGGAACATATTGCAGTATGTCCAGATCAAACAACTCCACAGGGTTTTTGGGATTTTGTCCTTAGGAGATTCATTGAACTTCACATGCAAGGTTTCTTCAACCATCTTTGTTCTGCAGTTGAACACTCTGTAAGCCTTGCAAGTGGATGAATACCCAACAAAATACCCTGCATCCACCTTAGAATCAAACTTTTGGAGTTGATCCTTTGTGTTGAGAATGTAACAAGGACACCCAAATGCTCTGAAGAATGAAATTAGAGGAGCCAAATGATGTAGAACTTCATAAGGAGTCTTCATCAACCTCTGATTCACTAAAGCTCTATTTTGCACATAGCATGCTGTGTTGACAGCTTCAGCCCAAAAGGTCAGTGGCAAACCAGAGTCAGCCAACATGGACCTTGCAGCTTCAATTAGGGTCCTGTTCTTTCTCTCCACTACTCCATTTTGTTCTGGAGTCCTTGGGATGCTATACTGCCTCTTGATTCCTTTTGAAAGGTAGAAATCATCAAGTGTATGGTTTCTAAATTCAGTTCCATTATCACTTCTTATACACTTGACTGATAGGGAATACTGCTTCTCAACATACAACACAAAGTTAATAATTGTCTGAGCAGCCTCATCCTTTGAATGCAAGAAGAAGGTCCATACAAATCTGGAGTAATCATCCACAATTACCAGACAGTATTTCTTCTTTGCCATGCTCATTACTCTCACAGGACCAAAGAGATCCATGTGCAGTAATTGCAAGCAGGCAGTGGACTTTGGTTCTTCTATAGGAGGGAATGAAACTTTGTGTTGTTTTCCTTTTAAACAAGCAGTGCAGGTTTCATCACAGTGGAACTCCTTTATTGGTAGACCTCTCACTAAACTATTGTGGATCAGCTGATTCATGTTTTTGAGATTAACATGACCCAGCCTTCTATGCCACAGTTTAGATTCCTGAGGAGAGGCCTTGGAGAACAGGCAAGGATGACCTTTTAAATCAATCTTCTTTGACAAATCCAAGGCATATACTCTTCCTATCCTGTTGGCCTTCAGGAGAGTATGTTCATCCAATACCTTGTCAATCAGCCTCAGAACTTTGGAAGACAGAATCCGGCAGTTCTGGCTTGTGAAAAGTGCAACATGCCCTTTATCACACATCTGACTGACACTCAGTAGATTATACTTGAGATTCTCCACATGGTTAACATCATCAAATCTGATTTCTCCATTTGACACAAATCCTTTCCCGATGATGTAACCCTTAGCATCATTTCCAAATGAGACAAATCCCTTCTTTCCTTGAGAGTAGTCATTAAGAAGAGAACTGCTCCCAGTCATATGCATAGATCCTCCACTGTCTACATACCAGATGCTTCTTTGGCATGCTGAAGAACCCTGCATTTATCATAAGAAACTAGTTAGCTTTAGAGACCCAAACCTTTTTGGTTTTGGGTCTGTTTTCATCAACAGATTTAACCATAACTTGTTTCTCATGATTAACAGCTGATGAAGGTGGAGATGGTGCTGAAATGGATTTCTTAGATTTGGGCTTGGATTTCCTTTTCAGTGGTTTGATCACAGGTGCATCTAGTTGGTTAACTCTCCCCAACAAATGCTGAACCATCATAACAAGTTGTGTCTGATTTGTTGCTAAAGCCTTCAGCTCATTTGACACATCAGTACTTGTTTTTGATGAGTTCCTGTGACCCACCATTTCCTCCTTCTTGAAATTCACAGACTTAGTCTGATGTTTATCATGAGGAACACTATCAGCTGTTTTCTGATAAACCCCATCCTTCTTTTTGGATTTTGGTGAGGCCTTGGGTTTATCAGTTTGAGATGACTGTGGTACAAACTTGGTCTCAAACTCATTTTTCATTTTATTAATCTCTTCTTTAATGAGCTTATCTCTGTTGAGTTTGGAACCCTTTTTGTACCAGCATTCATCAGATAGATGATTGAATTTACCACATATTTCACATGGCTTATTCTTCATCTTGGATTGATCAACTGCTGAAGTGGAAACTACTGAAGGTGTGATCTTCAGTACTTTCCTCCTTTCAGTACTTGTGTTAAGTACTGAAGGATCGGTAACAACTGAAGACTTGTTCTTCAGCTGTTCTCTATCCGTCCTGAAAGACCGTATGATAGATTCCTCAGCAGTTGTTAATCCTTTTATTTCAGCAGATTTGAAATGCTTTTCAGATGTTGTGACTTGCCCTTCAGTACTTGGAGTACTTTGAGGGACAACATCTGAATTGCTCAGCTTCATGTGTTTATCAGCATTTAAACCATCAGGCAATTGATTTGCTGAGATCTTAACACTGACTTCATCCTCTAATTTTGTATTATCATTTGAGGATGAATCACATGATGATGTGGTTTGGAAATTACTTTCACCTTCAGATTTTACTATTGATTTTGAAGTAAAATCAGTAGGTGGTGCAGTATGATTGTAACCTATTCCAAACTTCACATTTGAAGCTGTTTGCTTGCTGAGAAGCATTTCAAATCCCTTGCAGGATGTTACCCAGCGGTCACACTCAACTTGGGTAGCTGCAAGTGTCTCTTTGAGACTTCTGTGGTTCTCAAGTATGACCTCTACCTTAGCCTTTTCATCATTAAGTTGGCATTTAAGCTTGTAAATCTCATCATCTTTGTCATTAAGAGCAGACTCATACTCAGCTTTTCTTTTGGAAATAGTTTTCTCAAGCTCAAGATTTTGATTGATTAAAGCTACATTTGCCTCTCTAATAGAGACAAAGGCAGCTATGCATGATTCAGAACATAACTTGGCTTTAGCCTCAGAAGATACCTGGGTTACCTGTGAAGATGATGCATTGGAGCAGGAACCCTCAGTAGACTCCAGGGCCATGAGAGCAAGATTCCCAAAAGGATGTTCACCACCATGTTGACCAGCACCAGCAAATAATTGCTCATTGAAACCAGAAAGATCATCTGGTAAGCTGCTCCAGTCAACAACTCCTGGTGTGAAGAAGCTGTGATGAGGTTGAGATTGTGATGGAGATGGTTGAGGCTCAGGTAGGGCTTGAGGTTGTTGTGCTATAGGAACTTGAACTGGATTTGGCTGTGGCATGTAATAGCAGGGATATGGATATGGCATTGGACCCTGAGGGACAAAATATGCAGGAGATTGAGGTTGTGAGTGATGACCAGAACTAGCAGGATGTTGCCCTTTGTTTTGTGAACTATTGCTTGGAAAGGTCACAAAGGGTGCAGAGGAGTTAGATCCAGTTGATCTACACTCTCTTGCAAAGTGCCCAAGCCTGTGGCATTTGTGACACCTCAACTTACTCTTGTCAAAACCAACTTTGGTTTTGCCAGAGAGTCCTGGAAATTTCCTACCAGTTCTCTTGTAGAACTTTTGAGATCTGATATTGATCAAGGCCATTTGGCTCAAAATATCCATCTCTTCTAAATCATCATCAGCAATACCCTTCAAATCATCCATGATAAAGCATAAATTATCACTATTACACCCAGAATGACTGTCAACACCAACAAATGCATGATCAGAACTGTTTGAAGAGAAATCTATATGCTCATCATAATGGCTTTCTGATCCAGCATATTCTGACTCATGACCGACCAAGGCAGTGTTCCCTGGTACAAAGTCATCAGTGAGCTTTCCTGATGATGCCAGTTTCCTTTTCTGCTCTATCTCTCTTTCAAATGTAAGCAGTTTCCCATGGAGTTGGGTGAGAGATAGGCTATCCAGATTTGCACTGGAGCGTAGGACAATGGTGTATGTGTCCCATCTCTCAGGCAGTGATCTGAGGAATCTGTTGTTCATCTGGCTGTTAGTATACTCATGCTTGACCATTTTCAGCTCAGAGATCAAGCAGGAGAAACGCTCAAACTGTTGAGTCAGTGTCTCACCCTTCCTATGAGAGAATGTCTCATATTGTTGGGCGAGGATTTCTCTGTTGTTTGCTAAGACCTCATCAGTTCCTCCGAATTGTTCCTTCAAAGCATTCCAGAGGTCATGAGCAGTTTCATGATGCATAAGCCCAGAATAGATTTCATTAGGCAGTGCCATGGCCAGAATTCCATGGGCTTTAGCATCAATCTCAAACAGTTTACGATCTTCATCTGAGTATTGCTCCTTCTTCTTCGGAACCATTTGGTTGGTCTCCGGATTGTTCACCATAGGCTTGTGTGGACCGTGAACCACAGATGTCCAACAACCTGAACTGTTAACAGACAGGTGATGGAGCATTCTTCGTTGCCATATGTTATACTCACTCCTAACCAGCATCGGAGGCTTGGTTGAGGAGCCAGTATTGTGAGGGTCATTAGATGGAGTAGTCATTCTCAGATTCAAACCAATTCAATCAAGTTTCAACAGATTTAGCACAAAAACACAACAAACTTAGTATGAACCAAGAAGAAACTCAAATTGAATAAGCAGAAGCAGTAGAAGATCAATCTCTATAACCAATTCTTGCAAATATGCTAATTCGATCAAACTTTAGATATCAAAATAGCAGTTTCAATGATCAATTGTTAAAACGATCAATGATTAACCTGCTCTGATACCATTTGACAGGATCAGTGATCTAAGTTTGATCAACTAGAGTTGAATTGCAGCGGAATTAGAACAAGAATTAGACAAATATAGCAAGAACACAATAGATATTCAATGGAACAGTACACGGTTATAGAGAAAGAGGGTTTTCTGCAAAAGGAATAATATCATTCATGCACAAATGCTTCGGTATGGCGGCCGCTAAGCTTCCCAGGTTACAATTAGGTCAACATTCCTTATATAAAGGAATGTGACGTCTGCTGATGTCACTTGATAGTGACATCTAACAGAATTATTACAAACAACTGAAAGTAAGCAAACTACTGAGAATGTTCACAACAACTGAGAACATCTCAGAGTATGCTAAGTACAAGATGAAACTAAAACTACTGAAACTACAAGTACTGATTACAAAAACATAAAACTACTAATTACAAAAGAACTGAAAGGAAAATATAACTACTGAAAGGAAACCATCACAACTACTGAAGAGGTTTCTTCAGCTGTTGTGACAACATCTGAAACTTGGTCTTCAGTCTTTGTCTTCAGCTTTTGTCTTCAGACTTTGTCTTCAGTTCTTTAGCTTCAGACTTTGTCTTCAGCTTTTTCACTTCAGACTTTGTCTTCAGCTCTTTCACTTCAGACTTTGTCTTCAGATCTTGTTATCAGTTGATGTCTTCAGCTGTTGCAGACTACTTCAGTTGTTGTAATGTCTGTGGGACTTAAAGGTTTTTCTGATCAGGCTCATTGGTTCTTTTGGTCCAACAATGTCTGAGTTTATATATAAGTCAAATGACAATTTAACTAATGACACTAATAACTCTGAATCATCAGACTCAGAACCTTCAAAACAAAACACATCAGAATTGGATCATGACAACTGTGATGATCTAGATGATAATGATGAAACTAAACATAAAAGTTTGTATAAGGGAGAAACAGATGTGAAAGAATACTCAATTCCAAAGGTTTTAACTGAATATAAATTACCCTATCCACCTAAACAAAGAAACCTCCTAAAAACACTCCAAACAAGAGTAAAACAATTAAATGAGGGTGTACATGCACAAATCAAGCAAACAAAAAAGAATCTAGAAATAGAAACCTCAGAAAACCATGTGAACTCAGCAAATCATCCACGGAAAAAATCATTAAAAGCAACAGAAATCATACTGAACAGACAACAAACTGATAAACTCAAAACTAAGCACAAGAAAATTCAGAGTAAACAAGAACAATATGACAATCTGCCAGGAAGTGGTAAGAATTCATCATCATCAACCATAAAAAAAGAGACTAAGCTGCATAAAGCCAGTACCAAGAAACAGTCTAAGGATAAAGCTGTATCTGATAGTGAAGCTAAAGACATGTACTGCAAATGGTGTGACATGCACAATCACAGTACAGAAGACTGCTACTTCAGCAGTTACTGTTCAATATGCAACATGAACAATCACATGACTAGTGATTGTTACTTTAACAACTATTGGGCAATATGCAACAAAAACAATCACTCTACACAGGAGTGTTTCTTCAATAAGAAAAACAAAACAAAGATTATAAGGAAAAAGAAAGCAGATACCTCTGAGTCAACTTCACAGTTATCAGATGAAGACCAACTTAGAGGAAAACAATTGAAACAAAAGGAAAAACAAAGGGTTATTAATGAAACAGACTCAATGTTGCCAATAAACAAAAAGAAGGAAGAACAGCAAGTTCAAAGAAAGACTCCACACAAAAAGGTAGTACTTAATGATGAGGATGACTTCTTTGATCATTTTGACAAAGGGAATCATGTACCTCAGTCTAGATCAAAGAATTCAGAAACATTCTCTGGACAATCCTCATCATCTACAACAAAAAAGGAAGTCTAAAAAGGAAGAAAACACTGACCAAGTCAGCACAAATCAAGATGAAACAACCTCATCATTATCCCCAAAGTCACTCAAATACAAAGCAAAACACAATGAACAAATAGATAACAAATCCAACATAGAAAATTCAAGACTCTTACATGAGAAAGTCTCTATTTTAGATAATAATAACAAGCCCAAGACCATAAAGGCTTGGGCTCCTAGGTCTAACTAAGCTCATTTTGTTTTGCAGGAAAATCCAAGGAGGGCTGACAACAAGTGGTATGTTGACAGTGGCTGTTCCAAACACATGACAAGAAACTGCACTCTCCTGCAGGACTTCGCTCATAAGACTGCAACATATGTAGCATTTGGTGGGGATAAGAAGGGAGGTAAAATCACTGGGGAAGGGAGTGTAACAAATGGAGTTCTAAAATTTAAGAAAGTCAACTTTTGTGAAAACTTGCAATTTAATTTACTAAGTGTCTCTCAAATATGTGATCAAAATTACACAACTTTCTTTGACAATTCTAACTGTTACATCCTTAATCCAGGATTCAAAATTCCAAAAGACTGCATTCTTCTTAAAGAACCAAGAAATGGTAACACATATGTGTTGGACATGAACAACACATCTTTAACAACAAAGGGTCTGATATCTAAATCTTCAGAAGATGAGTCACACTTGTGGCACAGAAGAATGGCACACACCAACATAAAGAACATGAATAAACTAGTGAAAAATGACTTAGTCATTGGTATGCCGAAAAAGGAGTTTTATTGTTCTAATCACTGCTTATCATGTTACAAAGGAAAACAACATAAAGTCTCTCATAAAATAAAAACAATCAACTCAAACACAACACCGTTCGAGTTACTGCACATGGACCTGTTTGGCCCAACTAATCTGTTAAGCATTGGAAAAAGACAGTACTGTTTGGTGATTATTGATGATTTCACAAGATTTACATGGGTATTTTTCTTGAGGAATAAAAGTGAAACAGAAATTGTCATGGAGTTTATCACTAAAATAGAGAACCAACTTGATTTAAGAATCAAGATATTAAGAAGTGATAATGGAACTGAATTTTTTAACTATGTCTTAGACTCTTTTTGTAGGGAAAAAGGTATAGCCAGACAGTTCAGTGCACCTAGAACTCCACAACAGAATGGAGTTGCTGAGAGAAGAAACAGAACGTTAATTTAATCAGCTAGAACAATGCTAGCCGATTCACAGTTGCCAATAACATTCTGGGCAGAAGCTGTGAACACTGCTTGCACAGTTCAAAATAGAACCTTAATAGTGAAAGAACACAACAAAACACCCTATGAACTGTTATTTAAAAGAAAACCTTTTATAGGATATTTTAAAGCTTTTGGGTGTCATGTATCTGTTTTAAACACAAAAGAACAATTAGGAAAATTTTCTGAAAAAGCCTATGATGGTTTCTTTGTTGGTTATTCATCAACTTCTAAATCATATAGAGTATACATTCCACATGATAACATAGTGGAAGAAACCCCTAATGTATGTTTTGATGAATCCTTATTTACTCAATCAGTAAAAGGCTCATCATGGTTATTTGATATAGATGTTTTAACTAACTCATTTAATTTTGGTTATCTCAATGTGACAGATGCTACGGATACATGCTACCCTTATGTTCCTCCAAACATGGGTGTACCATTAACAGCTGATCCACCTAGAGTACCATCTCAAGAGAAAATCAGTGAGCGTGACCCTGGTACATCAGCACAAACAAGTAGTGATGATACCACCTTGCCACCATCTACATCTGCAGAAATACCATCTACGTCCGTAGATGTGTCAACTTCCACAGATGATACACAGAAAGGTTCCCAAAATCATAATGTGTTTACAAACATCCCAACACCATTGTCACATACAGATATACCCATACCAAAGCCTACAGCTGAACTTGTACCTCCTACGGACAGCATGCCCACACCCACGGAAGACATTCCTCGACCTACGGAACCACAGTCAGCTGTACCAGATGAGTTGGATTATTTCACTAACTCACCATCTCAACAAACTCCATCCCAACAAATAAACATCAGTAATCTGGAGTCATCTATCCAAGTTAATGGTGTCCCAACTATTAGAACTCACAAGTATCACCCAATTGATAACATGATAAGCGACCTTAACAGCAGAACAACAAGAAAACAAGGGGCAGCAAACATTTGTTTGTACTCATGTTTTCTGTCTCAAGTAGTTCCACCAAACATCACTGAGGCATTGAAGGACAACAGCTGGATTGAAGCAATGCAAGAAGAGTTGCAGCAGTTCAGAAAACAAAAGGTGTGGAGTCTGGTTGATCTCCCTGAAGGCCAATATCCCATTGGCACCAGATGGTTATTCAAGAATAAGTTGGATGACAGAGGAATCATTATCAGAAACAAGGCAAGGTTGATAGCACAAGGATACACACAAGACGAAGGCATAGACTATGATGAAGTCTTTGCCCCCGTAGCAAGAATTGAAGCAATCAGAGTTTTCTTAGCCTATGCCTCATTCAAGAGTTTCATAGTCTATCAAATGGATGTTAAGTATGCTTTTTTATATGGAAAGATTGATGAAGAAGTGTATGTCTCTCAACCACCAGGCTTTGAGGATCCTGACTATCCTCATAGAGTATATAAACTTGACAAAGCCTTATATGGCCTACATCAAGTGCCAAGAAAGTGGTATGAGACATTATCCAAGTTTCTGCTGAAACATGGATATAAAAGAGGAACAATTGATCAAACTCTTTTCTTAAAACATGAACATCAAGATCTCTTAGTAGTTCAAATATACATTGATGATATTATATTTGGATCAACTAACAAGAGACTATGTGAAGAGTTTGAGTCACTAATGCAATCTGAATTCCAAATGAGTTCAATGGGAGAACTAACATTCTTCCTGGGATTACAAGTTCATCAGAAACCAGATGGCATATTCATTAACCAGGAGAAGTATGTTCTTCAAACACTGAAGAAATACAATTTGACCGATTCTTCCTCATGCAAAACACCAGCCTCTACCATAGACAAAATTACACCAGATCCAACAGGGAAGTCTATTGACCAGAGATTATACAGATCTATGATAGGTTCATTAATGTACTTAACTGCTAGTAAACCTGATATAATGTTTGCTGTGTGTGTGTGCTAGGTACCAAGCAGATCCAAAAGAGTCACATCTAAATGCTGTTAAAAGGATATTTCGATACCTCAAAGGAAAACCTGCACTTGGATTATGGTATCCTAAAGAAGGAGACTTCAAATTGTATTCATACTCAGACAGTGACTATGAAGGTTGCAACAATAATAGGAAATCCACTACTGGTGGATGTCAATTCCTAGGACCAAGACTTGTGTCATGGCAGTGCAAAAAGTAGACCAATGTATCAGTATCAACAGCTGAAGCTGAGTACATAGCTGCTTCAGCAGGTTGCTCTCAGGTTTTATGGTTACAAAACCAATTACTTGATTATGGGTACAATTTTCTTCACACTCCCATACATATAGACAACTTAGCTGCTATCTTTATAACTGCTAATCCAGTCCAACATAGTAAAACACAACATATAGAAATTAGATATCATTTCTGAGAGACTGCTCAAAAAAGGGATTAATTAAGTTGGTCAAAGTAGACACAATAAATCAGCTTGCTGATTTATTCACTAAGGCCTTTGACTCTGTAAGATTTAATTTCTTAATAGAATCATTAGGAATGATCAACTTAGAATAAATCCAACATCTAAACAACAGACATAGGAGCCCACCAATTATTCTCATATAAATATCACAACTCCTGTGCAAGGGATCAGGTAATCTACGGAAATGATATTATGCTACAACTGCCATATGTCCTACTTTCACTTTAACTAGTATCTACTGAACAGATGTGTTGGATATGTAAATAGGTTCAGCTTGAGTGAAAGATAAGGTCTGTCATGCCTAACCTAACATTCAGATAACTTAGTTGGTCAAGTCATTGTAAGGAGACAACTAAGTTACTCTACTCCGGAAGTGCACAACTCATTACACATGCACACGTACTATGTTGTAACACCTTATAACCTCTATCTTTGCGCATCTTGACTCTTTGTTTTGTGTAAGCAAACACCTGAGTCAATGGACACCTCTGTTTTACGTAAGTAAAGACCTGGTGTCCTGATGCTAATCACAAATTTTCCTACTGGAACTACTCTCAAAAAGAATCCAAACAAGGATCAAGTATATCATACTGAAAGAGCTATATATATATCAGCATTAATAAGATTTTGAAGAAATCTTAAGATAGAGCTTATAATCTACGGAACATGGGTTAAGTGTGCTAAAGTGATGAATTAAGCACCTTCTGGAAGGGACAGACTTTAATGCCACCTTATATGATGCATCCATATGAGTTGCTCTTAAATTCTCACCAAAACATGATAATTAGCATGACATACTAGACATATACTCTTGTTTGAATTTCTATGGATCACAATATTTGCAATCTGCACTAGCTTAGTAGCTAACTTATTTTACCATACAAATGCAGGGGTGTGGCAGATCAGTAGTATGATCCTTCAGGTTATCTAATCCTTGCCTATGCATAACATTGCCCTTTCCATGATAATTAGTTAATAATAATAATTATGAATTCATAGCCTTCTCATATAAATTTTTGATAAATTCATGATTCATCACAAATTTAGGGGGAGTGATCAATTCAAGAAACCAAACTATTTATTCTGAGTTGAAGCTGAAGAAAATTGGAATCTGAGCACTAACTTGGCTGCAGGTTGTAGGATAAATGATACATGCATCTGCTGATGCCAAAACTGCCATGAACCAAGTTACAAGGTCCAACAGAAATTTAGTCTGATTCATTCGAGGTTAAACTTTCTCTAAGGAAGACAAAACTTGGTCTTCCGTAGATAAAAAGCAGAAATTTAGTCTTCCGTAGATGAAATACGGAAGAAACATCCCTGTGAACTGGTTAGATATTAATTGCACTATTACTGCTTTATTAATTAGTTGAGTAATAATTACATAGTTAATTAATAATGTAAATATTCTCGGAAGAGTAGAAAGTGTAAGCGGGTCACACATATTAGACACCTTGTTCGAAAAAGTGCAACTGGGTCCCATATGGTTGACAGGCTGTCCGATAAGGTATATAAGCACAGTTTGACTGTCCGCATTCTTATTCATCCAAATTCACCCAAATTTCCTTCAACCAAAAATTACCGAAACCTAGAAATCCCTTGACTCGCAATCACCCTCAGGATCTTTAACTACTTCATCATGACTAATCGATTCTCTTGGGACCACAATGTATGTGCGTTCCTAGACCCCCGGGTAGAAGATGAATGCAGACCCATCATTCACTACCTAAGAAGGTCTCGACTCTTCTATGCACTCTCCGCAGATCCTGTCATCTATCTCTCAAACATGACGGACTTCTGGAACACAGCCAGAATTGAAGAAGGCGATGGAGGACAGACCATTATAGCTACGGTAGGGAATTTACCCCTTTGGGTGAATGAAGAGACAATTCGGAGTGCATTGGAACTGGGGGAGGAGGAAGAAGGGCATCTGGATGTATTCAACCATGAAAACATCCAGAAAGTTTTTGGGTTGATGGGATATGACGGAGATTACCAACATGGAGAAATCAAGAAGGGCAGACTGTGCAAACCCTAGCGATTCTTGTGCCACACCTATCTGAAGTGTGTATCCAACCGAAAGTCTGGTTTGGATAGGTTCTTATTGCACATATCTTCAGGAATCATAGGAATATTAGAGGGCAGAAAGTACAATTATGCCAAATACATAATGAACTGCCTCTGCGATCACATAAGAGTACAAAAAGAGAACAAAATGTTCATGTTCCCGAGGTTCATTCAGCTGATGATCGAAGAGCAAATGCCCGAAGTGGAGAAGGAAGGGGACGTAGGAGTGCAAAGCCACATCAATAAGTCCATCTTAAACAAATTAAAGGGACAGTATGAGGGAGGTGGAATGGATTTGTTCCCTCATGTTCTGAATGAGAAAGAAGACATCCCTAAAGAATTGAGATGGGTAGAGGAGCAGGAAAGTTTAAGCTCATCAGCCCCTTCTGCTGCTAACTCCCAACCTCAAACACCACTACATACCTCACCCAAATCACCCCAACAAGAGTCACAGTCACCACCATCACCCATCCACTTGACCACTTCAAGTGAATCCAGCTCATCTGCCAAATCAGCTTCCTCAGCTAAAACTGAGGGCACTGAACCTGTCACACTCTCACCCACACTCACTGATCCACTCAACTCTCCCACTCAAACAGAACCACTCAACTCACCCACTGCAACTGAACCGATTACCTCCCCAACACCTACTGAACCAATCATCTCACCTAACCCCACTGAACCCATTGACAGCCTAACACCAACTGAGGAAATCAACCTAAATAAGGATGCTTATGAGGTTGTCAATGATGAAGATACAGAAGAGATTTGTATGGAAACTGAAGAGGAGAATGTGGTTGAAGGAGAAGTACAACAAGAGGGTGAATATGTTGAAATCACTGCTTATGATGAGAATGATCTGAGAGAGGATGAGATCAATATTAGTAAGCAATATTTGGTGGCTGAGTACACCAAATTGGTGGTTAAAGGAAACAAGAAGCTAGCAAAATTAAGGAGATTGAAGAAGAGTTGAATGAGAAAGAGGCACTTCTGGATGATAAAGATGACATAATCAGTAGCCTGTAAGGTAGACTGAGAAGATTAAGAGAAGATCCAGTGATGAACAATGAAGTGATTGATGCATTGCTTGACTTGGTGAATGAACAATCAGCAATGCTGCAGTCAAAAGATGATGAAGTAGAGAGGTTGAGAAAGATGGTTTCTGAAGCTGAACAGAGCAAAGGTGATACAACTGTAATCACCTACAGTAGAAAGAGAAAATATTTTGGGAAAGTTGCTGGTGCTCTGGGTGAATCATCAAAGAAATCCAAACTGGATTCTCCAAAGCAAGCAGCCACAGTTGAAGAAGCAGATGAAGAAAGTGATGATGAATGGGAGGAGTTGACAAAGGAGGACCCTGAGAAGAAGAAAAATGAAGGAAAAGAAGCAGCAGAAGAACAGCTCTTGACAACCGAAGACATACTAGAAGAGAGGCCCCAATATACCTTGTTTATGGAACTGATCAATAACGGGTTTCCATATGACATGGTAGAAAGGATGAACATGTCAGAGTTGATTCAAATTGTCAAAGAATTTGATGTTGCAAGACTGATGCTCCCAGTCTGCACTTATGAGACCTTCAGCATATACAAGAATATGGAGAGAATTAGAAAGGACTTGGGGCACTATGACACAGCAAAGCTGAAAAGATACAACATGACCTGCTGGTTGCAGAGTCACAACCTCAAGTCCTATGAGCTCAAAAGCAGATCCATTAGAGAACTCAGGGCAATGATGGAACATGTTATGAAGACTGAACTGGAAACATGAGTCAGATTTAGAACCGGAGCCCCCAACCCTGCATATCAAAAGAAACAATCACAAACTTCTGCTAAACCTACTGTGGTTCAAGCAGCAGACATGCACAAGGATAAAGAAAAATTGATTAGAGTGCCAAGGGAGCTCGCTCCTCACAAGATTTGGCCTCTAGGAACTGCTGTGAGGGAGATCCCTGAACAGAAATATACATTAATACAATTCTTTGATCTCACCATAGAACCTGAAGAAGCACAAAAGAATCAAATCATTGGATGGAAATATGATGGTGAATGGGACTGTGCACTTGTTAAAAGGGCATCTGGCATGGTGCAATACTTTCCACGAGTAGAGCATTTACTAGCACTGCCAGATGTAGACCTGTATACATTGAGAACCACTTCCATCACCAATTACCCCATAAGTCCAAGAGGAAGAGACTTCTCCGGACTTGTGACCAAACTAAGTCACAAGTTCAAAGGAGATGTTCTCAGGGAAGCCAGAATGGTGGATGCAGAGCACCTGAAGAGAAAGCAAAGAAAGTCTCAGCCCAAATCTCTACTGGTTGATGAAGAATTCTTGAAGAGAGTTAGAGCTGAAGACCCAGCTAATGCATCAGTAAAAGTGATAGAAGGAAATCAGTTAAGGAATTGGTGCTACAGAGGAGTGATCCACAGAAAAAGGGCCAAAGCATCAGATTATTTGATCCTATGGAAATCAAACTTTTGCACCCAAGCTACACTTCATATCTGTATGATAAATTTTTCCCAAGGCTGCAAGATCAACAATCTCATAATGACCTGTGCTTGTATGTACATCTCATCCAAGTCATTGACAAACTGCATGCCAAGGCACATAAAAAAAGAAGATATGAAGCTAGTCAGTTGATCGGATCAAAAATCAAACCTATCACAGAGCTAAGAATTTCAGATCAGGATGAATTGGAAGTGGTGTGCAATAATAGTGTTGTTACAACACTCACCACAGAAGAGGATGTCATTGGTCTGAAATACAAGACACTGAAGAGAATAAACAGAAGGCCAATTCAGATCAAGGATGAGGATCAGCAGAAGGCTGTAGATTACTTTAAGTCTAGGATTTTGTCTAGAATACAAGAGCTCGGTGTCTTAAACCAATGATTACTAGAGTCTAAACCTAAGGGGGAGTACTGTTAGGGATAGAACTCTATGTATAGGTTTAGATGATGAATCACTCTATGTAATCATAATTGTAATCATCAGTTTTAATGATATACAATGAATATATTTGTTTATGATTATGTTTATTTAATAATTCATTGTATGATTAACTAATACTTACATTACAATTTATAATATATGTTACGGTTATATGTATTGGAACAACTGCGGATGAGTAAATTGTTCTTCCGTAGATATTCTCAGGAACATATCTGAAGGATGTACATTCGTATATATCTCCTGCGGAAGAACAACTTCAGCTGAACAAGAAAAAGAACAAGCTACTAGAAGCACAAGTTGCTGCGGAAGCACAAATACTGGAGATCAAGCAGTGTTGCTGCAGAAGACTAGTTTCCTGAGGAAGAGTATTTTCCTACGGAAGACTAAAATCAACACTTGTATTACACATCATCAAGTGGTCAATCCAAAGTCAACAAGTCAACTGGCAAAGCAACAACAACGTTAATGAAGATTGAAGACGTATGATTCAAGTGAATATTCCACGTCACTTCAAAAATCTTATCTTTATTAGAATCATTGTAAAATACGAACTCTCATGCCGATAAATGTGGCTTGAGGATTCGGATAAATATTGTTAGCTTAATTATAGCGATAAATTAGCAATAGATCAGAACAGAATAGGATCTCTATATATAACATGAGATCAACAACATTATAAAAAAAAAAAAAAAAAAAAAAAAGAACAGAAGTTACCGGAAACACTAAAAGCAATATAGAGCATTACAGCAATATATTGATTATTAGCAAGCATCATCGGAGCAAGAGCATCATCGTATCAGTAATTTATTTGCGTAATTATTCCTTTCGTGTGTTTTGCTTGGTTAATCGTTAAATCAACAAGTATTGATAATTACGCGATCAATACTTGTATAAATCAAGTTTGATAATTCCTGATCGATCCTTGGATTAACACTTTCTTACTTACTTGCTAGCATATGATCATTAACTTTCTAAAGCCTAAGGTGACGATGATAGCGCTATTGGTTTGACACGCGTTTGAACGGACCGTTGTAGATGGCATTTGGGTATTGAAACCGATATTCTTAGTCTAACCTGTTGGTTAGGGACACTTGAAAACAAAGGTTTGATCAATGCATTTGTTTAGTCATACTTGTTTGAATTCATATTTTGACTCTTGAATCGTGTTTTAAATCCAGTATATGTAACAAAATCTATGTTTACTCACCAGCTTGCTAGTTGACCTTTTATTTATACATGTCGCAAGGAATGCTGCTTGAAATGCTTACAAGTTTATGACACTTAATTTGGATGCTTGTAGACTTAGTTAATAAATCACATTTTATTTATGTTATGCTTGTTTGAACAATTTATTGCTTCGTTGTAAGACTTATGTGAATGAGTTGATTAAATAAATTATCACTTTAATAGTATCATGTGTTATGGACAATCTATACGTCCTGACACATTCGGCCGTCGGTTGGGGTGTGACAACTTACTCTTGGGTATCGCTTGAATCTCATTCCCTATTGTGATAGCAAAAAAAGTCACATCCAGGATTAAACCTCCGAACATTTTTTGTCATAATATTGCTAATGTCTTCGAATGTGAATTCGTAAAAAAGATAAGCAAAGTGGGTTTAGACATTATACATGCTTGTCAACCGGTATGGAGTGTGTCTCGTTTTCCCAAAATAAAGGATTCCATTTGCACATGACACGTGCTTCAATTAGCAAACAGGTTTCACCCGTTCTGAGAAGGGATAGATCTGCTATTCCCATTTAATGTACCCTGTTTTCAACACGTATAGAGTTAATATGTTTGTATCCAGGATTGAATGATTATTTTTTTCTTGATAAATTGCTTAATTATTGATATCACGCTAGAAAAGGTTCGTGTCAACTATTCAGGAATCTTTTGCTACAATTAAACAATATTAATGATTTTGAAATCTAGGAATCCAACTCTGTCAATATCTGCGAATACAAGTGCAACAGGAGACCAAGTATTTCCAATGTTTGTTAATATTGCCCTATGCCATCTTACATGTAATGTTAATCAAACACAATGAACTGAAGAAATTTACCACTTAATTTACACAAAGATGGTTCCGTTAGTACTCTATAACTCCCACATATCTGTCGGCACCTTGAAGTGATTGTTTTTAAAAGATCAAGCGAAGATTAACAAAGCAGCCATCAATTAAGTTCTATACAGGCAATCAAGCATTGATTAATCTTTGAAAACAAAACCGAATTGTGAAGAAAAGCATAAAAAAACAAACCAAAGAGATAACATCAGGTAACATGACTAATTAGCCTCCGACCCTAACAATAAAACAACTCAATAAATAGCTTCCGTATTAATCGGCTTGACATGAGCAATTAGCTTCTAGACTAAACAATAAAATCCCCGGTTAAGTAGCCTCCGGATTAGTAAGGTTGCCTGATTGAATTACAGTATCAAAAAAACATAAACAAAGGGCATTTGCATTGGTGCCAGGGTATAAAACAAAAGCATGGAGCAACCATGTTTGTGAACAAAACCTTGTATCACAGTAATGTAACAATCAACTATTACAAAATCAAAGCATCTAAAACTGTCTTTGTAACACGTATAAATGTATAATCAGAATCCCCTACACCTGCACCGGTAAATCAAGTGACAAAAGCAAGCAAACAATACCCAAGCCGTGCATTGTTTGCCTACAATAGAATCAAATAAGAAACACACAATCACTATGGGTGACTATAGAATTAGAAAATCACAATTGCGACAAACAATCATCGATGGCCAACATATAGCGCACAAAGATGTACAATAAACCGAACCCATAAAATCAGAAGAGCACAACATTAACAAACACTCACCGAGCAGAATAGGAAGCCAGAGAAGATTGGAAATCTTGAAGGTGACGAAGCAGGCAGATTGCGTCAAATACTTGAAAGTGGAAAACAGAGATGCAATGGTGGTAGAAAAAAAGATGTAGAAACCTTATAAAGAGACACGTACACAAACACGTACAGAACTTCAATTCCGAAGTTCTAACTGTTTCTGATGGTAATCAAGAACTCTATCTCTGTTGCAATTAGCGAAGCAATACCTGATTTAAATAATGCTAAAACTTATTTAAATTCAGTGGAGGAACTGTTTAAAGAATCTTCTAAAACACATGTAAGCATTTTGATTCTAGATGCTTACTACAAAGTATGATGGGTTAAATGATGTGCATGAGCACATATTGATGACGAAGGGCATGGTTCATAAACTCAAGAGTTTAGACATGGAGATCAGTGATGGTTTTCTAGTACATTTTATTATGACTTCTCTTTCTTCATGTTTTAGTGCTTTTAAGATCAACAATGACACCCAGAAAAAAAAAATAGGGGTGCGTTAGATAGCAATGTGCGTGCAGGAGGAAGAACGTCAGGAGCTAGAAAAACCTAATTTTGTTCATATTACCATCACTAAACCGTTAAAAAAGCAAGAGAAACTTCAAAGGGGAAAGCTTCAAAATATATAAGGCTAGAACAAGTGCAGCTTTCAGCTCAAACGCCTCCTTCAAACAATCTAGGTGCAAATTCTTCCACAATAAGAGGCACACACAATTCTTGCTTGTAAAGCTAATTATGAATAAATGTCTGTTTACAATTAAATTAACTGTACTGTCTATTTTTCAATTATCAATGGATTGCTTTCTTTTGATATTTCAATGACTAATAACAAGTGTTGCAAACAAGTAAATAGCAATGAATCACAATAGATTCTCCTTCCAAAATTAATTTCATGATGAAAAGAATTTGACGGTCGCAAAATAAAAAAATTAAATCATATGTAAATTGATTTACAAAAAAGTTTTGGATTTATCATAAAACAAGTTTTACGGCATAAACCAATTCATCAGGATTGATTTACAAGTTCTAAGGCACGAAGCTAGGTTTTAAGTTTTGAATATTACTAACAGACTTTCCTATGGAATTTAGCTGCTAAACTGGTTTTTTGAAAATTAAATTATCAAAAGAAATGTCAATTGTTGATTTGTGTCACTTTACGCAAATACATGAATATAACATGATAAATAATAGGCGTTATATGTGCATGCATACTTGATATTAGTGACCCGTTAGTAAATCTATATCGGTCTTCCATATAACCTTCTTCATATTACGAGATCACCAATTATAGCTAAGCTGCTGTCTCCATATCGACAGATTCATCACTGCTTCTTCTATACTAAACTTCGAGCTCGTCGATTCTTGTAATAAAAACATTTTGTATGGTGCATATACATTATTGGTACTTAACGAAGACAGAGACGGGGAAATCGAACAATGTTACTAAGTTTAAACAAGAATATTCGGTTTGAGGGGTTTATATAGACCTTTAGCGATGGATTTCCAATGACCACTTTGCCCCCCTAATTGATTTCGGGTCTCGTATTCAAATAAATGTCGATTGTTGTGTTTTACGTTAAGCAAATACACATATATAACGTGACAATAGACGTTATATGCTCATGCATACTTGATTTAACTGATTCACTTATTTGTTAGTTAATATACATTGGTCTTTCATGTAACCTTCATATTTCAAGATCATCAATTCCAGCTAAGCCGCTAACTTTATATTTGTTGCAGAAACGACATATGCGCTTCGGCCATATTTGACTTACGAGCTTATGGATTCCTATGGTAAAAGCATTTTGTGTGGTGTATATACATTATTGGTACCTAACAAAGAACATAAACGGGAAAATCGTATCGTATTACCACGTTTTTAGAAGAAATGTTCGGTTTGAGGGGATGATATTAACCCTTACAGAACCGACACAAAGACATCTAACTGTAAGGAAACGTTGTATCGGTCAGAAAACATCACCAGAGGAAATTATTATCCTCTAGTCCCCGATGATTTTATAACCATAGATATTTTTGTGACTGATTACCAACGCACGATATATATATTATAAAATAAATTATGAAAGCTGTTTTGTGACTGCTTTCGCAGGAATCTTTTCGACAACAGAGTATTAATAAAGATATAATGTAGTCATGTGGATGTTACAGTGATTATATGAAGATGGTGTTGAGATCAAGATTCTTAATAGTTGGTATGTCAATCTACATCTTGGTAATTCAATATTTTGCAACTGTGAGTATTCAATACATGATGTACTCTTTTGCTCCAAATGCTATAAAGTTATCATATTATTAGGCAAGTTGTGTTAGTTTTAAGAAGAGTCGATAACAACAATGTTAGTGTTACAACTGAAAAAGTAAAAAACACATGTCTGGTCTTATAAATAATTGGACTATCCTTAAACTTCCTGTCATACGCCGTCTCATGGTATGATGATACATCACATATTAACCGAACTGCAAATGACAAATTGCAGCAGACGATTATGCAATTTATGCTAATGCTACTACTGTTTTAGCATGTTGAAAACTTATAAAATTAATAAACACATCTAGCCGGATCATATAGAACTACAATAGTCTATATTGTAAGCACCGAGTGCAGACAAGATGTGGGCAATGGGTCAAAATAGATTCGTGTTAGAAGAAATAGATTTTTGTACAGGGTGGTTGTGTACTTGTGTTGACCTCAACACAGGTTATGTATGTGATTGAATAACTTTTTGTTACGCGTGGTAAGAAAATTTGTGATCCTTGGAAATAAGTTAGAAAAGTTGAGTACGTTAAAATTGCATCTCACAATTACCAGCAAACATAAAATAATACATATGGCAATGAGCTTGTTTTGACCCGAACCCATATGACTTGTCTTTCAAAGATGCTCAGCTCGATTTGAACATTTACGCAACCCGACTTGAACCCCCCGGTTTGCCACTTATAACAAAAAGAAAGTATATTTGGTTTTTACCTCAACTGGATAGCAGTATAGCACCTAGGCAGCAGCCTGCAAAATATAACAATCATGTCATAAAGCTAGAGATAAATTATAAATTACCGACAGTAGATTTATGTCGTGTGAAATTCACATTACAATCAACAGGCCTTATTTTAGAATTATATACTTTACCTTGTCATCAACAGGAGTGAAAACAGCCTTAACCGCTTCAAAAACTTCTGCAACGGGCTTACCAGCATCGATCTGAGACCAAGTTTAATCAGTTGTCACAATATTACTAACAAATTTTTCAGTAATATTAGTAGTAAAAATAAAAAATAAGATTGAATAAATGTGTATTTACCTTTCTGACCTTCCCCCTGGAGTTGTAATAGTTGATAACAGAGAGACTAGATTCAACAAAAACCTTAAACCGCTTCCTTATAGTGTCAATGTTATCATCTACTCTCCCCTTCATATCCCAAATAGCAAGGTTAAATTCAAATAGGGATAAAAGCACTATGGCTTTATAAAAGAAATGAGTGATTAGTATTACCAAAATCAAATGTAATTACCTTCTTACGACTTTAGCTAATCTTACAAGTTTGTTTGTTAGTGGTGGGAATTTTAAGCCATTTACTTGAAATGAGTTGATTTTGGTAATGGTTTAACTCAAACATAGCAATTGGGCCAAAATTTAAAATTTAAACGAGTCAGATGAATTGAGCACATATATTTATAAGACCCTATATTCATTAGTGCAAGTATAGTCAATATTACTTTTTGATATAATAAACTAATCCTTCATAAAATCCTGACATGTTTTAAAATTCTCCGTCTTGGCCTAAGCCCTTTTTTTACTATTACCCAATCACTTGTGACCTAACGCACCCATTTTGTAACCTCTAGCGTTCATCATCATTCTTCAACTACTGATTCGTGGTAAAGGAAAGAGCCTATGACATGTGAGACAGCATACACAAGCATTATGTCATACAAATAAGCATTTTGGCAATGTAATGTCCTTAAAATCATAAGCATTCATCATCATTCTTCAACTAGTTTTGAAACAAATACTTCTTAAATTGTTTTATAATCATTTTTGTCTGTCAAATTGCCATATGGTTGATGGTATGCTTATCTTTTTGGTAACTAACAAACAAACAAACATAGCTAGTTAAATCCCACTCAATCAATTGGGTCTAGGGTGAATAAGATGAATCTAAACCTTACCTCTATCCCTTGGGATAGAGAGGCTACACTCAAAGGCGTCGTTTTGGACACTATTAAAATTAATTAGAAAATTTTAGTTAAATTATTCAAGTCGTATACCGAACCTGGTTGCGGCTTAAGAGGCGCCTTTCCATCTCTTCCTCAGAACAATCAAAGAAAAGAACAAACTCGGGTACAATTCCAGTCTGTAGGTAAACCATAAGTTTTTAATTTCTCTGCCAAATAATTGCATCTAATTGAACAAGTTTAATGTGATTTTTGGATTCAAAACTTACAACTGCCTCAAAAGTTGCACGGTTTTCCTCATTACGGGGAAAACCATCAATTAGAAATTTGTCATTCTCACTTTCCATAATTGCTTTTTCAAGAAGTTTAATGGTTACTTCTGGTGGAACAATTGTTCCTTCAGAAATCATGTTCTGAATCATGGTCCTATAAGATATTACCATAAAATTTAGAATACTTATTACAACTACAAAAGTTCCCAGTGGTCAAACAGGTCAAAAGAAAACATACCCGTTTTCAGATCCAGAATTTATTTCGGCCCGGAGAAGATCTCCAGCACTCAGATGGGTGTAGCCAAAGTGCTCTACAATATTTGCACATTGTGTACCCTTGCCACTGCCCGGTCCTCCTGCACAATGTAAGCAAAGAAACTTCTTGAAGGGTATTTAAGACATTTCCAGTAAAATGTTGCAAAATTCCTTAAATGCAGAAAGATTTTATTTTGGTATTCAGATCCTTTTTCTAAAAATGATTTTTTGGATCCATAAACTTTACCTAGAACAAACACAACTTTGGGCTTCTTTACACTAAGAGCACTCTTTCTTCCTTCCTGCAACCAAATTTACATATTAATATAGATTCTTATAAAAAATTATTCTAAAATTAAACCAACAAAAACACTAATGCTATATAGCTACCGTATATGCAGCATCAAAAATAGTCCCCATGGTCCGCGCTAGAGTGTGTTTAACTTAAAACTGCAACCAACAACATGGAAGTATGAAACATTCTGCCAATTTTCTATCAATACTTTTACTTTCAAGCATTTTGTGACCGAATTTAATAACCACAATTACAGGCATGCTCTGGAATTGGCTGGCAATTATCAAAACCTTTTGCTTTGCTATCTTTAATCATTTGTCCATCAAAGTATAATCTAATCCCAAGGCCACAGAAACATTCTTTGGATAACATGTCGTAAGATCAAGTTTCAACAATTTGCACATGACAAGATTAATTGAACCCGTGTATACGAGTTTGTAAGAGAATGTGGCATATCTAGATTAAATATCTACTGTAACTAAGCTAGGTATGACTGTCAAAAGGCCTTCTAGAACACTCTTTAAGTTAACTTTTTCAAAAATGGACTCTTTTGAAAAGTCAACAAAACGAGAAGACTTTCATAGATCAATCACAGAGTGAAGTAACGCTACGCGACTATAACTCACAACACAAACCTTCAAGGATAGACAGCCGAATCCTTTTAGAAAATGTGTTAACAGTTTCTAGTCACAGACACACTCTGCCTCATGCAGTTACAAAACTAAACATACAAATGATATATGAACTTGTAGTACCATGTGAAATTGTATTCTAAGACATATATATTCCACTCAAGTTTCAGTACAGCTTCATTGTTGTAAATTCTTCATAAATGGTTACAACTAAGTGACCTATAACTAACAGTTGTAAACTTGATTACTATTCAATGCTTATTCTTTTCAAGTTAAAGCTAAAAACCATAAAAAAAACTACTAGACAGTAGCCAAGTTTCTTGCATGTTCCATTCAGATCACTCAGTGTAACTACTTATGATTGAACAATACTGAAACTTTTGTAGTGTTTAAACTATTAAGTATGTGTAATTTTAGTGAAACAGCAATTGAACAATACTGAAACTTTTGTAGTGTTTAAACTATTAAGTATGTGTAATTTTAGTGAAACAGCATTATTACTTGTTGCTATTGCATGCTTTTCTCCCCCAATTTGTGATATTTAATTAATTATTAGCCAAATCATTACATAAAATTTTCCATCTGATCCAAAAACTTAGATGTAATGAAACCCCAGCGCATTCAATTGCCCTATTTCATGAAGATCAACAGAATCCCACCAAAAACATAAAGTGAAAATCATGGAAATGACGATGAAATCAGATTTGAAAAGATAAAATCAAACAAATTGCCAAGAAGCTACGATTTGAAATAAATTGAAACATCAGATGATATTTCAGCAGATTGCAACATTGCATCGATATGAATCTTACCGATTGAAGGAAAATAAGTTGAAGAAATTGGGCGAAAGATCTGATGAAATTGCGAATTTTACTGAATTTTGGGGTGTTTTAATATAGATTTTAGAGCGACTCATGCATCTCTACTCGACAACTCGTATCTGCTGTCACAGTCTTTAAAGGTGAAAACTCCCGGAGACAAAAAGGAAAAAGAAAACATTATTTATCATATCATATATATATATATATTGAGAATGTTTATGTTTGTGATCGAAAGAGCTAGAAAACTCTAATAAATTTTTTAATATTTTTAAAAGTGGTTGTGAATGAATGAAAGATAAAATGTAATAATAAAAATATGAAAAAATATTATTTATTAAAAAAATAAACAAATAGTAATTTTTAATGTAATTATAAAGATGGGGATATTGAATGAATTGTATATTGGTCTTTCATGTTAAATTTTCTATTAAACTATAGAGTAATATATTATTTTCATTCATGATTTGGTAAAAATAAGTATTTTTATGTAAAAGTTTAAAAATAATATTTTAAGTCATATAGTTATAAGTAAGTAATTTTATCTATTGTATTAACATCATTCATGGAATCCGTTATAAACCCCTATATTTCCTTCACACGAGAGTTATTTTAATCAATTAACTTGAAAAATACATTTTTTGCTTCCCACTTCTCAGACTCTACTACTATAATTGATCGGCTTCACAACCTGCAACCCTCTATCAATCGACTTCACAAGTGGCAACACCTTATTAATCGATTTCACAACCTACAGCTCCTCTATCGATCGGCTTCAAAAGCTACAACAAACCAGGATCTCAGACATTGGTCATGCTGAACAACACTATACGAATATATATATATAAAACGTTTGCTCAATTAATCATGAGGAAAATACGGTTTTAAAGTAAACGTTGCGGAAGCGTAAAATAAATGTAAACCCAATTTAAGTAAATGTGAAAAATATGAAGCCCACAAGTAGCATTTAATGCAAACCAAAACAATTTAAATGTTTGTCAAAGCGTGAGACTCCAGAATGCAACCTATTCCTTAGGCGTGATGACGACATAAGAAAACATGTTATATGTGTCATCACAAAGGTTGGTGAATCATAGGTTTAAATAAACAAGCATTGAGTTTGAAATGTTTGCATGATATATTAAACAAAGGTATATCAATATGAAGCTAGCCTATGTTCAAATTATTTAACGTTTTCAAACTGAGGCTGACTATTTGAATATTGTTTGCTTTCCTCCACATCTATCATGAACAGTGGCTAAATGTTAGGTCAAGATTACACCCGTTCAACATACAGTCGAGTTAGCATGACTAACGCTGGCAAGGTTTGTCAGACCCAATAGTAGTATTCAAGATTTCATCGCTAGCTCATTAGTAATGGTTCGATATGGAAGAACTTTTGTGATAAGTTTACGCTATAGTAAATAGGCGATATAAGAATAATACTAAACCAAAAACTTTTCTTTGCATATTTCACCCCCAAAAAGAAAAGTACTTAACAGAAGGGTCGTTAAGACTTAAGACTAACCTTAGATAGCGTGTAAGATATATATGCAAAAAATAGGTCACTATAGGTTACCTATCAAATATAGGTCACTAAGTGTGTGTTTATGATGGTCCATATAAACCTGTTGTATCCAAACCAACTCTAGCTCTTGGCATGTTTAAGAAAAGTTTACATGTGTGCTAAGTTTGACCAAAGTTTACTTTTGTTGACCAAAGTTGACCATTTTGTCCCCATTGGTGACTAATTTAAGTGAAATCATGTTTATTCATGCTCATACAGTCCAAATCACACTACACATAAAGCTTCATGTTGGATTTCTTTTTGAAAAGTTTCTATTTTTAGAAAGTAAGGTTTTCATTACACATGTGTAATGTATCACTAAAAAAACCATCTAATATATCATCATAAGCATCATAGATCATATGCGAATCATCTAATTCCCTAACATAGCAAGTTAAAGATAACTAGAACATCATCATGAATAAAATTTTCATATTTAGAAACATATGATCACCAATTGCAAAATCTACAAATCAAGTTCCTAACATGTTCCCATGATTAGTCTAAATTAATTTTAATCATCATACCATGCATCACACGTATAGCCTTCATCACACAAATTTCCATTCCAAGAAAGTTACTAATATAAGAAAGGTATGATCATACTACGTGTTTTTCAAGATCTAACTATTCCCAAATCATTCGTATGTCCTAACATTGTATAACTATCATCACTACCCATCAAACATGTCTAGAATCCAATGCACAAACCAACTTGCAAGAAAAGTTACTATTAATAGTAGGTCTATGAAAAACAAGCCATTTCACAAAATATAAACACCAAATTTTATCCATATGCTTCAACTAAGATCATAGCACCAATGTATCATCTTGATTTCATCAATCATCCACATTTCATATGAAATCCACAAAATAAGTTACTAATAATAGTAAGTCTTGCTTTTCAACCAAAACTAAAGTTTTTGACAAATCCAATCCATACAATCATCCTAGAATCCCATAACATTTCATAATCAACATCCAACTCAACAAAATTGATAATTTAAACACATATTTAGATAGGTTAAAGTTCTGTGAACTAGTTGAATCAAAACGTAAAGAAAACATCAAAACACTTACTTGTTGTCACAAATAACGAGTACTAAATCTTCTTGGATGCACCAAACATCGATTTCCAAGATTAATTTGTACTCAAAACGAATTAAAGGTATGTGTGGGTGTGAGGGGTTCAAAAATGGGAGAGGGAATGGGAAGGGGATTTGTGGCTGTAATAGGGTGGGGTGGGGGTCATTAGGGTTTTGTTTTTATGTTTATTTTTACAAAAACAACCCCTCAATTTTTATAAAATCCATTCAGGTGAGTCGCCAACGAGTTTTTCTCAACCGAATTGATAGAATCTTCAATATATAATGGTTAAACTCCAAACACATGAAATAATGTTAAATATATTATTTTATTGAAATTTATATAACATTTAATTATAAAAAACCGTAAAGACACAATAACACGTAAATGCTCAAAAATTTACAATTTTCACATCCAGTCTAATCATTTGATCATGTAATCATATATTATATAATTTCACAACAATTATATTTATCTGAAATATAATTTTGATAAGAGTAAATTATATTGATCGTCCCTGAGGTTTGAACAAATATCATATTTCATCCCTAGGATTGAAAAATTACAAGTTTAGTCATAAGGTTTGAAAAAACGTATGCTAATACAATCTAAGGGAGAATAAAATTGACACCACTGACCACTCTATCATATGCTAATACAATCTAAGGGAGAATAAAATTGACGAAGAATGAATTTAACATCAGTGAACCCACCTTCACCTTCGGTAACCCTCTATCTGAGACGAAACCTATCACCTTCGGAGACCTCCATCTGCAACAAAACCTATCACCCACCTCAAAATATGATCTCCATATTCATCACTAATTAGCACCTACGTTTTGGGTCTTGTGGTAGATCACCATCACAAACTAAGGCGAGACGACGACGGTCTAAACATGGCAAGGTGGGATGGTGATGGTTGAGGTGGTGGTTTGCATTGCAAATGCTTCAAGCTTGATGAAAGATGGCGGGGGGTGGCAAGGTCGGACAATGGTGGTGCCAAGGTAGGACAACGGTGGTAGCCATGGGAATTCCTTAGAAAAAAACAACTGTATCAAAATATAAACAAAAGTTCACATCTACAGCCGACTGTTCTTGTGCATGTTCATCAACCACTTCTTTTCCTTTCCTCCTAATGGCTCTTCAACTTGTTCTTTAGTTAGTGGTTCTTCAACTTCTTCGGCGGTCCCTATTAGATCATTATGGTTAATATCAACACTCCCCATTGCCTCTTCTACTTGTTGGTCAATAGCCATATTTGGCTCTTTAAGGTTATGATCAACAATCCTATATTCAAGTTCATTAAGGTTAAAATTAACAGTCCCAAAATTAGGTTCATTAAAGTTAATATCAACACTCCATATTATCTCTTCAATATTTTGATAACCATCTAGAGTATCATGAACTTGTTTATTACTAAAAGCATTATCATCTACATTACCTATACCTTTATTATCACCCACAACATCTACAAAACCATTAGCATGTTCATTATAACCCTCACCAACTACCATACCACTAGATTGTTCATTATAGCCCTCACCATCTACCATACAACCTTATGGCCCTCACCATCTACAATACTAGAACCTTATTCATTACCAGCACTTGTTCCCTGATCTATGTCAACTAAAGCATACCATTTTAAGCTCAAGGGCTTAGGATGTGGTTTTTGTAAAAGTCTACTTTCACCATTGAAATTCATGGCTCCAACATCCTCTAATTCTTCAATGATAACTTTAGATGTTATAAAATGTTTATAGGTTTCCAGTTGTGACTTTCCATGTTCAATATAAAATATTATAAGCTTATGATCATTCACATACTCCGCCAAACGACGAACATCTTCAACACATTCTAAGGCTGCGAGACTAGCATCTAAATTCTTACCTGGTATCTGAAAATAATAATACATCTTCTTACCAAGTTCTACCAAACCTAAGTTTTTCATAATGAAATTCATTTCTGAAACTAAAAAAGAATCAACATCTTATAAATCAACATAAGAAACCCTACCATACGCATACCTTCTTCTTGGGAAATTTCTAAACACCTTATTATGATGGATTCTCATAGAGAATAATATGAGATGTCTAACTGTTACAACCAAAAAAGAACATCAGATCAAGACAATTAACAACATGTCAAAGCTTTTTGGCATTAATGTAAGTTTTAATACAAGGTTTGGGTTTTAGAACACTTACCACACACCTCGGCTCAAACAAACTGTTTAGTGGATTCCTTTATTCTCCAAGTCATAGTGAGGTTATGAAACATTTTAACAAAGATGAAGATTAACAATGTAGGGTTTACAACAGGTTGTTTGAACGTTATTGAGGATGACGAGTGAGGATGATAAAAAGAGGTTTGCGAGGGAAAATATTATAAGCTATAACTAGCAAATTAGGAGTAATGATGATATAGGTCTGCATCTTCAATGATACACACTTGAATTGGCCAA
The DNA here is from genome assembly GCA_025506505.1 of Flaveria sonorensis. NCBI lineage: Eukaryota > Viridiplantae > Streptophyta > Magnoliopsida > Asterales > Asteraceae > Flaveria > Flaveria sonorensis. The sequence continues at coordinate 11,400,860 of CM046423.1, read as the reverse complement.
AATGCCCTTGATGTGAGGTGAACGTGGGGGGATTTGACGTCTAAAGATAATGCTCATACATGTTAGGTGCCTTTTGGTATGAGTTATCATACTTAGGGGGCTAACTTGTAAATAAATTATACTTACAGACGAAACACGAAAAACAACCTTACCACAGGGGACCATTTATCTAATTAACTCAAAAAATATTTTATCAATATTTATAGTCTAAGTACATAAAAAAAATTGATAATACAAAAGATTAGTGATTTACAAATACTGAAATGTTTATTTAAAATTGCTAACTTCACTCTTATACTGTTACATCTCGACTAGTGTGAATAGTTGTAATTTCACATTGGTTCATGGTTTTTTCTTTTGTTTTTTCTTTCACTATTGTCAACTGTTTTAGTGCTTTAAAGAATATAGGAGCACTTTAACGATCAAAATGAGCAGCTACATAATGATAAGCATGTACATTGTCTTCACCTAACAACATGGGTTTTGATCCTAGGGTGGGGATATTTTGTTTTGAATATTTTTAACTCCTTATGTTATTTTCTTTCTAATTTGTTTTTTTCATTTTTAATTTTTTTCTCAATTATATAAGGTTTAGGTTTTTCTCTTAGTTTAACATTACAAATTTAAATCCCCATTGTATGAAGGTTTAGGACTATAAGTACAAAAAAATTGCTATTTTTCTGTGTAGCGTGATCGATGTATTTATTTATACCTACAATACCAATTTTTTTTATCATTTAGTTATAATAACACTCAATGATATATCTTTCATTTTTTTATTTCTTTATTGAAGATCGGTTTGCCCTCACCGTGTAGCACTGTTTAACCCAAACGTCCCCGCGTAACACAGACATCAAAAACTAGTTTAAAACAATAGAAAGCTTGTAAATAAACTAAAAGAAAAAGAAGAAAAAAGGGGGTTCGATGTTTGTCTCCTTTGCTCTTGTCAATAGACATGCCTTGATTACCGAAATTCTCTTCCTTAGGCCCTCTTCATAATTCAAGTGGAATATGAGCATCTTCATGGAATATGAGCATCTTGGTCTGCTAAACATTTACGCAAATGTGATACATGGAAAGTGTAGTGAACCCACTTAACTCATCAAGTAAATTCAATAGGTGTGCCACTTCGCCCATGCGGGCTACTATCTTGAATTGCCCAATAAACCTGGGACTTAACTTTCCTCTTTTTTCTGAAACAGATGATTCCTTTCCATGGCAAGACCTTTAACATCATTTTCTCGCCAACATTTAACTATATCGGTCTTTGTCGTTTATCTGCATACGACTTCTGTCTATCTTTAGCAGCTTTCATGTAGGCTTTGATCTTTTCTAATTTTTCGCTCGTAGCCTCTGTCACATCTATGCTTCCCAATTCCTTCTACCCAATCTCACCCCAACACACAGGGGTTTTACATCTTCATCCATAAAGCATTTCATAGGGGGCATACCATTACTAGCATGGTAGTTATTGTTGTATGAGAACTCTGCCAACGGTAGATGGCTATGATAGCTCCCACCAATGTTTGTGATACATGCCCGAAGCATATACTGTAAGTTCTGAATAGTGCTCTCAGACTGTCCATCTGTCTGCGGGTGGTATGTTGTACTACTGTGCAGTTGCATTTCCATAGCATCATGAATTTCTTCTAGTATTAGATATAAACCGCATGTCTCTATTAGAAACGATCGACACCGGTACACCATTACGAGCAACTATCTCTTTGATAAACAACTCCACTAACCGTTCTGAGTTATACGTCTCATGGATTGGTAAAAAATGAGCGTTCTTCGTAAATCTGTCTAATATTACCCATATGGCATCATAACCCCTAGCTGTACATGGTAGCTTAGTTATGAAGTCCATAGTAACATGTTCCCACTTCCATTCGAGAATATCCAAAGGTTGGATCTTCCCATATGGCTTCTGATGTTCTACCTTAACCTAAAGGAACATCAGACACTTTTCCACATAACGAGCTACATTTGCTTTCATTCCTGACCAACAGTAATTCTTCTTCAAAACTTAGTACATCTTAGTGGTTCCTAGATAAATCGAGGGACGAGTCCTGTGCACTTCATCTAAGACCTTCATTCATAATTCTCCATAACGAGGAATCCATATTTGCCCGAACCTAGGTTTGACACGTGTTTTCTCTAGATTCGTTACTTGTCCTTTCATCCTTTCTCTGTTCACTTGTTCGGGCTTCAAAGCCTCGTTCTGTGCTTCACAGATTTGTTGTATGACATCAGGTGTTATTATCAACTAGTAAGATCTCATCTGGATTGGTTTATGATTCTCTTTACGGCTTAAGGCACCAGCCACTGTGTTAGCTTTACCAGGATGATATTGAATCTCGCGGTCATAATCCTTTAGTAGTTCTAACCACTCGAAAAAGTACTTTAAGCTCTTGTGATTAGTGAAGATCTTACACTTAACACCATACAGGTAGTGTCACCATATCTTAAGTGTGAAAACAACTGCTGCGAGCTCCAAATTGTGGGTAGGGTAGTTCACTTCATGAACTTTTAACTGCCGAGACATGTAAGCTATCACTTTACCGAGCTATATTAGAACACACTCTTAACCTTGATAAGAAGCATCAGAGTAGACTACCAAGTCTTCATTCCCTTCTGGAAAAGTCAACACTGGAGCTTGTATCAACCTCTTATTAAACTCCTGAAAAACACTTTCTTGATTTTCACCCCAATCAAACTTTACATCCTTCCTTGTCAAGTTAATCAATGGCAAGGCTATCTTGGAAATGTTCTAAATAAACCTCCTGTAGTAACCCTCCAATCTAAGAAAGCTTTGGGTTTCTAATGGCATCTTTGGCGAATTCCATTGCCTAACGGCTTCCACTTTAACCGTGTTCACCATGATCCCATCCGAGTTAATCACGTGAACTAGGAACTATACTTCTCATAATCAATATGCGCACTTGGAGAACTTAGCATATACACACTTCCCGGATATGACAAGCATGGTGTCCCTCGTTCTTTGAGTAGATGAGAATGTCGTCGATGAACACTATCAAAGATCTATCAGCATCGATCAACAGACTATGTTTATCAAATACATGAACACCGCCGAAGTGGTTGTAAGACCAAATGACATCACAAGCAAATTGTAATGCCCATATAATGTCCGAAACGCCGTATTCAGTATATCCAGCTCTTTAATCTTCAACTGATGATAACCCGACTTGAGATCTATCCTCGAGAACCAACTTGCACCTTATAGTTGGTTGAATAGATTGTCGATTCTTGGCAATGGGTACTTTTTCTTCACTTGTCAACTTATTCAACTCTCTATAGTCTATACACATTCGCATGCTCCTATTTTTCTTCTTAACAAACAGCATCGGAGTACCCCAGGGAGAAATGCTCGGTCTGATGAATCCTTTATTGAGAATATCCTTTAGCTGGGTCACTAATTCCTTCATTTCTAATGAAACCAAATGATATGGTGTTTTGGCTACGAGCTGAGCTCCTGGCACAAGGTCAATCTGAAACTCTATCTCCCATTAAGGTGGTACACCTGAAAGGTCCTCAGGGAACATATCAGGGAAAGCACACACCACAGATACATCTATGAATTGTAGCATTTTAGCTTTTTCATCTTTCACATATGCCAAATAAGCTCCACACCCTCGCCTCATGAACCTTTCTCCCTTTATCATGGAAATCATCTTTGGGACCATGCAGACTTTATCGTCATAAACTGTGACTGGACTCCCATCTGGTGCTATTAAGTGAATCATCTTCTTTCAGCAAATAATATTAGCCCCATAAGTTTTCAACCAATCCATATCTAAAACTATATTGAATCCTCTTAGGGTCATAACATGCAATGTAACAGGAAAACTACGACCTTCTAATTCTATGTTACAATCATCTATCGCTTTTATTATCCTGGTTGTCTTACCAATATCCTTCTCTACCTCAAAGGCATCATCTATCTCTTTAGCTATACGATTAAACACTTAACAGAAAAAAGAGGCTATGAAACTTCTACTGGTACCAGAATCAAACAAAGTAGAAGCAAGCACATCGTTGAACAAGAACATACTTGCCACAACATCCGGCTGACTCTTGGCTTCCTCTCTTATCATAATGAAAGCCATAGCTTTCACTTTCCCCTTATCACCAGCTTTCCTTTCTTCCTTATTCTCACCTCCTTAACAACTTGACTTAGCCTTTCTACAATCACGACTGTAGTGTCTAGTGCCTACAGATTTATAACACTTCCCTGCCCCTGGGTAATCTTTTGCAAAATGGTCCTTCTTCCCACAACGGTAGCACAAATTCATCCCAACCCTGCATTCCCCTTCATGCTTCCTCCCACACTTCTTGTAATCTTCAAAATTCTCCGCCTTTACTTTCTTGAATTTTGGCTTAACCTTGGTCTCACGGTTCCTCTTCATACCACTTACCCATTTCTTCTTTGGTCTATCCTCCTTAGACCTATCCATAACATCATCATGCATAATCCTGCTCAATTCAACTAGGGATTCAAATGTCTTTGGGTTTCTTGCCTTAACATAGGTGTCAACCTTAGAAGGCGACCCTTGGGTATAGCATTTCATCCGCCTCTCCTCACCAATCCGGCCATCTCATTAAACCGGGAAGTTTACTCCCTATGAGTCATCTTTCCCGCCTTCAAGCTCAAGAATTCTCTTTCCACCCTGTCCACCTCATTCTGGGGACAAAACCTCATGATCACCATCTTCTTTAACTCCAACCATTTCATCTTCTTAACTGCACCATCGCCCTTAGTCTGCTTGATCGTAGCCCACCAGTGAAAGTCTTCAGACACAAAGGAATGAGTAGCAAATTTCACTTCCTGGTCCTCTTGACATTCACTGAACTCTATCACTGCCTTCATTTCCTAGACCTATTGAAAAGTACCAATGATGTCTTTCTTTCCATCAAATGAACGAAGGTTGCACCCCTTAAAGGCTTTCTAGTCATATTTTTTAGTGGGCACCGCCACTACCTCACAATTACTGGTGTCTTGCCAGCACAGCCACCTCAAGCACCATCGCGACCACCACAGACACCACCTCTTGCACCACCTCGGATACTCTTTCTACCAGCCATTCTAACTTCCTATAAGGATTAGAACACTAATTTTATCATTCAAGGTAATAGTTTAGATCTTGATAAGTAATGTAAGTTCTTAATAACAGTGACCAGGTGTAATTAACTACTTACTTTACTCTTCATGACCTAAATATTCCCAATCCTGAGTCACATCAATTCCTAAACCTACCATCACATACCATGCATACATACATACACTAAGGCATACATTTACAATCATTTATTGCTTATAATAAAAATCTTTAACTTTACTTTAATTAATCATTGCTTTTACTTTACCTCTTTGTAAGGTTTATACTTAAAGGCTAATGCAACCAAAGCATCCAAAGAGCTCTCAGCATGTATGCATGAAGTACAGAGTAAAGTTACTTCGGAAGTTTTACACCACTCAAAGGAAATAAGCTAAGTGTAAAATCTTCCAAAGCCAAATGACCAAATCTACTGAAGCCAAAGATGAAGTCTTCCGAAGCTTCAGAGACAAAGTCTTCCAAAGCCAAAGACTGATTTCTTTCGAAGACTAAGAAGACATGCTTTCTCTGATCACCTTTTGACAAAAGCTGAACAACTCTCCGCTGCCACTCTAAAGACTCACCAACTTATATGAGTTGGTGAAAAGGTCCATGCTTTTGTCACTTGTAGATTATGGTTGTTAGTCTGTAACTTTCTACTTTTGTACCTTTTATCCTTTTTGTAATAGATTAGGATGTGAGCTCTGGCATGTCATAGTCACTAGTCAAAGGGCAATCTGCCTTTTGACTCAACAATGATCTTGTTGTCTAGATTAGTATATCTACCTGGCCTTCAAAGTATGGCCGGTTGTAGGATGTAGTATAAAGTGTCTCAAGTACTTGTACCTTTATGTATGCTTTATAACACTTAAAAGAACTTGAGAGCAATATACATCATTCTTGAAAACCATATTTGAGTGTTCTTGTTCTTTTACTGGTGTTCTTTGTATCATCTAACCAGTTCCCTATTTGATCTGCTAAGTGTTTCATATCTCTCCACCTTGTGAAACTATTGTATTGACCACCCTTCACTGGTCCTGCAATTGGTATCAGAGCTTTTCAGGCTCTTGATTGTAAGATCTCACCATCTTTGATCACTTTAGTTTCACAGAACACTTAACAACTCAAATGGTAGCTCTTGCTAAAGCTGATATGGAAACCGGTATTATGAAAAAGTCTCCATTGATCACTCCTGATGACTTTGAAACTTAATGCCAACGTATGAAAGTGTTTATCAAGTCTCAAGACAGTAGGATGTGGAGATTTGTTGTCAAAGGACCTCACATCCCAAGCACCTCTTCAGCCACTGCTGGAGGTGGGATGATACCAAAGGAAATGGCTGGCTACTCTGAAGAAGACTGGAAGAAGATTAATGTAGATCAGAAAGCCATGAGCGCCCTCCAAACTGCTCTTCCTAATTCCATATACAGAGGCTTCAAGAAGTGCAAGACTGCTATGCAGCTCTGGGATGCACTGAAGCTCATGTATGAGGGGTCTGAGGAAGCCAAAAAGAACAAGAAAAACCTCATGAAGCAGCAGTTTGAGAGCTTCACCTACAAGATAGGTGAAACCATGACTCAACAATACTTCGGGTATGTTGAGATTGTGGACACTCTAACCGAGGTTGGAGTAAAACTTGAGAATAAGGACATAGTGAGGAAGTTTATGATCTCTCTTCCCAGACAATGGACTTACTATTGTGTGACCATCAAGAGAACTTAGAACCTCTCTATCCTTACTCTCACAGAGTTGTATGATATCCTTAGTGGGTACCAGATGGAGATGAACATGCAAAATCCATCAAGAAGCTCTTCAACAATCAGTAGAGTTCAGCCCTTTATGTGGTTGAAAGGGATAGCATAGAACCACAGCATCATCTTATATGCTTCCATGAAAACTCACAAAAAGGTCCTTTCATCACCTTCCTCGAGACACAAAGGGAGAGCTACATCCAAGGAAGCCCATTCCAAGAGACAAGCTCTGCACAAGCCTTTGTGTCTACTGATGAAAGTTATGGAAACTTTCTATTCACCCTTGAAGACTTGGACTGTATCCATCCAGATGATCTGCAATACATGGAGATAGTTCAGCAGATGGCTCTTCTCACTCACAGGGCTAAGAAGTTCTAAAAGAGGATAGGGAGAAAATTTCCCAGCAATGTGGCCAGTGGAAAGTTTGGAGTGGACAAGAGCAAAGGGAAGTGTTACAATTGTAATCAGATGGGCCACTTTGCTAGAGAGTGCAAGGCACCAAGGACAAATGGTGGCCAAGCACAGCCCAGGCCAAACTACATTGATGCAGCTCCAAGAACCGAGAAGCCAAGCCAACATAACAAAATGATGTTGTTGCTGTTGAAGAAGGAGGCTTTGACTAGAGCTTTCAGGTGGAAGATGCTTCTCCAAACCAAGCACTGATGGCTGATCATAAAGAAGCTAAGGTATTGGAACATCTCTGTACTCCTGAATGCATTGCAAAAGTTAACATGTATAGGTCCTATAATTTGAAAGCGAGATCTGACTTTGAGTCCTTGAAAATTTTAAAAGCTAATTTTAAAAGAGCTGAAAATGACTATAAACTTGGAATAGAAGATTTAGAGAAAACCATTTCAACTTTTAAGCATGAGCATACAAATTACAGGACTCAGATCAAGGATCTCATTACTAAATTGACTGAATGCCAGACTGAGCTTGTAATCAGCAAAGCCAAGGCAGAAAAATGTGTTCTTGAAGAGGAAACCTTCAAGAACATAATATCCTCATCCTTGCATGCAAAATTTTGTTATCAGAACAGGCAGGGACTAGGATCAAGTGAGATAGCTCCTCCACACACACTGCTATCTGTTAGATATCCAAGGTGTAGAACTTGTCAAGATGAGCTACCCTCCATTGATCCTATCCAAGAGAAGGATGAAGATGAAGAAGAGATGGTGAAGGATGAACCTGAGGTGAGTGACAAGGGTTATCCTAAAATGGGACACCATTCTCCTATAGAGAAGAATGAATCAAGGATGACCAAGTCTGCAAGGAAGAACTTGATCAGGGATACTAAAAGAAAATCCAAGAAAGCCCAAGAGATCAAGGCCACTTTCAACTCCAAGCAAAGGCAAGTTTTTATCTCTGCTAGATTTGAAGTGGTAAAGGCTGAAGACTCAACTATGGATTCTAGTACCAAGAATCCTAGTTCATGTCCAAATCATTCTGATCAAGAAAAGAAGGCTGATAAGGTGTGCACCACTGCTACACAACTTGAACCATCTAGTTCCAAAAGAAAGCCTCATCCCAAGAAGCTTGCTGCATCATCTGAAAAGGTGAAGAAGGAAGTGGAAAGTGATCAAGCTCAACCATCCACTCAAAAGAAGACACTCAGAAGTATGCCAACTAAATGCTTCATGTGTGGTAGTACTTCTCACTTTGCCAAGGATTGCATCTACAATCCCAAAAGTACTATCCACATGAACAAGAAGAAAACTTTAGAGAAAAAGAATAAGAAAATAGCTTCAGAAGGAAAGTATCTTCCTTTTGGAAGAGTGAAGAAGAAGATAAGTGAAAACTTACCTTCGGAAGAAAATTTGGTCTCGAAAGAAAGGAATGCTTCCGAAGCACTGATGTCTGCTGCAGTGGATGCAAAAGCTTCCAAAGGTTCAGTCTCCAAAACTTTTGAAGTCATCGAAACTTTCGAAGTATTGAAGGCCAAGTCTAGTCTTCGAAAGATGGTGTGGAAGATGAAGGAAGGCCATAGGACCGAAAGTTCTTCATCAACAACAGTAAATGATCCTCAAAACTTGCATATAGGATCAATTACTGTTTCATCACTTTAACAAGCCCAAGACCAACAAGGCTTGGGTTTCCAAATATACATAACCATCTCTTTATGTGTAGGAACAGCTCAAGTCCAAAGGGAATGTATGGATCATTGATAGTGGTTGTTCTAGGCATGACATGAAATGGCTCTTTGCTTCAAAATTTTGAAAGAATTGATGGAGGGTAGTTGCTTTTGGAGGAGATTTTGGTGGTTACATTACTAGAAGGGACAGGGTCATAAATTGTAAGCTCAGCATTTAGATGGTAAACTTTGTTAAGGAGCTTGGGTACAATCTTCTGAGGGTATCCTAATTTTGTGATCAGAGACATAACATGCTCTTCACTGAGCATGAGTGCATTGTTCTCAAGCCTGAGATGGTCATTCCTCAAGAGCATATTCTGCTCAGAGCCCCCAGGAGAGAGAACATGTACAAGATGGACTTGCAAGAAATATCCCCTTCAGGAGAAGTTTCTTGCCTTCTATCTAAATCCAATAGTGATAAGTCTTTCCTTTGGCATAAAAGAATATGCCATTTAAACTTTAAAAACATAAACAAATTAATTAAGAATGATTTGGTAACTGGAATGCCAAAGAAAGAGTTTACAAGTGATGATCATTGTGTTGCATGCCTGAAAAGGAAGCAACACAAGGTATCTCACAAGCCAAAGGAAATGAACTCCAACACTACACTCCTACACTTATTACATATGGGTCTCTTTGGCCCCACCAGTGTAATGAGTTTAGGAAGGACCTCTTATTGCTTGGTGATCACAGATGACTTTACTCTTCTTCTTAGAACTAAGGATGAGACCTCTGAGATCTTGAAGAGTTTCATTCTGAAAATTGAGAGTCAATGTGATCACAGGGTCAAGATCATAAGATTTGATCAAGGAACAGAATTTAAAAACCAAATCCTTGATACACTTTATGATGAAAGGGTATTATAAGACAATATAGTGCTCCCAGGACTCCTCAGCAAAATGGTGTTATTGAGAGGAGAAACAGGACACTTATTAAAGCTGCAAGAACCATGTTGTCCGACTCCAAACTACCCATAACCTTCTAGGCAGAGGCAGTTAATACTCCCTGCTATATGGAAAACAAAGTTTTAGTAGTCAAGACTCATAGTAAGACTCCTTATGAACTGTGACACAAAAGGATACCTTTCATTGGTTTCCTCAAGTTATTTAGATGTCCTTGCACCATCTTGAATACCAAGGATCAAATAGCTAAATTTGATGAGAAATCAGATGATGGATATTTCATTGGATAATTCTCTAAGCCAAGGCTTATAGAGTATACAATCTTAGAACCAGAGTAGTTGAGGAGTCAGCTAATGTGACCTTCAATGATCACACACCAAGTGTGAAAGGTTCTGGTCTTGATTGGGTATATGATCTAGATTTAGTTACCAACTGTTTTAACAAATCTTTTGAGCATGTTTCAGGATCTACAGGTACATTATCAACAGGAGATTCTGATCCAAAATTTGAGCTAAGAAGACCAAGTGTACAAACTACTTCAGCTCCAGTGGTAACTAGCCCTGTAGTTGGAAATCTTGTTAGCATAATCATGACAAATTCTTCAGCTGACACATCTGAGGTGCCTATAAATTCTAGCACAGAGGCACAGAACTTAGATGAAGGCATTTCTAATGTAAGAGGAGATGGAGGTGCTGATAATGATCAGGAGTTTCTTGATGTTGATAACCACTCCATAGAAGACAACATCAATGATGTAATACACTCATTGGATCAAGTCTCACTTGATAAGTGTGTGGATGTGTTGGATGACTCTCATGCACCAGATCTGAATTTCACTAACTTAGATCTATCTAAACAACTTGCTGTGATTCCTCAACTGAGAATCCACAAGTCCCATCCCACCATAAACATCATTGGAGATGTTGAGACTTAGGTAAGAACAAGAGGACAAACCCATGACAAAAATATTTGTCTTCACTCTTGTTTCTTGTCCCAGATAGAGCCTAAGAAGATTGAAGAGGCTTTGAAAGATGGAAGTTGGGTTGAAACAATGCAGGAGGAGCTGCTTTAATTCAAGAGGCTGAAGGTTTGGAATCTATGTCCTCTTCCTTAGGGGAAGACTAACATAGGTACCAAGTGGGTTTTTAGGAACAAGAAGGATGATAGAAGACTTGTCATCAAGAACAAGGCAAGACTAGTTGTTCAAAGATACACACAAGAAGAAAGGATTGATTACACAGATATTTTTTATCCTGTTGCAAGACTTGAAGCTATTAGGATATTCCTGGCTTTTGCTGCATCCAATGATTTCAAGGTCTACCAACTTGATGTCAAGTGTGCTTTTCTATATGGGGTGATTGATAAGGAGGTGTATGTCAAACAACCACCTAGCTTTGTAGACCCAGATCATCTTAATTATGTTTGCAAGCTTGACAAAGCTCTTTATAGGCTGCATCAGGCTCCAAGGAAGTGGTATAAGACACTATCATAGCATCTCTATCAGCACGGGTACAAGAGAGGTACTATTGATGGAACACTCATCATCAAAGGAACAGGAAATGACTTAATGCTGGTTCAAGTTTATGTAAATGATATTATTTTTGGGTCAACTAATTTGAAACTCTGCAAAGACTTTAAGAAGCTGATGAAGAATAGATTTGAAATGAGTGCCATGGAGGAACTCAATTTCTTTCTAGGAATTCAAGTGAAGTAGGTTGTTATTGGAATCTTCATAAATTAGTCAAAGTATGTGCAAGACATACTTTTCAGGTTTCACATGACTGAGTGCAAGGCTGTTAAGACACCCATAGCCAGAAACCACTCTCTTGGGCCAGATTTTAAGGGGGAGTGTGTTGATGAACATCTATACAAGGCTATGATTGGGTCTCTTATGTACCTCACAGCCAACAGGCCTAATATCATGTTTGCTACATGTATTTATGCAAGATATCAAGCCCACCCCAGGATGTCACACCTAGTTACTGTCAAGAGAATTCTCAGATATCTCAAGGGTGCTCCCAGCACTCAAAGACAAAGCAAATCAATATCAGGTATCATTTGATTAAAGATAATTTTGAAAAGAGATTAATAAAACTAGTCAAAGTTAACACAAATGAACAATATGCTGATTAGTTCACAAAAGCTTTTGATGAGCAGAGATTTAAATATCTTGTATCGGCTATTGGGATGATTCACTTTGAGTAGACTTTTTCTTAAACTAAAGTCAAGATTATTTTTAAACAATATGTGTGTCTATATCATCACTATATAAGCCCAGTTTACTTTGGAAGAAACTTTGCAAAATGATATCCCTTAGAATTCTGAGAATTTTAATAAACTTTCTTTCGGAAGACATCAAGTTTTCTTCGGAAGAAAATTATATCTTCAAAACAAATAACTACTTCTGATAAATTAACCTTCGAAAGAAATCCTGATATATCTTCCAAAGCTTATTTCTCTCACCAAGTACTATGTGTATTGAAGGATCATTTTCTTCCGAAAGCAATTAAGTCTCGAAACTTTTATTCTCTCTTATGAATAAGATTTCTGGTATTTAATATCTTCTGAAGCAAAATTCATCTAGGAAGTAAAATTACTCTAAGTAATTTTCTTCCCAAGCAAATTCTTAGAAAACTAAGGAATATCTTCCAAAGCCATATTTGGCTTTGAAAGTTTTCCTAAAACCTTTCAAAGACAAATTACCTTCGGAAGATTTAGACTTTCAAGAAACTAACTGTTTGGGCGCTTTTTCTGAGGTGGTACCAACATTCGAATTTCAAAGTTTATCCTTTTGCATTAACTTTGTCTCAAAATCCATACCATATATATTCGTACAATGGTTCCCCCTCTTTCACTATTCTCCTTCATCCATAAAGATTCAAACCCTAAAATTCACCCACAAACCAACCTTGTTCTTATCTTCCTTCATCTCAAAGCTACTCAAAATGTCCAACCCTGATCCACGAAACTAGCCTGATTTCTCCATGCAACTACACAGACAACATAATCAGGTTGCACTGTTAGTGTCTGAGAAAGATTCTGGCTTCTCAAACGTTTGCTGTTTCTTGGCTTTATCCAACTACTTCACCTCCCTCACCATAAATCCTCCACTATATGAAGATCAGCTTTTAGAGTTTTGGAGGACCTGCCAAGAGGTCATTATGGATGGGGAGAAGGCACTGTCTACCACAGTGCAGGGTAGGATAATTTTTATCACTCTAGCCACCATTCATTTTCATCTAAGGCTGGAGATGAAGGAGAAGAACTGTCCTTCCCAATATCTGCTGTGAACCAGTCCTTCAGGCAGATAGGCTATAAAGGTGATTACTCTGTAAGAACCTTCAAGAAAGGAAAGGTCTCCTCTTAACAGAAGTACCTCCTCCATGTTGTCATTCACTGTCTATCTAACAAACATGGAGGTTGGGATCAAATTCCTGAAGACCTTTCCTATATAGTCCATGGATTGATGCAAGGGGTCAAGTTTAGGTACTCATAATTTTTTTATACTAATTTACTTGCAAACTTGGACTCCTTAGAATATTACATGCTCTCTAGATATGTTCAGTACATTCTAAACTGTGAACTGGGCTCATAGTTAAGGGGAACATGTAATATTCTTAAATTGGGACAGATGAAGCCCGGCATCTTTAAGAATGAGAAAGCAAACTGTTGGCTTCTCGGGGGTAGAAACAGCCCTAGTCCTAAAAATGTTAGAGCTCATTGCTCAAGGTGACAACTTAGCAACACAAGCTAATGTTAAACCCACACCTTCCATATCTGCACCACCCATACAGCCACAAATCACCATCACTACCAAAAAAATCCAAATGAACCCCTATACAAGCTACTCAGGTAGTAATTAATTATTCATACTTTGCCATAACCATGGTTATACTTTTACTATCATATAGGAAATCATCACCAACTTTTCATAGATAATACGTTTCTAAAGTTCGATACATTAAGTATAGTTCATCATCACTACACAACTTTCATCACTTTGACATCTATCGTCATTCTATAACAGGCATAGAACAATACATACAAACTATATCAATGCAGCACAACAGAACAAATACGGGTAAGAGTTCAACTAATGTGGGTGAATTAATTGTTCATTCACATTTACTATGCCTGGAGATTTTCTAAGGAAATGTGACTGCCAACACCAATGCGAGCAACAATAACCTATCTGCATTTTAGGAAAAATGCAGATAACAGTACTTATACCATCCGCATAAAATTAATGCGGATTAACTATAGCCATCCGCATTTGTTCAATTAGTGAATAAGGTACTAAAACGGATGACTTTCCAGTAAATACTTGTGTTGATGATACACCTGTATTAATAATTATACTTAACATAATTCATGCACACCATCTTGGTTTATACAAACCCACTGTTCATCGGATCAACTTTTATAAATCTTTTAAAATGAGATAATTTTCATTCTATAAAACATTTAACCTTTATCAAATCATTCATGGTATGCATACTAGCCCAAAAATACGTAAAAACATGTAAAGTGGGTATCTTGAACTCATCTTAACAAGAAGAACGTGATGAAAATCCTAATCCAAGAGGAGTCAACCGAGATCAACATAATCACACATAAAGGTGTCAAATTTAACGATCAAAAGGGTGTTAAAACACCAAAATGACATAGATCTAGCTTAGACCTATCGTTTCATATGTAAAATTCGATACATTTACTTTAATCTCTGACTTTCTCTAGATAAACAACTCTCTCTCTCTCTCTTTCTCTCTATATATATATATATATATATATATATATATATATATATATAGGGTAGGGTTATCTTGAGAACTATCTTTTTACGAAGGTATTGTAATCTTCAAAGCAAATGTTACATTTTTGTAAACTATCCTTAATGTATGCAGTGTTGTGACGACATTGATGAGGTATTTGTGAGTTGGCATGCAGTGAAATCAAGGAAACTGCCCTGTGAAGAAAAGATTCATGACTTGGTGAGCGATTGGAAATTTCATTGATGAAACCGTTTGACAATGGTAAGTAGATGCCAACAGCTAGGTTTTAAGGAAAAACATTTTTTGTTACTTTAAACCACACTCATTTTACTCGCATTTCGCACATGTTCTATTCATATCTTTTTTAAAAGTATGAGTCTCATCATTATACCATGAATACTCAAGCACCAATCATTGATAGCTAGTTTTTTGTACTTTTATGTATTAATGTAAACCACTGATATGCTTAAAATTATACATGTTAATAATACATATTATCCCCAATAAGACAACTTTTTTGTTACATATTCATTTGGAGTGACACTTAATCGTGTTTTATATGAATTTTGTAGGTTTGGATGGCGACTTGATGAATTTCATGAAAAAACTCAAGAAATAAATGAAATTTGGCTACTAACATGGCCATGTCGCATTCTGACATGGCCATGTGAGCATTAGATCAAAGTTACATGCTTGATGCGTGACATGGCCATGTCACTTACGAAACGGCCATCTTCGGGGTATTTAATCATGAAATTTGGCTAAAACTCTTGATTTACTTAGATTAGATGAATCCTAGCTAACTTTGATGATGTACATGTGATTTTTGATGATGATTATGTTAGTGACTATAACATGGTCTTCAATCTTCTTCAATGATTATGTGTATTTGTTTGACTTGATTATATGTTAAATATTATGGGTATCTTGACCATATTATGTTAGAAAACCATATGTGTTAGGGTATTTAATCATGAATATGTTTATGTATATATATGTATTCATGGCATTTGACCAGGAATGGTGGATGGGGACCGGAACATGTATGATTGTTATTCAAATCTTAATATGCTTGGAAATGATATTACATTTTTGTGAATTCCTCATATCATTGTGTATGTGTGATTATGGTTTACTAGCGTAATTTTATAGTTCATATATTCGTGGTATGATATTCACAAGTTGGAGGACTTCATGATTTTGTTTACAATACGTGATTCGAGTTGGTTTGTATCTGTTTATCGTATTAGCTTTCTAAAGAATTATGGGACTAAATAACCTTGACAGGAATTTAGTTCATATTTATAGTCAACATAATTGTATCATTGGTTCTTCATGGAATGACTTTAGGTGGTTACTATGTTAACATCGTTTTAACTTTCCAAAGAGTCATATGATTAGGTAGCCTTGACGGGGTCAAGTCTATTTTCATGTTACACGTGTATAGAATGATCTCATCATGAATTTGTGTATGTTATTATTGTTTGGCTAGGTGGATTCAAAGTCTAAGTGAATATTCTCTTTGCTTGATTATCTTTCTTGATTTATATCCGTATTTATCTATTTATATTTATTTTAGTTTAAAATATAAAAATATCAAATCATCTATTTTTTCCGGCTAAATAATAACAAAGTTTTACTATTAGTAGCTACAGTATCTTCGGATCGATACTTGGTTCTTGCCTAAACTATGCTACATATACGATAGCTACACTTGTCTATTTGTGTGTGGTTTAATTTTAAGGTAAAAATCATTTCTATAAATTTAAAACTAAGTGTTGTGAAAATCATTATATATATATATATATATATATATATATATATATATATATATATATATATATATACATACATACATACATACATACATACATACATACATACCCACACACATCAAGTTTTTTGGCATGGTTGTCGAGGACACGGCAATTCTAATAATGACCTGAGTTGCTACTTTAGACATTTTGTATATATTAGTTCTCTTTGTTTATTTTCCATTTTATTTATTTTACTTAATTTATTATCCGGTGTCTGTGATCCTTTTTGTTTAAGTGTTATTTATAGTGATTCTCATGGAGCATTACTACGGGGAATACTATGGAGGATACTATTATGATCATGGGGATTATCGCATGGAGGTGTGGTGCAAGATTTGTGGAGAACCCCATTATACACAAGATTGTTATTATCCATCGGATGTCCTACAGGTTACTATGAAGAACCATATTCTTATTCACTGCCATTTGAGGAGTCTACTATACCATCCCGTCCATCATTATATGAGTTGCTACAACAAGGAATTGCTATGTTTTCTTAACAGAACACATGTAATCAAGATAAATTTGAGCAACAACTCATTGAACGAGGTCGTGCATTAGAGTCGTTAAGTGTTGAAGTTAATAAGCTTTATATATACCTTCTACAAGAGAGTCCATCTTGCAACATCGATTTGAACCAAGAGGATGGAAGTGAAGCCCATACGGCTCCATTCTTTGATGTGTTAGAGCAAGAACTAGAACCGGAGAGGATAATGGATGAAACACAAGTCTCACCTCCAATTCAGATCGGATTCAAATACGATGAGCCACCGTTACTTTATCATTGTCTGTTGACTAATGAAGTGCAAGATGTCACGGATAAGAAGATACATGAATCACAATGTAAAGAACAACAAAAAGATAAGCTCATAGATGATATGGGAGTGGTTCTACCGATTCTTACTTATGATGAAACCACAAATCACATTGTTCCATCTTGGGAGGATAAGTTTGGAGATGAATTGGTGACCATACCCTTTATGGAAAACTAAGAAGGATGGTTTGACCCGGTTGGTGATCTTGATGAACTAGAAGAATTGTTGTATGGAAAACCAACTATAGTAATCAAGTAAGAATCGCACTAAGAAGAAATTGTGCAAAGGAATGGGTTTACCAACAAAACAATGATGGTGGTGACACCCAATCCTTAACATTTCACCAAAGATAGCCGGCCTATAATTAAACACTATGATGATTTGTCACATAAGTCAAACGAATCACAGGAGAGGGCTTACTACTTCATGGACCAACTAAATTTGAAGGCACGTCATCGGTCCATCATGAATAACAAGTCAACAACGTATTTATCGGGATGATCGCCTCCTTCATTACATAAGTTGTATCAGGTTTGGTCCGGGTCAATACAAGTGTTGGTGGCATGACCCGTTTATATTATGTTTATGTTTATCATTGAGTTCCTCACAAACCAATGGTAAGTGCATTAAATCAAACGGGTAGGACAGGGTTTCAAGTATCATAATCCATCCGTTTGTTAATATGTTCCATCACTTGCCTAAATTTACATGAATTTGAGGCAGAGTTAAGCTAATGACTCATTAATAAATGGGAGCTTTTGAGAGGTAACCTGAGTTTTTGAAACACTTGGTGTTTATTTGTTTGATGTTTTTTGTTTTTTCTTTCTATCGCGTATGATTATACTCACTTTTGTTCTTGGAGTTTGATAGATATCTTCGCTTATGATCTACGATGGATGCTTGGGGCACTTCATATTTTTCTTGGATTTTTGTCGCACATATCACCGCCTATAAGTCGGGGGAGTTTTTATGTTTTTTTTTCTTGCCTTACTTTACTATTTGTGTACATTAAGGACAATGTACAATTTAAGTGTGGGGATGGGTATTAAAGTATTTAAAAACTTCCATGTCTTCAAACTTACTCTCACTGCACTTGAAAAGTCTCCATTTTTACCAAAATTTTCATTAAAATGCATCCGTTGACTTACATTTTACATCCTTATGCATGATTGTGTTTTTGAAATCATAAGATTTTGATAAACTAACAAGTTGTTTTAATAAAATATCATGAAATATCTAGTTAGTGTTGCAGGTTGAAAGAATTATTATTATGTATGTTCTTGCACTTATACCTATATCCGTTCGTTTCCGTGAGCTTTCGTGCCTTTATAGCATTCTTTGATGATATTATATTGGTTGCTTGTGTTTTTGTTGACTTCTGAGTGTGCCATATGTTGTTTTCATTTTAGAACTTCTTTAGTTTATGTATTTCGAGACCATGACTAAGTTTATGTATGAAAATGACAGAGGCATTAGGAAAATCCATTTTATGTAGCCTTTTTTTGTTTCTTTCACCTTACCATTATGTTACCATTAGTCGCCATGTAGAGCCTTATTCCGTTTTGTTGTTACCACCCACGTGTTATACCCACTTAGCCAAAAATTAGCCTTTTAATTCTAAAATCCGGTTTATGTTAATTGTATAAATTGTGTTACCTAGTTACATTGTTGTAGAATATTTGTGTTCCTTTTCGTATTGTAATTTATTGTGTTCATGAAAAAAAAAACAAGATGAAAAAAAAAGAAAAAAAAAGAAGAGACAAAAAAAAGATCATTGTATTTCTTATTTCATTTCTATTTAGTAAGAAACAAATAAGGATGAGTAATTTTGTAAAATGTAAAATCATAGTACTAGCTCAGCATAAGTATGTTTATGTTAGTTTATATTTAGTTTATTTATTTTCTTCATAATTTTATATGTAATCACAATTGGCATCTAACTATTTTGGATTTTTAACCATTGAACCACTTTATATCCCAAATTCCATACCTTTAACCCAAACCCTGCTATAACCCATCAAAGTCCTCTTAATTTGTACATTTTCTTATGTTATTTGGTAGAGATTTGATTTCTAAACAAGTTTATGGTTATGTTTGCTTCATTTCTTGGCATCGAGGGATTCACATATATACAAATACGTATAACTAACCGAGTGTTGAGCGAATCATTGTTAGAGGTGTATGTTAATGCATAACAATAGTCCTATAGACATGCTACACTCATATAGATATTTGCATGTTTTTGAAAGTAGAAAAAAAGGTCAATCCTACTTGTTTGGTTTTCTTCTTTTAAGTTTTTCATCTCTTAAATCCATTTATGCACTTGGGTCTTTAATTCACAATGGATTTGCTTATCTCTATTTTTTGTTACCGATTGGATTTTTGATTAGATTGTGTATGATATTTTGCTTGACAACAAGCAAAGTTTAAGTGTGGGGATGTTTGATATGCTTAAAATTATACAAGTTAATAATGCATATTGTCCCCGATTGACTACTTTTTTGTTACATATTCATTTGGAACAACACTTAATCGTGTTTTATATGAATTTTGTATGTTTGGATGGTGACTTGATGAATTTGATGAAAAACTTAAGATATAAGTGAAATTTGGCTACTGACGTGGCCTTGTCGCATGTGGACATGGCCATGTCAGCATTAGATCAAGGTTCACATTTCTGATGAGCGACATGGCCATCTCACATACGACACGGACATGTTCAGCGCAGATCTCACTTTTTAAACCTAAATTGAGACTCACTTCATATATAGAACTTTGGAGAAAAAACCCCTAGTTCTTTCCAGCCCCCAAAATCATTTTGAGCATCTATTGAAGAAAAAGAAGTCAAGATTGAAGATGAAGCACTCCAACATACAACCCATCTAGATTGATTTGGTTTCATAATCTCTTCATCTAATCATGTATCTTTTTTATTATTCAAGTTTCATGGGTGTTTTTGTAGTTAGAATGAGCTGAAACTCTTGATTCACTTAGATTAGATGAATCCTAGCTAACTTTGATGATGTACATGTAATTTTTGATGATGATTATGCTGATGACTTTAACACGGTCTTGAATCTTCTTCAATGATTATGTGTGTTTGTTTGACTTGATTATATGTTAAATCTTGTTGGTATCTTGACCATATTATGTTGAAAAACCGTATGTGTTAGGGTATTTAATCATATATATGTATATGTATGTATATGTATTAATGGCATTTGACTAGGAATGGTGGATGGATTTGGAACATATATGATTGTTATTCAAATGTGCATCCTTGTATATATGGTTGGCAAGGCCATTATATTTGTTGTGAATTCCTCATATCATTGTGTATGTGTGATTATGGTTTACTAGCGTAAATTTGTAGTTCATATATTCGTGGTATGATATTCACAAGTCGAAGGACTTCATGACTATGTTTACATTACGTGATTCCAGGTGGCTGGTTTGTGTTTATCGTATTAGCTTTCCAAAGAATTATAGGACTGAATAACCTTGACAGGATTTTAGTCCACATTTATATTCAACATAATTGTATCATTGGTTCTTCATAAAGTGACTTTAGATGGTTACTATATTAACATCGTTTTAACTTTCCAAAGAGTCGTATGATTAGGTAGCCTTGACGGGGATCTAGTCTTTTTCCGTGTTAAAAGTGTATAGAATGATCTCATCACGAATTTGTGTATGTTATCATTGTTTGGCTAGGCGGATTCAAAGTCTAAGTGAATATTTCATTTGCTTGATTATCTTTCTTAATTTCTATCCATATTAATCTATTTATATTTATTTTAGTTTAAAATATAAAAATATCAAATCATCTATCTTTTCGGCTAAATAATAACAAAAGTTACTATTAGTAGCTACCTTGTTCTTTGATCGATATTTGGTTCTTGTCTAAACTATACTATATATACGATAGGTACACTTGCCTATTTATGTGTGGTTTAATTTTAAGGTAAAAATTATTTCTATAAATTTAAAATCAAGTTTTGTGAAAATCATTACATATATATATATATATATATATATATATATATATATATATATATATATATACATATATATATATATACATATATATATATATACATATATATATATATACACATATATATATGTATGTATATATATATATATACATACATATATATATATATATATACATACATACATATATACACATATATATATACATATATATATATGCCCACACACATTAACCACCAAGTTTTTATATAATTTATATTATACTAACTAAAACTATCTAAGCTATCTATTTTATATTTTACATTGTTAAACAACTACATTTTCAAAAAAAATGTAAGAAAAGTGAGAAAGAATCAAGAACATAACACGACGTAACGTGAAAAAGAGAGGATGTTAGAAAGTAGGGAAATGATAGATGACTATTTGTACCCTTAGGGTGGTGGGGGTGCTGTCTCCGTGTGGTCGCGACGGTGGCCGACGTTGCGCGGTAACACCGCGGCCTGTCCCCCACGCCACAAATTCTTTGCACCATATGGCGCCTACTTGCCGTGACACACCCAATTTTTTGGGTTTCGACCGTTTGCAAACGGTCAAATCTTTTTGACCATTAGAGCCTACCCCACCCTCACACCACCCCCAATAGCTAATTGCCAAAAAAAAATTAAAAAAATTACACTATAAATACTAACCTAAAACTCATAAATTTTATCCTATTCTCATATTCTCTTACATAAATTTACATTCTACTTCCAAAACAATGGATCCCATCAAAAATCCTCAAAATCCTGAGCTCAAACCTTCAAAAAATATAGACTGAAGGTGTGTTCGTGTCCAAGTGAACCGACGCCTTCGAACCAACCGTTCAACCCACCACCACCGCATGCAACCGGTTGGTTTTAAAATCCTTACGAATCCCCCTAACCATCGATCTAACGCCCAATTATGCCCACGTTTCAAAACCCATCACAATTTTTGTATTATAATAACATCCTAAATGTGACATCCGGTAATTTTCCGTTACCAAACTCCGTTAGTTCCGTTAAGTCTTGCATACACGTGTCGGGAGCACACACTAGTTGTCGTTGAACGTTGGTGACTTAATAATAATTAATAATGTTAAACAAATAATTACTATGTTGATTATTAGTCGTGATTATGTGATTTAAATGTTTATTGTAAATTTTATCGCATAACGTGGAAACGTGTGTATTTAATTCGTGCATTGTGTGACTAGTAAAGATAAAGTATATAATTGTTATTATTAGTTCATATGTTTATTATTGTGGTTATAAACATCTTAAAAGGGTGTTAAAAGCTTAATCTTTACAAAATACAAAGTGCAAGGGTTAAAAGGTAATTATGCAAAACTTTGTTGATTAAAACACAAAAACCCAACCCTAAACACCCCATTCGGCCGCGACCTGCACTCCCTCACCCTCACCATCGCGAATTCAGCCAAGAACAACCATTCACATTCGAATTTGGATCGATTTCAAGGCACACAACAAGTTAGAATCATCAATTGCAAGCCATTACACGTTTAAAGGTTAGATTTTTACATGTTTTTGATGGTTTTTCAAGGTGGCCGAACCCTAGTTCGAAAATCTGCAATTGGATGTTAATTCTTGTTTGTTTGGTGATGTTATGATGTTAGTTAGGTTGTATTGATGCTAGTTAACGTTGATCATGCAAGAAAGTTTGGATTTTGGTTGTTTGTTCATATGATCATCTTGGCCGTGAGTTTGAGGCTATTTTGGGTCAAATTGGATGTTGAATGATGGTTGTTTGATGTTGTTATTATGTTAGTTGGATTGTATATATGCAAGTTAACGTCGATTATGCAAGAAAGCTATGATTTTGATACTTTGTTCATAGGTTACTAATAATAGTAACTTTATTTTGCATGAATTGATGATTGGTTGATGTATGAATGTTATGAATGTGTTTGTAATGATGTTTAGATGCTAGATGGTTGATATGAATGTTAGGAATTCAAGAATGCATGTTGTAGTTCATACCTTACTAAAGATAGTAACTTTTGGGTATGAAAGTTGATGAATCATGATGATTAGGTGTTGTTGATCATGTTTAGATGTTGTCATGGACTTGAACTGGTATATAATTGATGAATTCATGAATGTAGTGTGAGTTTGATGAATTTGGGATGAACTTTCCCAAAAGGGAAACTTTAATTGTGCAAATCCTTGAATTGGATGATTTGAGCATGTTTGGGATATTAGGATCATGCTAGTGTGTTCATGGATGATTTCTAAGTTGATTAAATGTGTTGTCTAGGTTATATGAATGTTGATTTGGTTTGTTACCTGTTTTGGCCTGTTGTAATTCGCATGACTTGTATGATAATTGGTTGTATGATGATCTAGGTAGTACATGTGGTTAATGATGTGCTATATGTAATCAAGTTGTATGTTGATCATGTATGTCATACTGTTGTGTTAGTATTAACGAATTATCACCTATAATGTCACCAACGGTCAAACGGGTCAACTGGGTCAAATGTGTCTTGTCTTTCTTAAACCTTGAGTTCCTTGGTTTGTAGAGCACTTAGGGTTTCGTGTTGATTTTGTATACACGTACTTATGTACTCTTGTGTTCTAGGTGACCTTTGAAGGTTGTCTTTTTCTTTCAAGTTAAGCTCTAGGTTAATTCTTGCGCGCATCAGGTGAGTTCTTGCCCCACTCATTTTACATCATCTCTTTTGGGGGAGATAGCATACTGTTGATCACAAACGCTTTTATTTATGAGTGTGTATAATATTGATATAGTGTTGTTTACCATGGAAAGTCCTCACACTTTCGGATTGTTAATATTGAATAGCGGGGAAATCTTGGGTAGTACTACTGGGTCTGACGAGCCCCACCTGTGCGACTCGAGGTCAAACGGGTGCAATTTTGTCCTAACACATATTCGTCACGACCTGGTAAGTCGTGACGGGAGGCAACAAACATAACACAGTCAGCTTCGATCGCGAAATCACTATGATTAATATTTTTATGTTAATAGACTAGCTATCTATTACAATACACTACTTATGCTCTGGAAACTGTTGATTGGTTTATATTTTAACGCAAACTCTTGAACTCACCAACCATGTGTTGACTTGTTTAGTATGCTATTCTCATGTTAAGGTTGCCAGTTGCCTAGGAGCACGCACACCAGCATCGTTGAGTTGTCTACATTGTTTGTTTACACATTTGGGTTTATTTTCCTATTAAACATTTGTGTTTGGGGCGCGTATGTTTTGCGCATTCTCTTTACATACTACTTTTGAGTTTTCTAGTTTTAAAAACGCTTCCGCAGTATTTTAAACGTTAACTCTGGTTTTGTTTATTAATCATATAGAGTCGTTCTTGGTAACTAATGACTGAGATCCTGGTATGTCACGCGCCTCGCGGTAAAACCCCGCTCGCGGATTTTGAGGGTGTGACAGATTGGTATCAGAGCCATTGGTTATAGGGAACTAGGTTGCATACACACACTAGACTATAACCGCACAGTTGTTAGTTACTTATCGTTTACTCTCCTTACTGTATACTCATTGGCATACGCAACACGTACTTCGCAGCATGGCATCGACATCCAGAAATTTAGGCAAGAGACCTGCACGATCTTAGTCACCTCCTACTTCTCCCATACCGGATAGGGGATTTAACTGGTCACGACATCCTTATCCTCCTAGCGAGATAGACTGGGATCAGCCTTTCATACCTCCTGAGCTCGATCCTCTGCGTAACTGGGATTTCTACCCCACTTACATAAACCGTATGGCTTATAGAGAACGCGTACCACCAGTAGCACCTACACGACCTAGGACTAGGTCATCGACCGCCTCTACTTTGCCTACACTTCCTACCTTGAGCATCCCTCTGGAGCAGGCATTTGCAGCTTTGGTAGCCACACTGGACACAGAGCGACAGCGGATTAGAGGACTCACTGATGAGAACTCTGCATTACGATCTGAGATGCGTCAGCTGCGTTTCCAGGTAGATACGCTTCAGGAGCGACTTTCGATGGCCATTGGTGGACATCATACTCTGGCAGGCAACGTGGTAGCACTTAGTGAGCGCATGGACGCACAAGATCACCATAATATGGAGATCGATAATAGGTTTGCTGAGTTAGAGGCACAGCTAGCAGCACCTCAGATTGCTGAAGCTCCTGCACCTTTGGTGGACCCTGATGAGGAAGACCCAGAAGAAGAACCCGAGGAAGCCCCCGAAGAAGAACCAGTAGAGATGGATGAGGACAGTGACGGATCTGACGTACTGGACTGATCCTACCTTTTAAATGACTTGGACTATGTAGTGTTTCTTTTCTTTGAAACCTATGTGGGAAGGGTTGTTTCCCACCCAACTGACAAACTTAAATTTTGACATTGATGGAATATTTTGTGACTCAATTGCAAATTATTTATCTTTGATTATTATTTCTGTTATAAATGTTGTGGTTGTGGTGAATGCATTATTTCTTATTGTTTACTGTACCTTGATGAGATTAATGTGTTGGATGTTACTCATTATTGTAATTGTGAATTTTAAAGTGAAATATGGACGCACGTGGACGAGGACGTGGGCGTGGTCGTGGACGTGGCGCCGGAGGCCGTGGAGCCGGAGCCATAAACATGACGCCTGCAGAATTGGCGGCATTAATTAATGAACATGTTCAGGCGGCAGTGGCTGCTGCCCAACCGGGACAACCAGCAGGTAAATGATAACAAGAGGTTAAACTGATTATCCTAGTTATTTGTCTAGGATATCTGACTAATGTTTGGGTTGTCAAAACAGGACCACCACCATGTACCTACAAGTCTTCATGGACTGTAAACCCCATACCTACAGCGGGACGGAAGGAGCTGTAGGGCTTGTAAGGTGGTTTGAGAAGACAGAGTCTGTCTTCGCGAAATGCAACTGCCCGCCTGCTGATCAGGTGAAGTATGCCACCGGGACATTGGAAGGCGCAGCACTTTCCTGGTGGAATGCCCAGGTACAAATGCTGGGTCAAGCCATGGCCAATGAACTACCTTGGGATGAATTCAAAGAAATCATGACTGAAGAATATTGCCCCCGGAATGAAGTGCAGAAACTGGAGATTGAGTTCTGGCAACTCAAAATGCAAGGCTCAGAAATTGAAGCCTACACGACTCGTACTCATGAGTTAGCCACTTTATGCCCAGGGATGGTGAATGAAATGCACAAGAGGGTGGAGCATTATATACGGGGATTGGTGCCTGAAATTCAAAGTATGGTAACTGCTTCTAACCCCACTACCATACAACAAGCAATCCGAACAGCCCACAGGCTGACTGACCAGGCAGTTGAGCAAGGTCGGTTACCTAAACGGGGTGCGGTGGCAAGCGTGCCCGACCAGAAACGCAAGTGGGATGGTTCAAGCAACAAGGGATCGTCATCCAGTAGCCAATCTCAACCTCAACAACAGCAGCAAAGTCAGCAACAGCAACGAAAGTTCGATAACAACCGAAGCTTCAACCAGGCGCACTCAAATCAAGGACCCGGCGGGTATGGTGGAAGACTGCCGAAGTGCAACCGGTGTAACTACCACCATGTGGGTCGGTGTGATAACTTCAAGTGTCAACGTTGTGGGAAGATTGGTCATGCAGCCAAAGACTGTCGGGGTGAATTGATGAAGAAGCCACAACAATCACAAGAAACTCCGAAAGGTTGTTTTGAATGCGGGAAAGAAGGCCATTACAAACGCAACTGTCCCCAGCTTAAGAGGAATGGTAATGGTAACAACAACAATGGGAACAACAACAATAATAACAATGGCAACAACAATAACAACAACAATGGTAATGGCAACAACAATGGTGGAAACAACAATGGAGCCAAAGGAAGAGCCTTCGTCATTGGCTCAGGTGAGGCTCTAAACGACCCTACAACAGTAACTGGTAAATTTTCGGTTAATGGTTGTTTTGCTACTGTATTATTCGATACCGGAGCCGATAGAAGTTTCGTGTCCACTAGGTTCTGTAGTCTTTTAAGTGATATGCCCTCAGCCTTAGAATCTAAATACACCGTAGAGTTAGCTGACGGTACACAGATTCACGTAACGCATATTCTTAGAGACTGCAAGATAGAGCTTGCTGGTCATACATTCACATAGATCTCATGCCTGTTACACTAGGAAGTTTTGATGTGGTAGTAGGCATGGATTGGCTTTCCGATAAACAAGCGGAAGTCATATGCCACGAGAAGATCATACGGATTCCCCTTGGTGAAGAAGTCCTTACGGTCAGAGGTGATAGGAGTGGTGCGGTGATAGGCATCATCTCGTTTATGAAAGCACAGAAGTTGTTACGAAAGGGTCTACTGGCCATATTGGCCCTCGTCACAGATAAACAGATCGAGGAAAAGAAGATAGAGGATATCCCCGTAGTTCGTGAGTTTCTCGAGGTGTTTCCGGAAGACCTTCCTGGATTACCGCCTCATCGTCAAGTTGAATTTCAGATTGAGTTGACTCCAGGAGCCGCTCCAATTGCGAGAGCACCGTACCAATTAGCTCCGAACGAACTGCAGGAATTATCTGCCCAACTACAAGAGTTGTTGGATAAAGGGTTCATCCGACCGAGTTCGTCGCCCTGGGGAGCGCCAGTTCTTTTTGTGAAGAAGAAGGATGGTACATTTCGAATGTGCATTGACTATAGGGAACTGAACAAGGTTACTATCAAGAATAGATATCCCTTACCTCGTATCGATGATTTGTTTGATCAACTGCAAGGATCAAGCTATTACTCTAAGATTGATCTGAGGTCTGGGTATCATCAGCTGAGAGTTCGAGAAGAGGACATCTCGAAAACTGCTTTCCGTACACGATATGGTCATTATGAATTTTTGGTCATGCCATTTGGGTTGACGAATGCACCAGCAGTATTCATGGACCTCATGAATCGCGTGTGCAAACCCTATCTTGATCAGTTTGTTATCGTCTTTATTGATGACATACTGATATACTCAAGGACTGAGGAAGAACATGGAGAGCACTTACGTTTGATCTTGGAATTACTTAGAGAGGAACAACTGTATGCAAAGTTTTCTAAGTGTGATTTCTGGATACGTGAGGTACAATTCTTGGGTCATATTGTCAACGAGAAGGGAATACATGTTGATCCTGCTAAGATTGAAGCGATAAAGAATTGGTCTGTTCCTAAGACACCGAGTGAGATACGACAATTCCTTGGATTAGCGGGATATTATCGACGATTCATTGAAGGATTCTCTAAGATTGCACAACCTCTCACAGCCTTGACTCACAAGGGAACAACGTACAAATGGGGTGAGAATCAGGAATCTGCTTTTCAGTTGCTGAAACATAAATTGTGTAGCGCACCAATATTAGCGTTACCGGATGGTAGTGATGATTTCGTAGTCTACTGCGATGCGTCTATTCAAGGACTTGGATGTGTCTTGATGCAGCGGGATAAAGTGATAGCTTACGCCTCTAGACAATTGAAGATTCATGAGAAGAACTATACCACCCATGACTTGGAACTGGGTGCGGTAGTTTTTGCCTTAAAATCTGGAGACATTACTTGTACGGTACCAAATGCACCATCTACACCGATCACAAGAGTCTTCAGCACATCTTTGAGCAAAAGGAGTTGAACATGAGGCAAAGACGCTGGGTGGAATTGTTAAACGACTATGATTGTGCTATTAAGTACCATCCGGGGAAAGCAAATGTAGTTGCTGATGCGTTGAGTAGAAAAGAGACTGCTAAACCTCGACGTGTGCGAGCTCTGCAACTAACGATTAGTACGCAATTACCTGAACAAATCCGTGATGCTCAAACTGAAGCTCTGAAGGTAGAAAACATGAGTTTAGAAGGGTTACGAGGAATGGAAAAGCAATTAGAAGTAAAAGCGGATGGGATTCGTTACTTCATGGATAGACTATGGGTACCTCTACATGGAAATCTGAGAGATTTGGTCATGAGTGAGGCTCATAAGTCCAAGTATTCTATACATCCTGGATCTGACAAGATGTACCACGATTTGAAGGCGCACTATTGGTGGCTTAACATGAAAGCAGATGTAGCTACTTATGTGAGCAAGTGTTTGACCTGCTCGAAGGTTAAAGTGGAGTATCAGAAACCATCGGTCTGCTACAACAACCCGAGATCCCTATGTGGAAGTGGGATCAAATATCAATGGATTTTATTACTAAGTTACCTCGCACTTCTACGGGTTGTGATACAATATGGGTTATCGTGGACCGATTGACAAAATCTGCTCATTTCCTAGCGATAAAGGAAACAGATAAGATGGAAAATTAACCCGACTTTATCTGAAGGAGATCGTTTCGAGGCATGGAGTACCGATCTCAATTATTTCTGATCGCGATTCTCGTTTCACATCACACTTCTGGCAGTCGTTGCAGAAAGCTTTAGGTACGCGATTGGATATGAGTACTGCTTATCATCCACAGACTGATGGTCAAAGCGAGCGTACTATACAGACTTTGGAGGACATGTTACGTGCTTGTGTGATTGACTTCGGGAATAACTGGGAAGTTCACCTACCATTGGTGGAATTTTCTTACAATAACAGTTATCACACTAGTATAAAGGCAGCACCTTTTGAAGCTTTATATGGGAGAAAGTGTAGATCGCCAGTTTGCTGGGCTGAAATTGGTGATAGTCAATTAACGGGTCCCGAGTTAGTACACGAGACAACTGAGAAGATTGTTCAGATAAGAAACCGCATGGCCGCAGCACAAGACAGACAGAAAAGCTATGCTGACAAACGACGAAAACCTTTGGAATTTCAGATAGGTGACAAAGTTTTATTAAAAGTCTCACCGTGGAAAGGCGTAGTTCGGTTTGGTAAGCGAGGAAAGCTAAATCCGAGATACGTTGGACCATTTGAGATAGTGGAAAGAATTGGTCCAGTAGCTTATCGACTAGCCTTACCTGATTCATTGAGTGGAATCCATGATGTATTCCATGTTTCAAACCTAAAGAAATGTTTAACGGATGAAACGATGGTGTACCACTGGAAGAAGTTCAAGTAGATGAACAACTACGCTTCATTGAGGAACCGGTCGAGGTGATGGATCGTGAGGTGAAAACGCTTAAGCAAAGCAAGATACCCATCGTCAAAGTTCGTTGGAACTCGAGACGTGGACCAGAATTCACGTGGGAACGTGAAGACCAAATGAAGCTTAAGTACCCTCAGCTATTCGAAAGGACGATGCCAGCCGGCGAAGGTACTGATTAAATTTCGGGACGAAATTTCTTTCAACATGGGGATGATGTGACAACTCATCCAAAACTCACACGATTTCGATTTCCTTGTGCCAATGCAGTAGACCAGTAATGGAACACTCACCATGTAACGCAATTTTCGGGACGAAAATTCTTTCAACATGGGGATAATGTGACATCCGGTAATTTTCCGTTACCAAACTCCGTTAGTTCCGTTAAGTCTTGCATACACGTGTCGGGAGCACACACTAGTTGTCGTTGAACGTTGGTGACTTAATAATAATTAATAATGTTAAACAAATAATTACTATGTTGATTATTAGTCGTGATTATGTGATTTAAATGTTTATTGTAAATTTTATCGCATAACGTGGAAACGTGTGTATTTAATTCGTGCATTGTGTGACTAGTAAAGATAAAGTATATAATTGTTATTATTAGTTCATATGTTTATTATTGTGGTTATAAACATCTTAAAAGGGTGTTAAAAGCTTAATCTTTACAAAATACAAAGTGCAAGGGTTAAAAGGTAATTATGCAAAACTTTGTTGATTAAAACACAAAAACCCAACCCTAAACACCCCATTCGGCCGCGACCTGCACTCCCTCACCCTCACCATCGCGAATTCAGCCAAGAACAACCATTCACATTCGAATTTGGATCGATTTCAAGGCACACAACAAGTTAGAATCATCAATTGCAAGCCATTACACGTTTAAAGGTTAGATTTTTACATGTTTTTGATGGTTTTTCAAGGTGGCCGAACCCTAGTTCGAAAATCTGCAATTGGATGTTAATTCTTGTTTGTTTGGTGATGTTATGATGTTAGTTAGGTTGTATTGATGCTAGTTAACGTTGATATGCAAGAAAGTTTGGATTTTGGTTGTTTGTTCATATGATCATCTTGGCCGTGAGTTTGAGGCTATTTTGGTCAAATTGGATGTTGAATGATGGTTGTTTGATGTTGTTATTATGTTAGTTGGATTGTATATATGCAAGTTAACGTCGATTATGCAAGAAAGCTATGATTTTGATACTTTGTTCATAGGTTACTAATAATAGTAACTTTATTTTGCATGAATTGATGATTGGTTGATGTATGAATGTTATGAATGTGTTTGTAATGATGTTTAGATGCTAGATGGTTGATATGAATGTTAGGAATTCAAGAATGCATGTTGTAGTTCATACCTTACTAAAGATAGTAACTTTTGGGTATGAAAGTTGATGAATCATGATGATTAGGTGTTGTTGATCATGTTTAGATGTTGTCATGGACTTGAATGGTATATAATTGATGAATTCATGAATGTAGTGTGAGTTTGATGAATTTGGGATGAACTTTCCCAAAAGGGAAACTTTAATTGTGCAAATCCTTGAATTGGATGATTTGAGCATGTTTGGGATATTAGGATCATGCTAGTGTGTTCATGGATGATTTCTAAGTTGATTAAATGTGTTGTCTAGGTTATATGAATGTTGATTTGGTTTGTTACCTGTTTTGGCCTGTTGTAATTCGCATGACTTGTATGATAATTGGTTGTATGATGATCTAGGTAGTACATGTGGTTAATGATGTGCTATATGTAATCAAGTTGTATGTTGATCATGTATGTCATACTGTTGTGTTAGTATTAACGAATTATCACCTATAATGTCACCAACGGGTCAAACGGGTCAACTGGGTCAAATGTGTCTTGTCTTTCTTAAACCTTGAGTTCCTTGGTTTGTAGAGCACTTAGGGTTTCGTGTTGATTTTGTATACACGTACTTATGTACTCTTGTGTTCTAGGTGACCTTTGAAGGTTGTCTTTTTCTTTCAAGTTAAGCTCTAGGTTAATTCTTGGCGCATCAGGTGAGTTCTTGCCCCACTCATTTTACATCATCTCTTTTGGGGGAGATAGCATACTGTTGATCACAAACGCTTTTATTTATGAGTGTGTATAATATTGATATAGTGTTGTTTACCATGGAAAGTCCTCACACTTTCGGATTGTTAATATTGAATAGCGGGGAAATCTTGGGTAGTACTACTGGGTCTGACGAGCCCCACCTGTGCGACTCGAGGTCAAACGGGTGCAATTTTGTCCTAACACATATTCGTCACGACCTGGTAAGTCGTGACGGGAGGCAACAAACGTAACACAGTCAGCTTCGATCGCGAAATCACTATGATTAATATTTTTATGTTAATAGACTAGCTATCTATTGCAATACACTACTTATGCTCTGGAAACTGTTGATTGGTTTATATTTTAACGCAAACTTTTGAACTCACCAACCATGTGTTGACTTGTTTAGTATGCTATTCTCAGGTTAAGGTTGCCAGTTGCCTAGGAGCACGCACACCAGCATCGTTGAGTTGTCTACATTGTTTGTTTACACATTTGGGTTTATTTTCCTATTAAACATTTGTGTTTGGGGCGCGTATGTTTTGCGCATTCTCTTTACATACTACTTGTTTTGAGTTTTCTAGTTTTAAAAACGCTTCCGCAGTATTTTAAACGTTAACTCTGGTTTTGTTTATTAATCATATAGAGTCGTTCTTGGTAACTAATGACTGAGATCCTGGTATGTCACGCGCCTCGCGGTAAAACCCCGCTCGCGGATTTTGAGGGTGTGACACTAAACCATTTTCAAAACCCACCTCAATATGTACAAGAAGAAGACGAAGAAACGAATAAGAAGAAAACAAAACCTCCGAGGATCTTCAAGTTTATAATAGCGAAAATGAAGATATCCATGTAATGAAGAAACACCCCCACTAAAATCGAAGTCGAAAGAAAAATCAACAACCCGGGCCACTAACAAGGCCTGGGATGAAAATCAAGAGGAGGCATTGGCGAATGGTTGGATATATGCATCCGAATACCCTACAATTGGAGATCACCAAAAAAAGTGGCTCGTTTTTTAAAGAAGGTATTTCAACACTTCACCACCACCTTTGGTTCGACCAATCGGACCGTTGATCAACAAAACTCAAAGTGGGGGAGAATGAACCACACAATGAGTAGTTTTAATGGAATATATATCCAAATGATAAATTTATTACTTTTACATTTATATATTTACATCTTACATTTAAAATTTGATATTTTATGTAATTAATTTTTTTGTCTTTAAAGAAATAGAAAAATCGTTGGTCGAGTGGGAGCAACGATGAGTATATCATTCTATAAGCCTTAAGCAAATACAAGAAAGTCGACAAGAAAAAAGGTTTTATGAGCATCAAGGCTTGGAGGGTGGTAAGAAACCACACCTAATGGTAGCTGGTGAAGATTATGAATCCAGAGTTTGGTACTCAAAGAACAAAGAGGATTAAAACTTCAGAATCGGGCAATACATAAGCTCTAATGAGCCAGTTTCAAGCCCCCTCCGACCTTAACGAGAACGTCACATCGACCGGGCCAAGGCGCAGAGGTAAAACGACGGATGAGTCTTCTTCAAGCAAAGCAACGTTGACCGAGACCATTAGCGAGTATAAAGCGATCCACGAAAAAGACATGGAAGAAAAAAGAGAACGAGAAGCGTTTTGCATGAAAGTAACCGAATCTAAATTGGCCTTACTCGACTTACAACGAGAGACGTTGCTTCGCGAAACATTAGATCGGGACATGGAGATTTTCCTTAAACCGTATGATGATGTCCCCGAACCGATGTTGAAGAACGTCCTTGAACGGAAACGTCAAATCGCCCGTAGTTGGAAGTTTAATTTGTAGAATTTCTGGTTTTAAAATTTTCATATTTTTAATTTTATGTTTATTATTTAATGTAGTCTTTTATTTATATTTGTAATTTATTATATTAATGAAGTAAGTTTTTCTTATTTAAAAAAAGTGGTGTGGCGTGAGTCCCCTCCACGCCACCCCACCCCACCCTAACCGTTCATCATCAAAACTCTAAATAAGAGAGAATGAACCATACGATAAGTTGTTTTAAAGGAATATATATCCAAATGATAAATTTATTACTTTTACTTTTATATATTTACATTTTATATTTATAATTTGATTTTTTTATAATTAATTTTTTTTTCTTTAAAAATGTAGAAACATCCTTGGTATCCTTGGTCGAGTGGGAGCAACGATGAGGATATCGTTCTAAAAGTCTGCCTTAAGCGAATACAAAAAAGTTTAGGAGAAAAAAAGGCTTTACGAGCATCAAGGCTTGGAGGGTGGTAAAGAAACCACGCCAAATAAGAGCCGGTGGAGGTTAAATCCGGAGTTTGGTACTCAAAGAATAAAGAGGACTAAAACTTCGGAATCAGGCCAATACGCAAGCTGTAACAAGCCGGTTTCAAGCTCCCTCCCCGACCTCAACGAGAAAGCCACATCGACCGAATCGAGGCGTAACGGTAAAATGACTGAAGGGATCTATCTGAAGATTATGAGGCTGATGCAACCAAAGATCTTCCAACATGCACTAAGGAACAAGGATGAACTTGCTGCGGAAGCTTTACACTTTCTAAAACTCTAAGTGTAAAGTCTTCCGAAGCAAAAAGTTCAGAAGAAATTACTTCGGAAGCTTTACACTTAACAGAAAATATTCCAAGTGTAAAAACTTCCGAAGCTAGAGACCAAGTTCTTCCGAAGCCAAAGATGAAGTCTTCCGAAGTTTCAAAGACAAAGTCTTCCGAAGTCATTTTGCTGTGAGGACTGATTTCTTCGGAAGACAGAGAAAATATGCTTTCTCTGATCTACTTTTGATAAAGCTGACCAACTTTCTGCTGCAACTCTGATAACTCACCAACTTGTATGAGTTGGTGAAACTTCCATGCTTTAGTGAATAGTAGATAAAGTCTTTGTCTATAATTTTCTTCTTTTGTTCCTTTAGACTTTTTTGTATTAGAAAAAGTCAGTGAGCTAATAGTCACTAGTCAAAAGGCAATCTGCCTTTTGACTACAGATTGATCTTGTTGTCTAGATCAGTCAATTCCAACTGTCCTTCCAAGTATTGTCGGTTGTCGGTTGTAGTATAAAAGACTCTCAGGTCATTGTATTTTAAATTATGCTTTGAACACTTGTAATAGAACTTGAGATCAATATACAACATCCTTGAAAACTAATACTTGTGTTATTGTTCTAAGTTCTGTTTTATTGTTACATGTGTTCTTTGTATCTTCAAAGTATCCTATTCCCTATTTGAACTGTTAAGTGATCTAAGATCACTCCTCTTATGAAACTAAATGTAGTTAACACCCTTACCCGGTCCTACAATTGGTATCAGCGTATTCTAGGCTCTTGATTGTAAGATCTCACCATCTTAAATCCTCTTAGTTTCACACTTCACTTAACTTTTCAAATGGTAGCTATCTCAAAGGCTGATATGGAAACTGAAACTATGACAAAGTCCCCACTGATCACTCCTGGGGATTTTGATACTTGATGCCAAAGAATGGAAGGCTTCATCAAGTCTCAAGATTCCAGGATGTGGGAGTCTATTGTCAATAGACCTCATGTACCATACACCACTTCAGCTGCTGCTGGTGGTGGTATGATACCAAAGGAAAGGGCTGATTTTTCTGAAAAAGATTGGAAGAAAATTGATATTGATCAGAAAGCTATGATAGCCCTTCAAACTGCTCTTTCTAACTCCATCTACAGAGGTTTCAAGAAGTGCAAGACCGTCAAACAGCTATGGGATGCACTGAAGCTGATTTATGAGGGTCCAATAAAGCCAAATAGAACAAGAATGACCTCTTGAAGCAGCAATTTGAAAATTTCACCTTCAAGACAGGTGAAACCATGACACAACATACTTCAGGTACGTTGAGATTGTGGATACTCTAGCTGATGTTGGGGTAACCATTGAGAATAGAGATATTGTTAGGAAGTTCTTGTCCTCTTTTCCCAAACAATGGACACACTACTGTGTGGTTATTAAGAGGACTGAAAACCTCAAGACTTTTACTCTCACTGAGTTATATGGAATACTCAATGGATACCAGATGGAGATAAACATGCAGAACTCATCTGGTAACACTCATCAGAGTTCAGCCCTTCATGTGGTTGAAAGGGATTGCAGAGAACTACAGCACCATCTCATCTGCTACCCGGATAAATCACAAAAGGGTCATTTCATCACCTTTTCGGAGACACCAAGGAAAGGCTACATCCCTGGAAGCCCATTCCAGGAGCCAAGTTCTTCACAAGCTTTTGTGTCTTCTGATGAAAGTTCAGGCAACTTTCTCTTCACTCTTAAAGACCTGGACTGTATCCATCCAGATGATCTGGAATATATGAAAATAGTCCAGCAGATGGCTCTACTCACTCATAGAGCCCAAAAGTTCTACAAGAGGACTGGGAGAAGGTTTCCCAGCAATGCAGCCAGTGGAAAATTTGGGCTGGACAAAAGCAAGGTGAAGTGTTACAACTGTAACCAAATGGGACACTTTGCCAGAGAGTGCAAGGCACCAAAGTCAAATGGTGGCCAAGCACAATCCAAGTCAAACTACACTGAGGGAGCTCACCAGAATGAGAAGCCAAGACAGCAAGTTGCAGTTACTGTTGAAGAATGAGGCTTTGACTAGAGCTTTCGGGTTGAGGATGTTTCTCCAAACCAAGCACTAATGGCAGACCATGATGAAGCCAATGTATTGGAACATCTTTGTACTCCGGAATGCATTGTTAAAGTTAATAGATGCATGTCCTATAACTTAGAGATAAGATCTGATCTTGAGTCCTTAAATATCTTAAAAGCTGACTTTAAAAGAGCTGAAAATGATTATAAACTTAAGATAGAAGATCTAGAGAAAACCATTTCAACTCTTAAGCATGAGCACACTAACTACAGGACTCAAATCAAAGATCTCATCTCAAAGTTAACTGAATGCCAGGCTGAGCTTGTGATCAATAAAGCCAGGGCAGAAAAATGTGTTCTTGAAGAAGAGACATTCAAGAACATAATATCCTCATCTCTACATGCAAAAGTTTGTTATCAAATACGCAGGGACTGGGATCTACTGAGATAGCTCCTCCACACACTCTATTGTCTGTAAGATCTCTAAGGTGTGGAACTTGTGAAGATGAGCTTCCTCTCATAGACCCCATTGTTGAAAAGGATGAAGAGGAGATAGTGAAGGATGACTCTGAGAAGAGTGAAGAAGATCATCCTAAGAAGGGTCACTATTCTCCTGAGGAGAGGAAAGAGTCTGGAATGACCAAGTCAAAGAGAAAGAACTTGATTAGAAGAGCTAAGAGAAGATCAAAGAAGGCTCAAGAAATCAAGGCCACTTTTGACTCAAAGCAGAAACAAGTGTTCATTTCTGCAGGTTTTGAAGGGGTAAAGACTGAAGACTCAACTATGAACTATAGTACCAGGAGTTCTAGTTTAGTTCCAAATCATTCTAGCAAGAAGAAGAAGACTGACCAGCTGTGTACCACTGCTACACAGCCTGAACCATCCAGCTCCAAGAGCAAGCCTCTACCTAAGAAGCTTGTTGCATCATCTGTAAAGATGAAGATGAAGAAGGAAAGTGATCAAACTCAGTCTTGCTCTCAAAAGAAGACTCTCAGAAGGAAGGAACTTGACTGTGTCATGTATGGTAGTACTTCTCATCTGGCTAAGGATTGCAAGTACAATCCTAAAAGTACCATCCATATGACCAAGAAGAACACTTTTGAGAAGAAGAAGGAATAAACAGCTTCGGAAGGAAAATATGTTTCCTTTGAAAGCTCCAAAATGAAGAAGACAAGTGAAAACTTGACTTTGGAAGAAAAGTTGGTCTCAGAAGAAAGGGATGCTTCCGAAGCACTGAAGCTTGCTGCGGTGAAAAAAGATCTTCCGAAGGTCCAGTCTCCAAAACTTCCAAAGTTGTCAAAACTTCTAAAGCTTTAAAGGTCAGGCCCAATCTTCCAAAGGTGGTGTGGAAGATGAAGGAAGACCATGTGACTAAAAGTTCTTCATCAACAACGGCAAATGATCCTCAAAGCTTAAATATAGGATCACTTACTGTTACATTGTCTTCAACTCATTTTAATAAGCCCAAGACCAATGAGGCTTGGGTTTCTAAGTGTAACTAATCACCTCTTTTTGTGTAGGAATGGTTAAAAACCAAGAAGAATGTTTGGATTATTGATAGTGGTTGTTCCAGGCACATGACTGGCAATGGTTCTCTGCTTTAAAATTTTGAGAAAATTGATGGAGGACCAGTTGCTTTTGGAGGAGATACTGGTGGTTACATTTTGGAAGGGGTAGAGTCACAAATGGTAAGCTCAGCATTGAGAAGGTAAACTTGGTCAAGGAGCTTGAATACAATCTTCTGAGTGTATCCCAATTTACCATATGCTCTTCACTGAGCATGAGTGCATTGTTCTCAAGCCCGAGGTGGCCATTTCTCAAGAGCATATTCTGCTCAGAGCCCCAGGAGAGGGAACATGTACAAGATGGATTTACATGAAACATCTCCCTCAGGAGAAGTTTCTTGCTTTCTGTCTAAAGCAAATAGTGATGAGTCTTTTCTTTGGCATAAAAGAATATGCCATGTAAACTTTAAGAACATGAATAAATTGATTAAGAATGATTTAGTAACTGGAATGCCAAAGAAAGTGTTTACAAGTGATGACCACTGTGTTGCATGCCTGAAAGGGAAGCAACACAAAGTGTCTCACAAGCCAAAGGAAATGAACTCCATCACTATTCCCCTACACCCATTACATATGGATTTATTTGGCCCCACCAGTGTAATGAGTTTAGGAAGAACCTCTTAGTGCTTAGTGATCACAGATGATTTCACAAGATTCACTTGGGTCTTTTTCCTTAGAACTAAGGATGAGACCCCT
Organism: Flaveria sonorensis; assembly: GCA_025506505.1. Lineage (NCBI taxonomy): Eukaryota > Viridiplantae > Streptophyta > Magnoliopsida > Asterales > Asteraceae > Flaveria > Flaveria sonorensis. The sequence goes on along the minus strand of CM046423.1, from coordinate 11,361,538 downwards.
GAGATCTTGAAGAACTTCATTCTAAAAATTGAGAATCAATCTGATCACAAGGTCAAGACCATAAGATGTGATCAAGGAACAGAATTTAAGAACCAAATCCTTGATACATTTTGTGATGAAAAGGGTATTACAAGACAGTATAGTGCTCCCAGGACTCCTCAGCAAAATGGTGTTGCTGAGAGGAGAAACAGGACATTTATTGAAGCTGCAAGAACCATGTTGTCTGACTCTAAACTGCCCATCACCTTCTGGACAGAGGCAGTTAACACAGCCTGCTATGTACAAAATAGAGTTTTAGTGGTTAAGACTCATGGTAAGACTCCTTATGAGCTGTGTCACAAAAGGAGACCATTTATTGGTTTCCTTAGGTTATTTGGATGTCCTTGCACCATCTTAAATACCAAAGATCAAGTAGCCAAATTTGATGAGAAGTCAGATGATGGACACTTTATTGGATATTCTTCCCAAGCTAAGGCTTATAGAGTATACAATCTCAAACTAGAGTAGTTGAGGAGTCAGCCAATGTGACCTTCAATGAGCACACTCCTAGTGTGAAAGGTTCTGGTCCGATTGGCTATTTGATCTTGACTTAGTTACCAACTGTTTTAACAAGTCTTGTGAGAATGTTTCAGGATCTACAAATAATATATCAACAGGAGATCCGACCCAAGATTTGAGCTGAGAAGACCAAGCAAGATTACTACTTCAGCTCCTTTGGTGACTAACCCTGCAAATGAAGATCCTATCAGCAAAACATGACAAATTCAGCTGATACATCTGAGGTGCCTTCAAATCCCAGCTGAGGTTCAAAACTCAGGTGAATGAGCTTCAAATGTAGGAGGAAATGGAGGTGGTGATAATGATCAAGAATTTCTTGATGCTGATAACCACTCCATAGAAGACAACATAAATGATGTCACACATTCATTGGATCAAGTCTCACTTGATAAGTGTGCTGAAGTGGTGGGTGACAGTCTATTGCCAGATCTAAATTTCTCTAATTTGGATCTATCCAATCAACTTGTTGTGATCCCTCAACTAAAGATCCACAAGTCACGCCCCACTACAAACATCATTGGAAATGTTGAGACTGGGGTAAGAACAAAAGGACAAACCCATGACCAAAATGTTTGTTTGCATTCTTGTTTCTTGTCCCAGATTGAGCCAAAGAAAGTTGATGAGGCTCTGAAGGATGGAAGCTGGGTTGAAGCTATGCAAGAAGAGCTACTTCAAATCAGAAGACAGAAGGTTTGGAACCTATGTCCTCTTCCTCAAGGGAAGACTGTCATAGGAACCAAATGGGTTTTTAGGAACAAGAAGGATGATAGAGGACTTGTCATCAAAAACAAGGCAAGACTAGTTGTTCAAGGGTACACACAAGAAGAGGGAATTGATTACACAGATGTTTTTGCTCCTATGGCAAGACTTGAAGCTGTAAGAATATTCCTGGCTTTTGCTGCATCCAAGGATTTCAAGGTCTACCAACTTGATGTCAAGTGTGCTTTTCTGTATGGGGTGATTGATGAAGAGGTGTATGTCAAACAACCACCTGGATTTGCAGACCCAGATCATCCTGATTATGTCTGCAAGCTTGATAAAGCTCTTTATGGGCTGCACCAAGCTCCAAGGAAGTGGTATGAAACACTATCTCAGTATCTCTCTCAACATGGTTATAAGAGGGGTACTATAGATGGAACTCTCTTTATCAAAGGGACAGGGAATGACTTAATGCTGGTTCAAGTATATGTGTATGACATTATCTTCGGGTCAACTAATCCAAAGCTCTGCAAAGACTTTGAGAGGCTGATGAAGAACATATTTGAAATGAGTGCCATGGGGGAACTAAATTTCTTTCTGGGAATTCAAGTGAAGCAAGTTGACAATGGCATATTCATAAGTCAGTCAAAGTATGTACAAGATATACTTACAAGATTCAACATGACTAAATGTAAGGTTGCTAAGACACCCATAGCCAGAAACCACTCCCTAAGACCTGATCTTGAGGGGGAGTGTGTGGATGAACATCTTTACAGGGTTATGATTGCGTCTCTAATGTATCTAACAGCCAGCAGGCCTGATATCATGTTTGCCATATGCATTTGTGCAAGATATCAAGCCAACCCCAAGATGTCACACCTGGTTGCTGTCAAGAGGATTCTTAGATATCTCAAAGGTGCTCCCAAGCTTGGCCTATGGTATCCAAAGAGTTCTGAGTTCAATCTGTATGCTTATACAGATAGTGACTATGGTGGTTGCAACATGACTGCAAAGTCTACATCTGGGGGATGTCAATTTCTTGGTGGAAGGATTGTCTCATGGCAATGCAAGAAATAATCCGGTGTCTTTGCATCAACTGTTGAGGCTGAATACATTGCTGCTGCATGTTTCTATGCTCAAGTGCTTTGGATTCAGAATCAGATGCTGGACTATGGATTCAACTTCAAAGAGACTCCTATCCACATAGACAACAACAGTGCTATCTCTATTGCAGAGAATCTTGTGCAGTACTCAAGGACCAAACACATCAACATCAGGTATCATTTGATTAGAGATAATTTTGAGAAGAGATTAATCAAATTAGTCAAAGTTAACACAAATGAACAATATGTTGATCTGTTCACTAAAGCTTTTGATGAACAGAGATTCAAATATCTTGTATCAGCTATTGGGATGATTAACTTTGAGTAATTTTTTCTTAAAAAACTTAAATCAACTTTATTTCTAAAACTTGTGTGTCCTAAGTTGTCTATTTTTTCACCTTCATAAGCCCAGTTTATTTTGGAAGAAAAATTTTAATGATATTCCTTAGATTTTTGAAAAATTTTCAAAACATATTTTCCTTCGGAAGATTTCAAGTTGCCTTCGGAAGAAATTTATGTCTTCAAATCAAGAACTACTTATGAGAAATTTACCTTCGAAAGAATTTCTGAGAATATCTTCCAAAGCTTAAATATGCTTTTAAGTACTTGCATGTATTTAAAGGAAAAATATCTTCTGAAAGCAATTAACTCTCGGAAGATTTATTCTCTTTAGAATAAAACTCCCAAGACTTAAATCTTCAGAAATCAAATATGTGTCGAAAGAAAAACTCTCTAAGTATTTTTTCTTCCAAAGCCAAATTTTCACAATTCTTAAGAATATCTTCCGAAGCCAAATTGGCTTCGGAAGGTTTTTCTCAAAACTTCCGAAGCAAAAATTACCTTCGGAAAATTTTCAACTTCCAAGAAAACTACCTTTTTGGGCGCTTTTTTTCAGAAGTGGGACCTACTTTCGGATTTCAAAGTTTATCCTTTTGCATTAACTTTGTCTTAAATCCATTCCATATATATTCTCAAAGGTTCCCCTTCTTCTCACTCTCTTCTTCTTCCACAAATTCTTGACCTAAATTCTCCCATATTAACCTTCTTCTTCACCAACAAACTTCCTTCATGGCAAACATTGATCTACGAAACCAACCGGGTTTTACCATGCACCTTCACAAACAACACAATCAGGTTGCTCTTTTAGACTCTGAGAAAGATCCTCATTTCTCAAAGGTCTGTCGATACCATTCTGCGTCTCACTACTTCACTTCCCTTACCATTGATCCTCCTTTTTATGAGGATCAGTTACTTGCATTCTGAAGGACCTGCCAAGAGGTCACCATGGATGGGGAGAAGGCACTATCTGCTATAGTGTAGGGGAGGAAAATCTTCATCACTCCGGCCATCATAAGCTCACACCTTCAGCTGGATGATGAAGAAGGTGAGTTGTCCTTTCCGAAAGCTGCTGTCAACCATTCTTTTCAGCAGATAGGCTATGAGGGTGACTTCTCAGTCAAAACCTTCAGGAAGGGGAAGGTCTCATCCAAATAGAAATACCTCCTCTATGTCATCATACACAGTCTCTCCAACAAGCATGGAGGATGGGATCAAGTTCTAGAGGACTTCTTCTTCATAGTCCATGGAATGGTTCAGGGGGTCAAATTCAGGTACTCTCAATTTGTCTATACAAATTTACTTGCTAATTTAGACTCCTTAGAATACTACATGTTCCCGCAATATGTCCAGCACATTCTCAACTGTGAACTGGGCTCACAGTTGAGGGGAACAGGTAATATTCTTAAATTGGGATAGATGAAGCCCAGCATCTTTAAAATACTGAGAAAGCCTACTGTTAGCTTCTCCGGGTAGAAACAACCCTGGTTCCAAAAATATTTGAGCTCATTGCTCAGGGTGGCAACCTAGCAGCACCAGCTAGTGTTGAACCCATACCCTCTACCTCAACTCCACCCCCACAGCCTCAAATTACCATCACCTATAAAAGAAAAACCAAACGAACCCCTGCACCTGCTACTTAGTATGTGCAGGTCCCCATATCACAACCCATGCAAGAGGAAGTGAAATCTCGAGCTCCCACTTCCCCTGAGGAGCAGACCACTCCCATCTCTCAAATGATCAGTGCTGAGTTTCCTCATGCTCAGCCTGATGAGCTCACATCCCCAATAGCCTTAAGCCATCACTCTGAGTCTCAACACTCAAGTGATCAGCCTTCAGGGGATAGTTACCACCCTCAGCCGCAGGACTTAAACCACCCAATTCCCAGCCTTGATTTTTATAATGATGAGGACTTGGGTTTTAGTGAGTACCATGAGTCTCTCCTCTCTTCCCATACTCAAGGAGAAATGAGTACTCCTGACTCACCCAGATCTAGCCCACATCATCTACCCACAACTGAGGTGGGTCTTCCTAAACATGTTCAGGAGATCCATATGGAAGAGGCTCTCACTTTAAAAAGTGATTACATAAGTAAAACCTCAACCATGGCAACCCAACCTCTAACAAACACCTACACCTATCTAGTTTCAAAGATAGTTTACCTGGAATCTCAGGTGACTATCCTGTAGAATAGGGTCAATGACCAGCAACTTGAGATCACCGATCTCAATGGCCAGTTAGCTGAGAGACCCTTAAGGAGGACTCAACCAGGTCCATAAGAACCTATGAAAGTGATGGATGACACCCCCAGCTCACCTATGCAAGAAGGTGATGCTACCAAAAAGGGGGAGAAAGTCCTCACAACCACAGAACCTAGGAGTTCCTCCTAGAGTATGGACATAGAGGAGTCACCAACCTCTCTTGCAATTGTCCAGACTTAGCAACCTCCTCAAGTCATGAACATAGACTTACTCATTCAACACTTGTTTGAGGAGGGAATTCCAAGAGCAATGTCTGCTCCCTCTAAGAATCCAATTATAGGATGAGGGTATGACACCAACAGAAGAGCTCTTGTGATCTCCAGAGCTCAGGGTCAACTGGAAATCTTCAACTTCTCACACCTGAGTTTCTATGAGTGCATCAATCTGGTGAATCTTCCACTTGTCAACCCAAGCCACAACAGACAAGCTGAGAGATTAGCAGATCGGATTCAAGATAGGGTGCTAGAGGAATTCAAATTGAGATCAAAATTATATAGACAGAGGCTAGCAGGTGAGATCTTTAGTCAACTGGATGTTGAGGTGGACCCTAAGATTAGCTTCAAAGGGAAAACCTTGACTGACGGCCTGGAGGTTGAGCCTGTGAACCTTGAGACAGGATCTCCCTCTACACCCAGTACCCTCAGTGAGGCACCAGCTGGTGAAGGTGTCTCACAACCTCTCTCTGGCCAGAGCTTGACTGCTGAACCAAGCAATGAAGGTCAAAGTTCTCTCCACCCTGAGTCACCAAGGCCTGTGGTTGACAAAGGGAAAAGGAAATTAACTCCTGAGGAGATGGAGGAGGAGAAGAGAGAAAGGAAGAAGAAGCTGAGGGGAGAGAGTTCAAGTAGGTCCCCAGGCTTCATGGAAGCTACAATCCGGGCTGCCCCTAGGCCAAATACTCAAGAAGATGAGTTAAGGGCAGCCAGGCTAAACTACCTAGGGACCAGGAACTACAACATAGATAAACTCATCTCTCTCCCCTTAAAAGAGTTGAATAAGCTGGCTGGCACTGAGCTGTCAAAGGAGAGGAGGGAGGCAGAGGATGTAACATTGCTCCTCAAGGATAAGGAAGAAAAGAGACTTAAAAGACTCTACAAACAGGCTTCTGTCCTCTCCCCAGCTCAAGAAAGCCCTGAGACAGAGGATGTGGCAACTGCACAACCTCAGGTAGACAAGGAATCTGATAAAATCAACATGATTAACTACCTGAGTGCCACAGGCCTCTATCAGGCATCTGCACTTCTTCCCCTATCCTATGAGTATGTAGAGTTTGAATATCTCAAGCTGCTAGAGCAACAAGTCACGAAAGAAAAAAAGGCTGCTAAGAGAAAGCTCAGGGAAGAAGCTGCAAAGTCAAGAGCCATCATCCATAAAAGCCTAAAGAAGTCAGCAAACAGACAAAAGATGATGAGCTTCTTGAAGCTGTATGGATTCTCCGGAAGGAGGCTTGGTCCTATGTCTCTATCCATAATGGATGAGCATATAAGGGTGATCAAGCAGAAGATCAAAAGGGGAGATCTTGTGGAGTTACATTCTCCACCTAGTCCAGCTCAACCTGAAGTTGAGGTAAAGGTTGAACCCACTGAGACAACACAACCTGAACCTAGAGCTGCATCTCAGCCAACTTCATCTTCTAATTCACAGCAGGGTCCTCTTCTCTCTCTTTCTGAACCTGTGAGAGAAGAGAACCCAACTGAGAGGGACACTACTGAACAATCTGGTGCTGAAGACAAGTCCTCTCAGTTGAAATCATCAAAGAGGGGAAAAAGGATGGCCAGAAGAACCCCTACAAAGAAAAAGAAAACTAAGGCATCCACCTCTACACCTCAGGATGAGTCAGAACATCCTGAGGAAGTGCATGAAGAGGCTGCTCAACCAACTCCCATTAGAGTAGATCCTCTTGCAGTTGGAAGACCCATCATGTCCTGGAGTTTTGCTAACAATCCAGACAGATGGTATGTCACTAGAGATCAAGGTGGTCAAGATGTCTACTTTCAGCAAGACATGCTTGCCCTTCCTCTACATGATCTCTATGACATGAGAAGATTCTATGAGAGTCTGAAGGATCCTGACCATATGATGAAGAGAGGTTTGCTGCTGATCCTAATGAGGACTGTCAACATCTGAAGAATCTCTCTATTTTGGTAGCATCAGCCTAGGGAGAGTTTATAGGGATCTATCTGAAGATTATGAGGCTGATGCAACCAAAGATCTTCCAACATGCACTAAGGAACAAGGATGAACTTGCTGCGGAAGCTTTACACTTTCTAAAACTCTAAGTGTAAAGTCTTCCGAAGCCAAAAGTTCAGAAGAAATTACTTCGGAAGCTTTACACTTAACAGAAAGTATTCCAAGTGTAAAAACTTCCGAAGCCAGAGGCCAAGTTCTTCCGAAGCCAAAGATGAAGTCTTCCGAAGCTTCAAAGACAAAGTCTTCCGAAGCCATTTTGCTGTGAAGACTGATTCTTCGAAAGACAGAGAAAATATGCTTTCTCTGATCTACTTTTGATAAAGCTGACCAACTTTCTGCTGCAACTCTGATAACTCACCAACTTGTATGAGTTGGTGAAACTTCCATGCTTTAGTGAATAGTAGATAAAGTCTTTGTCTATAGTTTCTTCTTTTGTTCCTTTAGACTTTTTTGTAATAAGAAAAGTCAGTGAGCTATGGCATGTCATAGTCACTAGTCAAAAGGCAATCTGCCTTTTGACTCCAGATTGATCTTGTTGTCTAGATCAGTCAATTCCAACTGTCCTTTCAAGTATTGACTGTTGTAGGTTGTAGTATAAAAGAGTCTCAGGTCCTTGTATTTTAAATTATGCTTTGAACACTTGTAATAGAACTTGAGATCAATATACAACACTTGTAATAAAACTTGAGATCCATATACAACATCCTTGAAAACTAATACTTGTGTTATTGTTCTAATTTATGTTTTATTGTTACCTGTGTTTTTTGTATCTTCAAAGTATCATGTTCCCTATTTGAACTGTTAAGTGATCTAAGATCACCCCTCTTGTGAAACTAATTGTAGTTAACACCTTACCCGGTCCTGCAATGACGGAGTCGTCTTCTTTAAGGAAAGCAACATTAACCGAGGCTATTAGCGAGTATAAAGTGATGCGTGAAAAAGACATTGAGGAAAAAAGAGAACGAGAAGTGCTTCGTATGAAAGTAACCAAATCTAAATTGGCCTTACTCGACTTACAACGAGAGACGTTGCTTCGCGAAACGTTAGATCGAGACATGGAAATTTTCCTTAAACCGCATGGTGATGTCCCCAAACCGATATTGAAGAACGTCTTTGAACCGAATCGTCAATTGCCCGTATACGTGGTTGGGAGTTTAATTTGTAGATTTTTAGTTTTAATATTTTCATATTTTTTATTTTTATGTTTTTTTATTTAATGTAGTCTTTTATTAACATTTGTAGTTTGTAATTTGTAATTTATTTATATTAATGAAGTAATTTTATTTAATTAAAAAAAAATGATGGGGTGGGATGTAGTGTGGTGGGTATGATATGGGCACCCCATCACACTTATGATTGTGTAAGGTAATATGATCTTGAAATCTTTGTCATACTATTACTTTAACCTAGAGAATATTTTAGTTATTTATATTCAAATAATGGTTTATGAATTTAACTAGCGAGTGTTACTTTTGTGTTTGCGTCAGAGGAACATTGAATAAAATATACATGAAAATATAGATAAAAGTAACCGCCTCAAATATATGTTTAAGATAACTCTTAAGAAAACAAAAGCTAATTTGAAAAACAAATGATGACGATTTATATTTTATATGACCTAAGCACAAATAATCATAAAATTAAATAAAAATGAAACTTAAACAAAAGAAAAACTCAAACAAAGAATCGGTGACGTAAAGATACTTAAAACAAAAATACCAACAAAATAAAAAGAAAAAGAAAAAACCAATAAAAAAACAAGAACTATTATTTATAGCTAAGCAAGACTAACATGTAAGCTTTAGGTAATTGTTGTTAAGACAGACTAATGCGTCATTATACATTAATTAAAATGTGCTTAAAAAATTAGAAAACTAGAAAATCTTGAATACCATTCGGGGATATCTTTTATTTTTATGGTAGCACAAGAGAGATGGAGAAAAAAAGAAAGAAGAGAGGAGAGAGAAGGGATGAAGAGCTCAGTTGGCACGTCTAAATTCCCTTGAGCATTAGAGATGCACAAGTATTAATCACCATCATAGTAGTGTATACCATTGATCACATTTCATCCAAGAAAGGGTCCTAAAGAACAAACACAAATATTTTAAGTTAATTGTTATATAATACCGATTGAGATAATACGCGTCCGATTATTCAACCTTAAAATAATATATTACATATCTTAAAAAGTAAAGCAAATAAACTAAATGGGTTGAAATTACAGATTTATTAGAGATACAATCTAGTTTTTGAGATTTTGTAAGTAGGTTTTTCCTAAGGTTTAAGATAGGGTTTAGTGTAATGCACGTCCCAATAGATTATTTTAACCACGACGATGCATGCCCACAAACCAAAAGAATAGAAGATGAGTAATTCTATTAATATTAAACACCAACTCTTGGTGTGAGGGGATTTACTAAAGCAAAATGTGCGTGTGCGCGCTTCGGTTTTGTATATATAGTGACCGGTGGCATGAAGGCAGCGGCCGCCGGCCTCCCATTTCCGCCTCTAGTGTCGGTGAACTTTCAGATTCCGACTAGATCTTGCCATTTCATGGAGGTTATTACCACAGGCCTCCCGTTTCCGCCTGTGGTGTCAGTAGCCTTTCGGATTCCTGATACATCTAGACCTAGTTGGTGCGTATCATTTCTGCCTATGGTGTCAGCTACCATTTCAATTCCGGCTGGTGCATGTGGTCACCGCCCTCCTGATTCTGCCTATGCTATCGCCAGTGCATGGAGGTGGTGGTTGCCGTTACATAAGCAGAGTATTGCAGCTAAGGCCAGCCTTTTGTTTATGTTCAGACCTAGCTGGATTTGTGGTTGTTTTTTCCGATCGGCGTGATTCTATTCAGATCTAGCCGGGTATTACCCTCATCGTCATCGGCCCTACGATTGCATGGGTTGCCTTTACAATGATTTTAGGGTTTTCTAACCGTGGATTTCGTCAGAGGGCCACTGTGACCATCTCTGGGCTCTGATCCATTAATCTCTGCCTTTACGGTTGTTGAGCTTAGGGTTACAGAGATGATGTCGACGGTGGGTATAGTCGATAGCCCTATGTGTGCTCTTTTGTGGTTGAATGATGTTTTGGTCAATGATGTTGAACTTGGGTTCATCTCAAACTATTCCGATCGATGATGTTAAACGTTGGTTTATCTAATATCTAAGACTGTTCATTAACGTTAATGTCGGATTTTCTTACTAAAATCTTTCTCTGTCTCATTAGATCTCCTTCGAATCGATGATATTAAACTTAGGTTCATCTGAGATTGTTACAGCTGGTGATAACTTAGTTTCTCTAATGTGGGTTTATGCGTTTACGATTACGGTCTTGTTTTCCTGTTATTGGTGTTGTTGGAGTTCTTTTGGGGTCCCTAGATATATGATGGTGCACACCAATTCATCCAAGACAACTTTGGATCAAACAATTGTGCGTTTGAATACCACGACGACGCGCAGATACAATTACTAGCGTGTAAGAATTGGGTATGAGATTGAGATTAGCAATACCCTATCCATACCAAACCTGTTTCAAGCGAAAACCCAAACAAACCACGTCCATAAAAGACAACAAAATCCTAAATCCTAGAAGCTTTAAATAAATGATTAAACTAAACCCAAAGCACAAATATGAAACAATTCCAAACACAAGCAATAACCAAACACCAAAGACCCCCAAAAATAAACCTTTCTTCATCATCTTTGACCAAATCATGAAATGACACGAAAGAAAGTGATGAGGTCTTGGGCCGACAGATGCCTGGATGTAGCACCAATAGCAGAAGAGGAGGGACAAAGGGGATGGCGTGAGGTAGCGGTAGCCGGAGGCGTTGAGGAGGGACGTGTGTTCTTGGCTAGATACTTTGTGAAACTGTGTGCTGAATAGAACGAGGGATTATAACATCATATATTACCATGTTCACTTAACAAGTTTTGCCAAATCATAACAGAAGAATATAGACTTATATATGTATATCAAGAAAGCACAGACAGATGTACACAACGTACTTTCTCAATTAGACACACAGCATATATTCAACATCAAGAGTTAAATAAACGACCGCAGCACTTACAGAACATCAATCACTATGACCGCACCCATGCAACAGCATCAATCTCATCTCTTGCTCCTTTATATAACTCAAGTCTTTTAGCTAGATCTTGTCTCTTTGACATCAGAGACGGATCTTCATCCAGCAAGTCCCCAAGTTGTTTACCCTAAAAAATATTACAGTTTTACCTGTTAGAACATATAATAATATATAAAACTTTACAAGTTTTCAAAAGATTCACCACCTCCTTCCTTCCAATTTGCGTGTAGAAGTAATGCAGAAGATTTTGACGGGCTTCTTTGACTTGACAATAAACTACTGCCTTTGGGATTGTGATCCTGAGTGTGTCTGACACCATATTAATATAAGATGATACGTTTGAACCGATTCTTCTAAAATGTGCATCTCCATAACGGTCCCCTAACGGGTCAGTTGGGTTTCCACGGTCTGAAGGTGGGTTTCTACGGTCTGCAGGTGAGGGAGCGGGCCCGGGCACAGGCCCTGGTCCAACTTTCTCTGGTTCTTGGGGAAGTCGCCTAAAGAAATCGACTGTGAGGTAAGTAGACTCCATTTCCACCAATCTGGAAACCGTCTTTTTACTTTCCACACGGAATTTTTCCAATGCTTCACCAGCAGCAGCAGCAAGAGTTGATTGAAGGGTTGGAAAACGCCTTAACTCCTGTTACAACCAACTCATGTTTTAGAGGGTATTTGGATGCATGTTATGAAACTATTTAATCGGTCGGAAGTCATTTTTGGCATACTTATCAAAATCTGGTAACATACATCTCATTTGTCATTTTTGTGTATATGTATATGCACGTTGCACCTAACGTGACATTTAATAATCTTTTTTAATATGAAATTCATGAAGATCATTTTTCAAATTTGGAACTATATTTATTTATTCACTTTGTTCACATAAACATTTTAATGCATATGTGGCATCATGGCATGGCATCAATCAATAGATCAAATCAGTTAAATGAGGTAGGAGCTATAATCGATGATAAATTGTGAGCAGGTTTCTATTTTGCAAACTTGGGAATATATTTATTTAGTTTACATAAACTTGTGTGTTTCTTGCTTCTGACCTCAGTTTCTCCAATTGACTTCCTGACGAGTTCTTTCAAGACAAAATGCACCTGAAAAATGATTTACAAGTTGCGAATAAAATATTATCATTCTACTAACTTTGTTAGTCAGCTTTAAATTAATAAATAAATAAAGAGGAAGAAATTGGGAGTAGAAGCTACTTACTGCATCTACAGAAGCTTCAGCGGGTCCCCTAAAATAATTTAGTGCCCCTTCTATAAGGCGTCGATAGCCTTGTTCAGGAGCAATTAAGTGGGGCTGATAACCATCTGATTCTGAAACAATTTTTCTCACATTTGGTAGGGAAAGATGCCTATCAAATGGAAGTTTTCTCAAAGCAGCAGGAAGCTGGTTATCAAATACTCCATAGATTCGGTCACCTCCAGGACGTCTGACAAAAAGAAAAAAATTAAAAATCAATTAAATAACAAATTAAAAATCAATTAAAAGCAAACTACAGGGTTGCCATAATCAGTTTATAATATCTTGATAAACAAATTCTGACTCTAATTATCTTATTCTTCAGGTGTTAGATTATCATTTTCATACTAGCTGCAGCGAAATGATTATCACAAGAAAAAATTAAATTATCTACTTACCCCCTTTGTTTAACCCATTCCGAGGCTTTTACTTCCCTCTTACAGGACGTATATCATTTTTTCATAAAAAACTGTCCTCTATGGTAATTTTGTCTTAATTCTCGAATAATCAGAATATGTCCAACATACAAACAACTGATTATCTTATTATTACAACTTCAAACAAGAGAAAGCACAACCAAACACCATCTCCTACTGCCTGTATTATGATAACTATTTATCAGATTCTAGTTGCCCCCTACGAACAAAACAACATATTTCTGTGTATGGGTTTTTTTGCTAGTACGTATTTGGAAACAAAAAAAGAAGTATCACTTACCCTCCATCTAGATGCTCCTTAAATATTTTGTCAAAAGCACGACAGAGTTCCAAAATGGTGTATAATTTAGCCTGAAAAGGAGCATTTAAATAAAAGAGAACACTAAGGATACAATCACAGTAACAGAATATTACACACAGAGAAAGAGAGCTTCTCACCCCCTCATCAACTGCAATTGGCCTCCCAAGGCGGTCCAATTCTGCTTCCATCTCATCAATACCTTTGTTTATCAAGGCAATGATACCTGGTATCTTTGCTTTTATTACAGATTCCAAATGCTGCAAATGAAACCATCGAAATATAATAAACTTGTGATATTAAGACCATTGAAAAAGTTAATGACCGTGCTTCTCAATGTAGATCACACATGTAAACTCAGGTTGACAAATACAAAAAAGGCACCTGAGAGAGAAGTTTTGCAAGATATACTGAACCCATTTTACTAGCCAAGTGTCCATAATCAGGACTCGTATAAAAGTACTCCTGTTCCCTTTGCCTTGCATAAGTCATATCAGTGTTTTTCATAATATCAGCTTGGGATCTGTTCACAATCCCCACCCATGGATGTTGCAGACGATAAGCTCTGCCTTCAAGAACCTTTAGAAAAAATCAGATTTACATTATTATTATATATTACATAATCAGTTTCACAACACAAACTTTATGGAAAAGGAAAAAAAAAGGATCTCACATCTAATGCATTAGTTCCTTTGTCCATCAGATCAAGCTTTGTCAAAACACCAAAGGTCCTTTCACCTGGTCAATACATATGACGAAAAACAAGGATTTTGGAAGGAATATCAATAATACTAATAAAAATAAAGATACATACATCAAAATCAAGTAAAAATGAACATTTCAAGGAAAATAAGGTAAACCTACCTGATGGATCCACCTCTTTAGCAAGTTTCATTGCATCAGATGTTGCAATATCTTGGTTAGCAGGAGATATTGCGAGTATGATGGAGTTTGGCTGAAACAGATGCCGGCATCATATGTGTCAAAATTTAAGGAGTTGAAAAAGAAAAGAAAATTACACCTCATCCTTAATCACATGTTTCTTTAAACTTAAAATTGTAAATATAACTAAATCACCTTATCAACATAAGCTCGAACCATCTTTTCTATGTCTTCTACTATACTTTCAGGTTGACCCTCTGCATATAAACAGGTCATATCAGTTAGATGAAGCTCAGGTAAGACGGAGAATGCAATCATAAGCATAGAAGGTGAAGAAAAATACCAACGGCAACTTTTGTCAATCCAGGTAAATCAATCAAGGTTAAGTTGACAACTGATACACAAAGGAACACAATAAGGTCACAACATCATATAAACAGTGTGTGAGTGTGTATAAATTTATACAAGAAACCCACCTCTAGGAGAGTATATACTAAGATGAATTGGAATTGGGGATATTTGTTTTGACTTCCCAGTGATTCTATCTGTTTCATCTTGAATTTCTTGCCTTACTAAAGCTGTAAAAGAAATGTAAATACTAATTTCTCATATTAATGAAGCAGTAGCAAAATAAAAAGTATACTACATTTTATTATCAGTGGGAATCACTTTACATACAGAAATCAGTAAATCTCCTGCGTGGCATGTGCCCAAATTCAGCATATTCTTCTCCCCCATCCGTCTTATGCAACTGCAACACCAATGGTCTCCTTGTGACAATCCCTGCAATAGATGTTGATAACCAATACCTCTCTCAAAATAACACCAAAATATGAAACAACTAAGAAGAAAACTGAAGAAATATCAAGAAATTAAACCAACCAGATCCTCTAGGAAGAAAATCTCTCCCAACAATGCTCTCCAACACAGAAGACTTTCCAGAACTCTATAATCAACCCAATTGCATTAACACAATGCAAAAACAAGTAGATGAAGGATTTAAACCTCCACAAACAAACATCTGAAACAGAAATAACCAATCACAATAAACCCTACATTTTCACGCATTCGTATCACATTACGTGGTAACAAAATTGCAAAATATGTCACTTATCACTCTATAATCAACTCAATTGCATTAACAGAATGCAAAAACAAGTAAATGAAAGATTTAAACCTCCACAAACACACATCTAAAACAGAAACAACCAACCACAATAAACCCTACTTTTTCACACATTCGTATTACATTACGTGGTAACAAAAGTGCAATACATGTCACTTATCGACTTACGGAGTTACGATACAAAAGCCCTAAAAAAAGAAAACCAAAATTATATACTCATATTTGCAACTCCAGTTCGAATTGTAACCTAAATCAACTTCAATTAGCAATTCCTCCAACTAACACAGTATAAGTCAACACAAAAACTCTCCTACAAGCTAATTTCATATCAAACTTCAGGCCTCAGTACTGAATTTTGCAAAATTGACCTTCAATACGACATCAGTTCAAACAAACAAGACGATATACAACACTATAACAGATAAATATCAGATACATAGAAGAGGAAAAACCTGGCCTCCGACGACGACGACGGAGGGAAGAGCATCCCAAAGAGAGCTCAAGGCGGAGTCACCGCCACCGTAGTCGCCGAGGGCGGTGCAAGCTCGCTGTATACGGTTTACGAGACCGATCAAACTCTCCATGGTCGCCATAGGGAAGATTTTAGAGGAAGCTTTGAGGTCAACAATGGTGGATACAGAAGTTGCTAGAAGGAGGAATGTCTGTGAGACGGTGACCGTCAGCTTGTGAAGTGGGTGGTGGTTTTTGCTGTAATGCGGTTATGGGATTATTTTGTTTTTTATTCTCTTTTTGTGGTTATTTTTGTGTGTCAACTGATTCGAACGTTACTTTGAACGTCTTATCAATTAAATGTAGATTGTGTTATTATAATCACTCCACGCTCGATAATGACACTTTGTGTTTACATTTTAGATTTTTAATCAGAAAATGATGGTACCCATAAAATATAAACAAAAGAATGTCATGAATTCAAGTTTTTTTTTAAATAAAATGTTTAACGTTAAGTCAGTAGGTTTTTTTAACAATAGGTTTCCTTCTGAGGGAGTTAGGGGTACGGTCCCAGCTGGGAAACGGATAGTTAGACCCGATTAAGATAACACCTATCCTCCGAAGCAGAGTCGCACATTTGCCTTTCAGATTTAAAAAATTTGAGATTTCTATCGGATCGGATGAACATTTATTTAATTTATTTACATTTGGTTATTGGTTATTGGTTATTGGTTATTGGTTATAGGATTTTATTAAATTTGAAACAATTCGAAATAGAAATATGCTTAATCGATCTGAATAAATTGAATAAACATGATTTTGTATAACCAGATAAACTGAATTAACCTAGTTTGTTCGGTTGAATTCGGTTTGGATATCCAAATAAAGAAAGTTATGTATATCTGATATCTGATCCAAAACTAATAATGGAATATGAACACGATAGAAACTAATCCGAACATGCAAACAAGACGTCGAAATGGTTTTAGATGCATTCGGATTTTAGGGGGTTTTTTAGGTCTATTTAAGAGCATTCGCACTAGCTTTCCCATCCATATCCTCATATTATTTTTTCAATCAAATAATATTTCTTATATTTTTATCATTAACGTTTCTCTCTCATCCACTCACAACCACTTTTAAAAATATTAAAAAATTTATTAGTTTTGTACCTTGTTTCCCAAATATGAGGAATCACGGTACAATACACATAAAAAAAATTTCCATTCACTTACAACCACTTACGATCATTCTCTATAATATAAGGCACACACTCACATCAAATATGAGGAACTTGTTACGAATGCTCTAAGAGCATTCACAACCCGTTCTTCATTATTATGTGAGTAGTGCCCTATAATATAGGGGATGGTTGTGAGTGATTGTGAGTGGGTGCCATATATTTGGGGAATCATTGTACAACCCCCATAAAAAAATTATACTTTTAAAAGTGATTGTGAGTGGAGGAGATAGAAAAGGTAATGATAAAAGTACGAAAAAAATATTATTTAATTAAAAAAATAGAGAAAATAAATGTTTTTAGTGGAATTATAAGGATACGGATGTAGATGAATTATGAATGCTCTAACACCCTTATTAGTGTTTATCTTTATTAAATTTATGCGAGTCAAGTATCACAAGTAGACAACATGTGGATTTAAGGGTGTGTGTTTATCAGAAAAAAGTAAATGCAAACATATTTTAAAATTAGACATGAAAAAGCTTACGGACCATCAATATCATGATTTGTATAAAAGTGTTTCTTTGTGTAACGCCCTGGAAAAGTCGAAACGAGCCAATTAATAATAATGGGCTTAGATAAGTGTAATAAATATAAATAAAGGGGAAAAATGGGTTATGGACCTTATAAACGTTACGGGTTATGTGTTAGACGAGTTTAAGGTCCCGTGAACACCCGGTATATATACACAAATCAGTCATATTCATACTCATTTGTAACTCAAACAACCCACTTTCTAGAGAGAGAAAGTAAAGAGACAAAGTGAAGATTTGAGGATTTATTGAGCAAAGGATTGAAGATCTGCATTTTTGGCATCAAACAACAAGAAAAGAGAAAGAATCCAGGTAAGAAATCATCATCCAAATATCTCTTTAGGTCCTACCCGAATTCTAGGGTTTTGGGGTTTTGAAAAGTGGCAAAAATCATACAAAAGTCATGTTTTTATAGATGAAATCATTTAAAAAGCTTTGATATAAGTTCCTGGATGAAAAACGAAGGATTTGGATGTAAAAAGGTGAAGATTTGGGTAAAAAACGGGCTGGAACGTCATTTATGCGTCCAGCGAAACTGTGAGTTCGTCCAGCGAAACTAACAGTTCTTCCAGCGAAACTATGGGTTCTTCCAACGAAACTATAGATTCGCTGGTAATTTCGCAGCCATAGAATTCCAACGAAAGTTGGGCGAAACTGTCGGCGAAACTGGCAGCGAAATTGCGTGCGAAACTATATAGAAAATGACCTGTTTGCACGTCCACTTATACACAGACTGTGCACCGTGAGCCTACCTTAGGTGAAGTTATTTTCGAAGACTTGGTGAGTTCTAGATCCCCTTATTTACAAGTTTTTCTATGTTTTGGGGCTGTTATGCATACTAAATATATATTTATTTTATGGCAAAGATCTCAAGAGGTTTTAACAGGAAGATAGAATTTTTTATAACAAATTGAACTATATAAATGCTTCAAAATAAAATTTCTTCGCCATGGGCGTTGCCCCTTGGACCCCACTAGGGGCTGCTGCCCCTAGAACCCTGTTGTCAGGGGTTGCCGCCCCCGAACCCCCGCTGTCTCGCGAAGAGTCGGATATTATTGTTTGTTATTTATTTTGATGAGGATGTGATTGTAAGGACTATGGGTGAATTGGTTCTAATTAAAGGGGATTTTAACCGTGTTTCTTACTTGGTGTGATTTATACTAACTAAGAATAAGTATTATGTATTGAAGTGAAAGTTAAAGTTAATGAAAGTGAAACCTAATGAATTAATAAAAGTCTTGCAAGCAAATGAATGGAGATTCATAGCCATTGGGTTGTTAGCTCAACTGTGTGCGGTTTAGCTAACCCATGAGGATGCACACAGGGGTCAGTCTTTGTGATTGACTAATACGTACGAAACGTCACCCTTATCGCTTGCCCCGGTACTGGAGTCAGCTTCGTGCCCAATGTTAGAGGTCTATTTATAGGCTTCGGCCCAGTACCAGCTTCATGCATAATATTTAGGGTATAGCATACGACATCGGTCTAGATGAAAGTGAAAGATAATAATGAAAGTTCGAAATGTTCGAAATTTTCACACCCCAACCACAGCGGTTTCCCGCGGGGCGTGATCATCATGGAAACCATATTCATTGATCGACCACTACATGATTCGATAAAAACATACGTTGCAATCACGTTGAAAGATACATAATTGTTTTCAGAGTTACATTGCGGAAGTAGTAGCAAAATGTAAATTGTTTTTCAAACAAGGTCATTTAAAAAAATAATATCCCAAAAGCATGCGCGAATCCTAGAATACGACAAACTCCAAACAAGCCTAGCATCGTGCAACCCTTAATTTCCTGAGAAAACATGCATGAAATATGTCAACATAAAGTTGGTGAGCTCACAGGTTTTAAGTAACAGTAATCAGTGTAATGGACCACAAGACTTTCTATGATTTGATTGTCGATCATACAATACTACAATATTATATAAGCATCGCAACCAAAGCTAGACTGTAAATGTAATAGATTGCCCCTACCCGTGCCTACCGTAAGCACAGGGGTGAACAGGCTAATAATGCACCCGTTTAGACCTCCAGTCAAGGTTAGGGTAATTAACCCGGGTGGGGGTAGTCAAACCCAATAGTACTATCCATGATTACCTCACTTTGGGAAATAAACTAACGGGTCGATAACAGGGGACTTCATACGATAAGTAACAACTTATATAACATGTGAAATCATTGACAAGTAAATGTGTTCATGAAAATAGTAATTTGCATGTAATCTCCCTCAAAATGAAAATGAGTAAAAATGGGGCCGTGAAACTCACCTGTAATGCACTCGTGAATACTAGTAATAGTCCGCACGTATGATCGGTCTAGGAATCTCCTAAACAATGTCACAATATATTCATGAGGCCATGATTACTAGCCCTAGATGGTCATGCATAACTCATCCACAAAGTTAGATTTGAAAACGTCACTTGACTAGTTAGACACGCCTAGCCGTTAATGTTTTATTTAGATTCCTTTCTTCATAGTTATATTCTTAAAAATAAATAATGTATTGTATGAGTTTTATATTAGGTATAATAAAATTATACTTTCAATGTGCATGAGTTTCTTTTTACCAAATACCTTCCAAAGTTTACTTTATATAAATGTAGACTTTTGACAGAAACAGGTGGATTTTTAGGCCAAGTTGTCATCCTATTTTCATGGTCCAAAGAATTTTTATAAAATTTGATATTTTTACCACATCTAGCTCTATGTCTTAGGTTTCCAGAAAGGTATACCCTGTAATATGTAACTAAGTTTAAGTGCCTCGAAATGGGTCATGAGGCAACAGATGTCAGTGCAGCATTTTTCCTGTACATATCCATAGATTTCATCTTTTTGAGAAGTCAAACCATACTTTTACAAATAGTGCGTATAGTACTTTTAAACCTAACATCTTAAGCTAAGTTACCACAAAAAAAAATACTTCATTTGATTACTTTAAGCATAACTTATGCCTCATTCTTTCTGCCCTATCTAATCTGCCAAAAACTCAGATTCAACACCTTAATCATATTTGTACGTTTTGGATGGGTTATACTTATCTAAAAATTTCAAGGTTAGATGCGTTTGAAACTAGACATTCTAAGGTTAATTTTAGGCTCAATAAAAGATTCATTTGGTCTTTTTTAGGTCGAGTTATGGTGTCTAAAACACAGAACATGAATCTGCCAGAAAATGTCTTACATGTTTCGTTACTTTTTAAGCTTTATTAGAGCACCTTCGGATGAGTTAGTGAACATGGACACATCATGGTGATGTATAGAAGATTAGGAACCAGGGGCTAACCTTAAACAAGCAAGGAGAAGATGATCTTGCAATGCAAAGAGAAGGACTTGATCCCTTAAACTAAGAATCAAGCAAGAAAAAGTGGAGAAGATGTTGTAGGATGCTTGGAAGCTTCAAAAATCACTTGATCTTCAATTATAGCTCTTGAATCACCCAAGATTTGTAGAAAAAGAGTTGAAAATCAAATGAAATGGTGGTGGGGATGCCTTGGCCGAATTTGGAAGAGGGAGGAGAGAAGAGTGTGGTGTGTTGGTGTGGTTGAAATGAAGTGCTTGCATGCTTTATAGTCTTACACCCTTTTGGCATGGGGTTTTGGGATATGGATGCATCATGTCATGGGCAAAGGTGGATGAGATGGAGCACTCCAATTGTGTTAATGGGTCTAAGTTTTTTTAATCAACATTAAAAGTGTTTTACAAAAGAGGTAAGTCTTGGATTTTTGGTACAAGTCAACATGATTTCCAAGAAATCTTGAAAAGGAGAGTTGAGGGGAGGGAAGGGGGGGGGGGGAAGGGATGGCCAAAGGGGAGGGGAGGGGGTTTGGTTTTCAAATTTTATGTAGTATTGAGTATTTGGGTGGTATTTGTTGCACTAAGGTAATTTTTATATATTTTTATAATTTTACATGTTACTTTTTAAAATACATAAAAATATTATAAGAAATCATATAAGGTCACATATTTTAATATTGATGATATGTATATAATAACTCGAGAATCTCGTAGTTGCATTATACGCGTTTTATCCGGGTAAAATATCAATTTACGCGTTAAGGTTTATTTATGAGTTTAAGCTTTTCCAATGTAATTAATTTGGAATCTAAAATACTTTGAAACACTTTAAAGTATTTATTGACACATATATATTAATTGTCACCAACGCTCGTGTGTGCTTTTATAGCGTGCAAAAATGGTAATTACGCCAAATTACCGATGCATGAAATGTTACGCGTGAAATTTTGCAATGCATAAAACGACTTTAATAATTTGAAAATCAAGTAGTATAAGTATAATTATAACCTAGTCAAGGCCGGGTATTGACCTGAAATTGCCGGTTGTCACATACCCCCCATGTTAGAAAGAATTTCATCCTGAAATTCAATTAGGGTTGTCTGCAGATGCCAAGGTTTCAAACAAGTAAGGGTAGTTGAGCTTCATTTGGTCTTCGGGTTCCCAAGTAAATTCGGGTGTTCGCCTGGAATTCCATTGGAGCTTCACTATGGGAATGCGGCTTCGTTTCATCTTCTTTACCTCTCGATCTATGATCTCCATAGGTTTCTCAATAAAATAAAGTTGTTCATCAATCTGAACCTCATCGAGTGGTATAACTAGAGTTTCATCTGACAGGCACTTCTTCAGATTTGACACGTGGAAAGTGTCATGAACACTACTAAGTTCTTGAGGTAGTTTGAGTTTGTAAGCTACGGGACCAATCCTTGCTAGGATTTCAAATGGTCCAATGTATCTGGGGTTTAGCTTACCATGTTTACCAAAACGAATAACTCCCTTCCAAGGTGAGACTTTAAGTAGGACTTAATCTCCCACTTGGAATTCCAATGGTTTACGTCTCACGTCAGCGTAGCTTTTCTGACGGTCACGCGCGGCTTTGAGTCGGTTCTGAATCTGAGCGATCTTTTCAGTGGTCTCGTGTATGATCTCAGGACCAGTGAGTTGACTATCGCCAACCTCTGTCCAACACAGTGGTGATCGACACTTCCTTCTGTATAGTGCTTCAAATGGTGCAGCTTTGATACTGGTGTGATAACTGTTATTGTAAGAAAACTCAGCTAAAGGTAGATGAGTATCCTAACGGTTTCCAAAGTCTATCACAAAAGCTCTAAGCATGTCTTCCAATGTCTGAATGGTCCGTTCACTCTGACCATCCGTTTGAGGGTGGTATGCGGTACTCATATCCAACCGTGTACCTAAGGCCTTTTGTAATGATTGCCAAAATCTCAAGGTAAACCGACTGTCTCGATCAGAGATAATGGAGATCGGTACATCATGTCTCGAAACAACCTCCTTGAGAAAAACCCTCATCAACTTTTCCATTTTATCAGTTTCCTTAATTGGTAGGAAGTGAGCAGACTTTGTCAGTCGATCCACAATTACCCAAATCGTATCACAACCGGTGGATGTCTTGGGTAGTTTTGTGATGAAGTCCATGGAAATCTGCTCCCATTTCCATTGAGGAATCTCCGGTTGGTGCAGTAATCCAGATGGTTTCTGATACTTCGCCTTAACCTTTGAACACTTGAGGCACTTGCTAACATAGGTGGCTATGTCAGCTTTCATGTTAGGCCACCAGTATAACTCCTTCAGGTCCTGATACATCTTATCAGAGCCCGGGTGGATGGAGTATCTTGATTTGTGTGCCTCGTTCATCACAAGTTCCCTTAAGTTTCCATAATTTGGCACCCAAATTTGATTCATAAAGTATCGAGCTCCATCGGACTTGATCTCAAATTGCTTATCCATGCCGCGAAGTGATTCATTTTTCAAATTCTGTTCCTTCAGTGCTTCGGACTGAGCATCTCGAATTTGAGTAGTTAAACTCGTATGGATCGTCATTCCCAACGCTCGCACCTGTAAAGTTTTGGTTCGTTCTTTCCTACTCAGAGCGTCTGCTACAACATTCGCTTTTCCAGGATGATAATGAATCTCACAGTCATAATCGTTTAGTAACTCGACCCACCTACGTTGTCTCATGTTTAATTCCTTCTGATCGAAGATGTGTTGCAGGCTTTTATGATCAGTGAATATAGTACACTTGGTACCATACAGGTAGTGTCACCAAATCTTTAGTGCGAAAACAACAGCTCCCAATTCGAGGTCGTGAGTGGTGTAATTTTTCTCATGTACATTCAATTGTCGGGAAGCGTAAGCAATAACCTTGTTGTGTTGCATCAGGACACAGCCAAGTCCTTGTCGTGATGCGTCGCAGTACACCACAAAACCATCAGTTCCATCCGGTAGGGACAGAATTGGCGCGCAACACAGTTTCTGCTTTAACAATTGAAACGCTGCTTCTTGTTTATCACCCTAATCGAACTTCTTGTCTTTCTGAGTCAGGGTTGTCAATGGTTGGGCTATTTTGGAGAAATTTTCGATAAAGCGTCGGTAATAACCTGCCAATCCCAGGAATTCTCGCACCTCAGTCGGGGTCTTGGGTGCTTCCCAGTTCTTAATGGCCTCTATCTTGGAGGGGTCAACATGTATGCCTTTCTCATTGACTATATGACCTAGAAATTGCACTTCTCAAATCCAGAAGTTGCATTTTGAAATTTTGGTGTACAATTTCTCGTTTTTGTGTAGTTTCAAGATTAACCTTAGATGTTGCTCGTGCTCATCCTTGGTTCGCGAGTATATTAAGATATCATCGATGAAGACGATCACGAATTTATCCAAGTAAGGTTTGCACACTCTATTCATGAGGTCCATGAATACAGCTGGTGCATTGGTTAACCCAAATGGCATGACCATGAACTCATAGTGGCCATAACGTGTTCGAAATACGGTCTTGGGGATATCTTCCTCCTGGATTCTTAATTGGTGAAATCCCGAACGTAAGTCAATCTTCGAGTAGTAACTAGATCCCTGAAGTTGGTCGAATAAGTCGTCGATTCGAGGGAGAGGATACCGGTTCTTAATGGTGAGTTTGTTTAACTCTCGGTAGTCGATGCACATTCGAAAAGATCCATCCTTCTTCTTGACAAACAAGACCGGGGCTCCCCAGGGTGAGAAACTTGGTCTTATGAATCCTTTATCTAATAATTCTTGTAATTGATTAGACAACTCTTGCATATCTGATAGTGCTAGCCGGTATGGGGATCGTGCTACTGGAGCAGCTCCAGGTACCAAGTCAATTCGAAATTCGACTTGCCTTTGAGGTGGAAGTCCGGGTAAGTCCTCGGGAAAGACTTCTAGGTAGTCTCGTACGATGGGTATGTTCTCGATTCTTTTCTCCTCGGTTTGCTTCTCTACTACGTGTGCCAAGATTGCATGATAGCCTTTTCGTAAGTACTTCCGGGCCTTCATACATGAAATGATCCTTAACACCGTACCATGCTTTTCTCCTTGAATCGATATGGTCTCTCCGCTCGGAAGTGGAATGCGAACGATCTTCTCACGACAAACGATTTCCGCTCGGTTTTCCGACAACCAATCCATGCCAATAACAATGTCGAAACTCCCTAGGGTTACAGGTAGCAAATCTATATCGAACGTGTGATCCGCCAAGCTAAGAGTGCAACCTCGTATGATTTTTTCGGTTTCAATTAACTTACCATCAGCTAACTCTATTGTATACTTGGAAGTCAAACAGGTAGGAGTAATTTCAAGCAATGGACTAAATTCGCTAGACATGAAACTCCTGTCGGCACCCGTATCGAATAGGATAGATGCATAGATATTATTTACAAGAAACGTACCCGTAATAATGTTCGGGTCCTGTCGAGCTTCTCCAGCTCCAATTACAAAAGCTCGACCACGTGCGTTGTTTCCACCAGTTTGCTTCGAGTTCGGACAATCCTTGCGAAAGTGCCCGATAACACCACATTCGAAACATGCACGATTGTTTCCTGTTTTAGGAGCAGGGTTGGGCTTTCGGCAGTCCTTAGTCGCATGGCCAAAACGTTTGCACTTCTGGCACATGGAATCCCCACATGCACCTAGATGATGAAAGTTACACTTGTCGCACTTAGGTAGGTTTCCAGCATACCCACCTTTTGTCTTCTTCTCAGATGGGCCAGCAGTGAAAGCCCTAACAACCACTTGTTTGTTTTGGTTTTGAGGCGGGGCATTTCGGCCATGATTGTTGTCCCACTTCCACTTCTTGTCATAGTTCTTTTCCACTAACGTCTTCTTCACAAATACTCCCTAGCGTACAGCTTGATCAGTCAGGTCATGAGTAATTCTGACAGCCTCTTGGATGGTGGCTGGCTTGGTTGAGGTCACCATGCTCTGAATTTAGGGTGCAAGGCCCCAAATGTACCTTTCCACACGCTTGAACTCTGGGTTAACCATGTGAGGGCATAGACGAGCAAGGTCATGAAATCGGGTGGTGTAGCTTGTAACTTCTGCACCCTTCATGGTATGGTTCCAGAATTCAACCTCAAGTTTTTGCAATTCATTTCGGGGGCAATATTCATCAGTCAGTATTTGTTTCAACTCATCCCAAGTGATTTGATAGGCAGCATCAATACCTAAAGTCTGGGCATGAGTATTCCACCAAGTGAGTGCTTGACCTTCAAAGGTACAAGTGGCGAATTTCATCTTATTCTCCTCAGCACAGTTACTGATTCGCTGGACTGACTCCATCTTCTCTATCCAGCGGACCAAACCAACAGCTCCTTCATTACCGCGAAAGTTAAACGGTTTACAGTTTAGGAACGTCTTGTAGGAGCAACCTTTGTTGTTAGCATCAGATCCTGTGTTGTAGGTTCAATCATATTAATAATAGTTAAACATTAACAATGACCTTTGTATCTCAGGTCTTTAGTTACGCCAAACATTATAATCCCTCCTGCGCCACTGCATTGCCTCCATTTACTTCAGATACTCCTGCACTGCGATTCGCCTCGTGATGTGCGATTGCATCCGCCACTCGTTGCGCCACAAGCTGTTCGATGGCCTCTGCTGTCATGGGAGTACCGCTTCCCATATTGGTTCTGACGTTTCTCCTTCGCGGTGGCATGCTTCTTCAAATCATAATGATAAGCAAGATAAGACAATATTTAATAATGTCAAACACATGTGCACCAAAAGTAAACAATCATAACAACTAAGCAACCACGCAATATATAGAAGATAACATAACTTGATAATAAATTGTACAAATTACAAAACATTTTAAGAGTACACACTCCTACAACAAGTTAATATCTAATATTACGTGAGCACAGCCCGCTCACGATAGGCAATCAATGGAATAAATGAGTGAATGTGCCTGTCTGCACAGCTGCCATGGCCATGAGCATACACACGGCTGCCAATGCAGTAGAGGACGCCAGGCGCTCTTCCATCACCATCACTCTTTATTCAGCCACTGTCGCGCGCTGCTCTGCTTGAGTAGCTCTCTGCTCCGCTGCCTCCACTCTCTGCGTCATAGCTGCCATGTCCTCTTGTATGCTAGTGAGTCGGTCATGCATCATGTGCAGGGCCTGATCATCAAGGTATCTGCTCTCCTCGATCGCTAACAGTCGGCACTCCACATCCTCCATATCGATGGTCTCCTGAACTCCTGTAAGCTCAGCCCGTATCTCATGTAGTTGCTGATCGTGCCATGCAGAACGTGCCACCAGTAAAGGCACGGTGAGCTCCATTGGCTCTCGAGTGAGTGGTATCGAGCCTGGGGCACGTGATGACTCTCCCACCTCAAATGTAGAAGGAATACCCTCGATGTCTCTCCACTCGTCCAGTACGCTAGGCATCCACTCCCACCGACGAATGTCGATTTTGCGCCTTTTAGGCGCAGGATCGGGCTCAACAGTACCGTCTCGAGCGGGTGTGGGAGGGCGAATCGGGACATGAACCCGCTTCCTAGGAGTGTGTGCAAGAAGCACACTCCCGAGGCGAGCCCGGTAGCGACGGAAAGAAGGCGGTGGTACACCCGGACCAAAGATACGGTGGGTGTCCACAGCCACCAGCTCGGGACTAGCAGCTATAGGGGTGGGGTCATCAGGCTCGGGGGCGAGGTGGAGGGGGTCAGGGTCTGCTAGCGGAGTTGGGTCAGAGGGGTGAGGAATCGGGTCAATGGGCTAAGTAACAGGATCAACAGAGGGAGAGGTGGGGTCACTGGACTGGAGGGTGGCCTCGGAGGGCTCCGGGTCGGAATCGACCGGGTCAGTATCGGCCGTCTGAGAAACTGGGTCAATAGACTCCTAATCTAGGTCAACTACCTCAGTGTCAGCAGGCTGAGGGGGGAAATTTGTGGCCTCGGGAGTGGGGTCAACTGGCCGAGGATCAGTAGCCACAAGGGCAGACCCTAGGGATGGCTCAACGAAGATGTGAGACATGGTCAGTGGAACGGCCATCGGCAGCTGTGGGCCGATGATACGCACAACTCCCGGGATGAGCTCCTCTGGGAGGTCGGCATGAATCTCAGGTGTTGACCCCCACCAATACGCGCCTGGAGGGGGAGGGGGTAACACGGAATATCGGGTTGTGGTTAAGACCCTAGTAGTGTCAGGAATGGGGTTCGGAGTGGGAGCGAGGATAGGAGTAAGAAAAGGTGCAGGGATCTCGGCCTCAGTGGGGCCAGCAGGCTGGAGCACGGCATCGGACGTAGGGGTCGGGATGGATGATGTAGATCCTGTGGATGAAGTCGGAGATGTCGGCTCATACTCCTCATCTGAGTCAAAAACGTATATCGGCATCGATGCAGACGACATCTCTATGACAAGGCAACACACAAGTAGAATTGATATAAGTTAAGTTAATGTATAAAGTGTTAAAGACAAGTAATGAACTACAGTTATAGTCTAGGTCCACTAAATGCAACCTAATTTCCTATAACCAATGGCTCTGATACCAATCTGTCACACCCCAACCACAGCGGTTTCCCGCGGGGCGTGATCATGGAAACCATAGTCATTGATCGACCACTACATGATTCGATAAAAACATACGTTGCAATCACATTGAAAGATACATAATTGTTTTCAGAGTTACATTGCGGAAGTAGTAGCAAAATGTAAATTGTTTTTCAAACAAGGCCATTTAAAAAGATAATGTCCCAAAAGCATGCGCGAATCCTAGAATACGACAAACTCCAAACAAGCCTAGCATCGTGCAACCCTTAATTTCCTGAGAAAACATGCATGAAATATGTCAACATAAAGTTGGTGAGCTCACAGGTTTTAAGTAACAGTAATCAGTGTAATGGACCACAAGACTTTCTATGATTTGATTGTCGATCATACAATACTACAATATTATATAAGCACCGCAACCAAAGCTAGACTGTAAATGTAATAGATTGCCCCTACCCGTGCCTACCGTAAGCACAGGGGTGAACAGGCTAATAATGCACCCGTTTAGACCTCCAGTCAAGGTTAGGGTAATTAACCCGGGTGGGGGTAGTCAAACCCAATAGTACTATCCATGATTACCTCGCTTTGGGAAATAAACTAACGGGTCGATAACAGGGGACTTCATACGATAAGTAACAACTTATGTAACATGTGAAATCATTGACAAGTAAATGTGTCCATGAAAATAGTAATTTGCATGTAATCTCCCTCAAAATGAATATGAGTAAAAATGGGGCCGTGAAACTCACCTGTAATGCACTCGTGAATACTAGTAATAGTCCGCACGTATGATCGGTCTAGGAATCTCCTAAACAATGTCACAATATATTCATGAGGTCATGATTACTAGCCCTAGATGGTCATGCATAACTCATCCACAAAGTTAGATTTGAAAACGTCACTTGACTAGTTAGACACGCCTAGCCGTTAATGTTTTATTTAGATTCCTTTCTTCATAGTTATATTCTTAAAAATAAATAATGTATTGTATAAGTTTTATATTAGGTATAATAAAATTATACTTTCAATGTGCATGAGTTTCTTTTTACCAAATACCTTCCAAAGTTTACTTTATATAAATGTAGACTTTTGACAGAAACAGGTGGATTTTTAGGCCAAGTTGTCATCCTATTTTCATGGTCCAAAGAATTTTTATAAAATCTGATATTTTTACCACATCTATCTCTATGTCTTAGGTTTCCAGAAAGGTATACCCTGTAATATGTAACTAAGTTTAAGTGCCTCGAAATGGGTCATGAGACAACAGATGTCAGTGCAGCATTTTTCCTGTACATGTCTATAGATTTCATCTTTTTGAGAAGTCAAACCATACTTTTACAAATAGTGCGTATAGTACTTTTAAACCTAACATCTTAAGCTAAGTTACCACAAAAAGAAATACTTCATTTGATTACTTTAAGCATAACTTATGCCTCATTCTTTCTGCCCTATCTAATCTGCCAAAAACTCAGATTCAACACCTTAATCATATTTGTACGTTTTGGATGGGTTATACTTATCTAAAAATTTCAAGGTTGGATGCGTTGGAAACTAGACATTCTAAGGTTAATTTTAGGCTCAATAAAAGATTCATTTGGTCGTTTTTAGGTCGAGTTATGGTGTCTAAAACACAGAACATGAATCTGCCAGAAAATGTCTTACATGTTTTGTTACTTTTTAAGCTTTATTAGAGCACCTTCGGATGAGTTAGTGAACATGGACACATCATGGTGATGTATAGAAGATTAGGAACCAGGGGCTAACCTTAAACAAGCAAGGAGAAGATGATCTTGCAATGCAAAGAGAAGGACTTGATCCCTTAAACTAAGAATCAAGCAAGAAAAAGTGGAGAAGATGTTGTAGGATGCTTGGAAGCTTCAAAAATCACTTGATCTTCAATTATAGCATTTGAATCACCCAAGATTTGTAGAAAAAGAGTTGAAAATCAAATGAAATGGTGGTGGGGATGCCTTGGCCGAATTTGGAAGAGGGAGGAGAGAAGAGTGTGGTGTGTTGGTGTGGTTGAAATGAAGTGCTTGCATGCTTTATAGTCTTACACCCTTTTGGCATGGGGTTTTGGGATATGGATGCATCATGTCATGGGCAAAGGTGGATGAGATGGAGCACTCCAATTGTTGTAATGGGTCTAAGTTTCTTTAATCAACATCAAAAGTGTTTCACAAAAAAGGTAAGTCTTGGATTTTTGGTACAAGTCAACATGATTTCCAAGAAATCTTGAAAAGGAGAGTTGGGGGGGGGGGGGGGGGGGGGGGGGAAGGGATGGCCAAAGGGGAGGGGAGGGGGTTTGGTTTTCAAATTTTGTGTAGTATTGGGTATTTGGGTGGTATTTGTTGCATTAAGGTAATTTTTATATATTTTTATAATTTTACATGTTACTTTTTAAAATACATAAAAATATTATCAGAAATCATATAAGGTCACATATTTTAATATTGATGATATGTATATAATAACTCGTGTATCTCGTAGTTGCGTTATACGAGCTTTATCCGGGTAAAATATCAATTTACGCGTTAAGGTTTATTTATGAGTTTAAGTTTTTCCAATGTAATTAATTTGGAATCTAAAATACTTTGAAACACTTTAAAGTATTTATTGAAAC
Source organism: Flaveria sonorensis (assembly GCA_025506505.1). Lineage (NCBI taxonomy): Eukaryota > Viridiplantae > Streptophyta > Magnoliopsida > Asterales > Asteraceae > Flaveria > Flaveria sonorensis. The sequence goes on along the minus strand of CM046423.1, from coordinate 11,330,626 downwards.
ATATATATTAATTGTCACCAACGTTCGTGTGTGCTTTTATCGCGTGCAAAAATGGTAATTACGCCAAATTACCGATGCATGAAATGTTATACGTGAAATTTTGCAATGCATAAAACGACTTTAATAATTTGAATATCAAGTAGTATAAGTATAATTATAACCAAGTCAAGGCCGGGTATTGACCTGAAATTGCCGGTTGTCACAGAAATGAATGAAACGAATGATAATAAATGATATTATCTAGATGTATGTATGAGGTATGATCACGTAGAAAGTAAATGAAATGTTTTAAACGAAAGTAAAGTATTTTATTATGTAAACTAGAACTCACGCAGCGTCGCTGACTTTTATATGCATAATAGTTGACAGGTAATGATGCAGCTGAGGAGTGTAGGCATGGATGAGATAGCTACTGGGACGATCCGGGTCTGGCATTCTAGATTTTGAGTCAATGCTTGTAATTGTCAAGTTTTTGTGATACAACTATAAGAACAATGTTTTGTCATGTAATTACAATTTAGGTATGAAAAGTTTAAATTCCGCTGCAAATGTCATATTTTTAAATGTTTTACGCTATGAATGACCAACTATAAGCGTCCCGGGTACGGAGCCTTAAACTTTATAAGTGGGTGAGAGTTTTAATGTTGTAAGAGTACAAGCACTGATTACCCATTTCCCAAATTTCTCACATGATACATCAGCGTGTATCACCGTTCGCCCCATTTTTCTTCATCTTCTTGATTTCTTCGTATTACCTCAAACCATTCATTTTTATTGGCTAAAAAAAAGAGAAAGTGACGTTGTGGCTCGGTGAGAAGTTTAATGGAGATACACCGAACTGGATGCCAATTTGAATCCTAGATTTTGACGGAATGGTGTTACCGATCGGTAACTAATTCTGACAAGACTTTTCGAGTGCTTTACCGACTTCCAGTTCGTGTGGCCTAACAAGTATTCGTCTAATGTAAAAAATAATCAAAGTTTAGATTTTCTGTTGGAAAAATAATAAATCAATATAAAAGTGATCAAAAAAGTTGCAAGTAAAAGTAATGAAGTGTTTCATAATTGATAGTTTAATCTTTCATAGAACGAAAGAGTGAAAGTTTAGTTTTTATAAATTTAATAGTGGAACTTATAAAAAGATAAATAATCAAGGTTTTTATTTTGGTTTCATATGTTTGTTCTAAATTTTCACTTTTGCGTTTTGATTAAATAAGTAAAAATTTCACTCTTAAATTACTTGGATGTTGAAGTTAAACTCTTTTTTATGAAACCAAAAAAACTTTAGTTTGCCTCATCGACAAATTGATAAAAACTCGGATATTTCAATATAAGGAACACAAAATTGTTTCTCTCGACAATAAAAATTTAAAAGTTCAAAATTTGTAAATGTCAAGGAGGTAGTTAGTTTCAATACATAACCAATAAAATAACAAACCCATAAGCGGACGTAATGAGTAATACATTGTCAAGCTAACAAATAGAGAGAGAAACGACAAGACATAGTAGAATCAGAAGGAGAAGGACCAAACAAGAAATAGGAGCAATTTGAATGGCAAGAAGTTGGGTCAAGAGCAAGATGAAGATAGAAAACGGATAATGAAACACGTCAAGGGCCTTTGACAAGGCAAATACAACCTTTTTTGTCACCAATCTTCCAAAAGGATGCAGCTTAAGAGAGTTGGTGGTGGAATTTAACAAGCATGAGAAGGTGGTGGATGCATTCGTAGCAAAAAAGAAAGACAAATCGGGTCATCATTTTGGATTTGTTCAATATCCCATCATGAGCAACACAAAACAACTAGAAGTAAGATTAAGCAATTAATGATCCTTTATGGATTGAATCATTGGGAGGTAGGAATGAGTTAGTCTATCTTATTGAGTCACTTGATAAGGTGGAGTCAAAGAGAATTTATCCAAGTGATTTTTGTTAGTTATGTTATTTCTAGATTTAGATTTTTGCATATTTTTGTTAGACATTTTTTTAAAATAGAGATTTATAGAAAAAGCTTCATTCATACAAAAAAGCCAAAGTCTTGCGGCTATGATTAAAAAGTTCTTTTAGCAGGACTGTGACTAAGGTTCATAAAATTTGAGCATACTTACATTCGATCTATCCGACTCATTTTTTCACAATTGTTGGATATGTAATGAAAGACTTGACCACACAAAGAATATTCAATTAGATTATTGATGCTAATTAATTCAATAAACTATCTAGCACAAGTAGGATTAAAAATTGAATTTTTTCTTTCACTGGCATTTCTCACCTCATTAAAATCCCCGCACATGATCCATAGATCATCGAAAACCCTTTTTACTTAACTTAACTCTTCCCATAGGATTCTTTTTTCAGGAAGATTATGTGGCCCATATATGTTTGTAACATTAAATATTTGTTGAGAGCCTACAGATTTAACCCGAGTGAGTAACAAGTTTAATTGTTTGTGGATTGAAGAAAGAGACATCCCAAATGGATATTAAGCCTCCCGATTGCCCAGCTACATCTACCCATTCCCAACCATGTTTGGTGTTTCCTAAAAAACATTTTATCTGAGTTTTGGGTCATTAGTTATTTAAGTTGCTTGTAGACAAATGAATCTTACCTCATTAATTGTTTGAGATTTTTCACGTAGGATGCTTTGTTTGCATCTCTTGACCTCTTATGTTTAAAGATAATAGATTCGTTGAAAATTAACGTTATCACCTTCTCCACAGACCGGGTCTCATTTAATTGTTTGAGATTTTTACCTAGGATGCTATCTTTGCATCTCTTGCCCTCTTATGTTTAGAGAACCAGATCTTTAAAGCCATCTAATTAGGTTCCCACACGGTCTGGTGCTTTAATTGTATCTTAGACTTCCTCATCTTTAGATTTAGAAGCCCTAGTGTTTGGTATCTACGATTCCATATAATCCATCTCTTTATTGGTTGGATCTGATGATGATGAAATTTGGGTATTAGACTATATGTAGTAGTGTGTTCAATTAAAATGACATCTAAATATCATGTAGATAAAAACCATTTCACTAAAGCCCTTTTAAATCAAGTGTAGTGATTAACTAGTGTTTGGAGCCCCTATTGATGCAATAATATGAGAAAAGTTGTGTGCCCGTTAAAGGCTTGGCATCGTATAGGTTTGGAGCCTCTTTTAACTATCTTAAAATGATGTTTAAAGCCCCATTTGTGTTCATGTCATCATGTTTGGCGCCCCCCAAAATATCCTCTATGTTTAGTCTTAGAGACCACCTTAATATTATCAGTCTCTTGCTCTCGAGTAGGAACTTCATCTCCTCCTTAGGTCTGGGAAAGCCTATAGTATTCTTCGTGTGTCGTGGAATTTGTATCTGCTAATATTGGCCTTTTACGAGATCTTGGCTCAACATTTTTATTGTCCAATGTGGGAAAATAATCTGAGTTGTATACTTTTTGAATGAATTTTGACTTTTGCATGTTTTTTTTTGGGTTGTGAATAGAAAGCCTAACTGTCATTATTATACTATTTTGTTGTATCATCTTTTCCAAGAAATTTAGACCCTTTAGGTCTTGGTTGTGAGTTCCCAAATGATGGCTTTGTGAGGAATGAAGCTCACCAGAATCTAAACAATGATAGGAATTCTAGTAGGAGGCTTGAGCATGGTTGAACTTGTTATGTTTCAAGTTTGATTAGATATAACAGTTTGAGAGTGAAATCTGGAGTTCAATCTCTTGTATATTCGAAGACCCAAACTTGATATGCCCGATTGTTCCATATGAGGGTTATTTCTTCTAAGATAATCTGCTCTTTTAAGACTAGAATTCCTATGCAATCCTATGATAGATTCAGGTCCTGGTGGAAGCTTTTGAATCGAATATTACTTGTGTGAGGGATTCTTCACTACGATCAAACATCTTTTGTCCCAAAGCTGAAATGGAACCCTATGGATATGAATCCATGCAATTCGTTCATATGGATAAGATTGGCATATCATATATTCAACTTAGTGAACCATTTGGACTAAAGAGCTTCTTTTTACATAATTGATTTTGCCTCGAATGATGATATGAATGATAGTGCTACGAATAGGCTCAATAAAATATCTCTGGATTTCGACCCGGTCCCATTCTAAGTTTTCAGTTCTTGGCTGGGAAAGCAAGCTTTTGATTCAATTGTACCCCGTCTACAACTTTCTCCTTACAGTGTAGACTCGTGGTTGCAAAGCTTTAACATGTGAAGTTGGGAATAAAAAAGTGGATTGCTCAAGAAAATTTGAAAGAAGAATCAGAATACAGAATGATCTAATTCAAACTTCCAGAGTTAGATGATATTATCAAGCAAAGAAGCTTACTAGAAAAGGAGAAGAAAGAATGGAGCAAAATAAGCAATTGACGAACATCGAAGCGAAAAAACTAAAAGACATAAAACAAAATTCTAGTAGAGAACAATACTTTCTTTCATAGTAGAATAAATGGGATATTGATCGATAACTCCTAGACCACTTGTCCCAAGTTGATTAAAGAATAATTCAAAAGGTACTTTATGAAAAAAATCTTAGAACCCACTCAAGACAAACTCCCCTTTTCTTTCCCAAACCTTAACTCCATAACCATAAGTGCCCAAAATGAAAAAGCAATTTTGGCCTCTTCACTAGTCACGAAATTAAAAGAGTAGTATGGGAGTGTGAAGGTAATTGCGCACCCGTGCCCGATGGTTTTAACCTTTATTTCATAATAACATTTTGAAGCCTCTTTGAGAAATATTACACTAAAAGCGCCCAAAGCTCATCTTTTATAGCAATGATTCCAAAAGGAGATATTTAAACTTCCCTTGAAGACTACAAGCCAATATTCCTTATCGGATGCATGAGAAAGATTTTCTCCAAAGGCTAATCGTTTAACCCAATCATCGGCTCTGTCATTTCCAAACTACAATCAACATTTATTGCTGAACATAATATCCTTCATGGGTCTCTCATTTTAGATAAAACTCTCACCTGGCTAAAAAAATCCAAATTTAAGGCATTCATTATCAAAATTGATTTTGAAAAAGCGTTCGATCCCTTGAATTTTAAATTGGGACTTTATAAATTCAATCTTAGTCCAAATGGACTATCCTTACAAAATAAACACAAAAAAATACATAAATTAATATAATATAAAATATTTAAAAACAAAATAATACAAAAAAATCAGATAATCTAAATTTAAAGATGAAAAAAATCAGAAAACTTACTTACGGTTATGGAACTTATTACCGTCCCATAAGGTAAAGTCATTACAGGCCGTAACAGCCAATAAAAATCATAAAACATTATAAATTGACTGCTTTGATATTTTGCAGACAAATATGGTCTGTATTGGACAATACAACCTGTATTTAAAGTGTTTAGAAAATAATGTCTAAGTGTATGTATATTCTAAACCTAGAAAGATAACTAAAAGTGTTAGTAAATTCAAATACTTTTGATGATTACAACCATTATTTTTTTTTTAAATTATTACTTTGACACAACAACTATATAACATAAACTTCATATTACAATTATTAAATGGGCATAACAACTTGGTAAAAACAATCGAAACCAATTAAATTTTCACGCGAGAATGAACTAAATGAAAAACAAATCATAGTATATTATTTATTTAAGTTATTAATAATATTAAGGTTAAGCAAATCAAAGATAATGAGATTCAAAACTAAAGTCGATATAATCATGAAAATCATGGTATATTTTTCGAATAAATATTAGATTCATATATTTTACACAAACATATCATAAATGATATAATGAGTTAAAATAAAATTGTATGATACAACTTTATTGACATGAATTGCTAGAGATTCATAGTGATAGTGTGTTGTAAAACGAGCGAAAAAGCAAAAATTGCAAGAATAATGTAAAGAGAGATGTTTTTTTTTCCTTTTATCAAGTGAGCATCATAAATGAAATACAATAAATAATACATGGGGGAATGAAACCTAACTTAAATCTCTAACAGAGTTAGGATAACATAATAAATAGTAGATCTAGACAAGCATGTCTATAAATTTTACAAAAAATACTAATAACCATAATAAATTTTATTTATTTCTTTTAATATGAAAACAAAAAAGCATTTGGAAATAGACTAGCTTAAACACTCCAAATTTAATAGTCAGTTTATTAGCTTTATAAAAATGGTTTACCAAAAATGTTTTGAGTTATAATCAAATGAGGTATTGCATAAAAGAGGCTTTAAAAGTTTTCGAAACAGAAAAACCAAACATGCAGCTCAAGCTTTACATGACTCTCCTAATCACATTCTTAATCCTCCATAAATACCAATACAATCTCTTCTCCTCATAGAAACATGGAGATGAGCCAGGAGCCAGTTGCAATGGCCACGGTGGCACCGAGGGCGCCAGTGACTGCTCAACGTCCTGTTCGGACAGACCTTGAATCGTTCATTCCTAAGCCATGTAAGTCTTGATTTGTTCGTTCATGATTGGTGAATTAGCGCTATGGTTGGGCTAAACGAGTGTTATTCCCTAGACATGGCTAGAGCCATGGCCGCACCAGACATGGAACATCCCGATGGTACACCAGAACACATGGCTCGAGGGATGAGCGTCCTTCAGCAACATGTAGCCTTCTTTGATCAAGACAAGAACGACATCGTTTATCCTTGGGAGACTTACACCGGTAACTAACCAATGTTATACATATGATTTGTTTTCTTGCTTGACATCTTCTAACTATACAGGCTATGGGACGTGTAGGAATGCGTAAAATCGGGTTCAATGTCATGATATCCCTGCTGGCTGCATTTATTATCAATACGGGTTTGAGTTATCCCACTCTTCCCATACGTTCATCATCTTCCTACAATCTTATATGCATTCGTATGTTAATTTTAGTTTGATATAAAGGACAAACCTAGAGTTCGAGGCTTCCACATGCACAGGGCCTTAAGTACGCTTTTTACACTGCATTTATATAAAAGGCTGCATCCGCAGGTTAAGTTTAGTTAATGTAATATACATTGATTTTGTAGGGGTGGTTGCCTTCGCCTTTATTCCCCATATACATCAATAACATACACAGGTCAAAGCATGGAAGTGATTCCGGAACTTACGACACTGAAGGAAGGTTTAGATCTTTCTTATACGACTGTGGATGATCGAACTTGTAACATACATCATATCAAGATCACTTGTTCATACATTTAGAATAATTTATTACTCTTTTCTGCTGCAGATACATGACAATGCAGTTTGAGAATATTTTTAGCAAGTATGCGAAAACAAAGCCTGACAAGCTCACATTTGCAGAGATTTGGAACATGACCGAAGGAAATCGTCTAGCATTTGATTTCTTCGGATGGTTCGCTCAAACAAGTTGCCCCTTAGACTAACTAACTTTTATTCTATAACATTGCTTCAATCAATATTCATATTTTAATTCAAAATCAGAGTCGCTTCAGTTTTTATATTTATTTGTGTTAAAGATATCAACCGTAACCTTAATAAACAAATCAACAGAATAATTTATTATATTAGCTAAATGAGTTAACCGAACACGGTACGTTTAATTAAACAAGATAAGCAGGTCAACCTAAACATAACCACTTTACTGAACATGTTAGACATAACAACCAAGTTTTGGTCAAAACAAGAATGAAAGGAGAAGACATTAACAACGTCATTAAAGAGTTTTTGCAATCATTTGTTATGTTTTATAGTTAGTTGATAAGAATGGTAACTTTATGTGGTTGTAACACAGGACTGCTGCTAAGTTGGAGTGGGCTATCTTGTATCCACTTGCTAAGGACGAGGAAGGTATGCTGTCGAAGGAGGCGGTTAGGGGCTGCTTTGATGGCAGCTTGTTTGACTACTATGCCAAAATTAACAAAGCCTCACACAAGACGACATCCTGAACAACGCAAGTTGAACTAATAAAGTGGTTATTCTCGCTCTTCTCAACAATGTTAATGATTTGATCGCAACTTCCTAATCATCATCAGAAGATCTCCAGATTATAGGATAGTCTACATCTACATTTGATCTGTTGCACCTGATAATCATGACCGGTTGCACCTGATAATCATGACCTGTTCTTCAAGAATTGGTTGATTTGGATAACTTTTGTTTGTTAAATGGACTGATTTGATCAATCAAATTATATAGTAGGTCAATGGTCACTCTTATTAAACTTGCTAACTAGAACGAAACAAAATGGGCTACCACCTACAGGTCATCACCGCCACTATCATCATATGACCACCACCTCCACCTCCACCTCCGCCGTCTGTTTGCTAAAAAAAATAGACGTATAGTTTGTCCTCACCTTTCCGCCCATTTTGATAGGCTTAAATCTATAGACCACTCAAAACAAAATCCCTGAAAGTTCAATAACTATACTATATAATATATATGATCATTCCACCAACAGCCTTTTCTAAACCCTGCTACATTCAAAGACTTTAAGTTATCATACTTGTTTTCCTTTAGAACACCAAGGTTGTCTGTGTAAAGTGTGAAAATCCATCTTAATAACAACTTTTATTAGAGATTTAATATAGTCCATGATAGATCATCTCGATTATATGCACAACAAAAACATCTTATCGAAATAATACAAGGGCTATGTAACGAAAAGAAAGTCAAAAGTGCAATGGTCTAACTTGTTTTTTCTTCATTTTCTCGTTCATTCTTTCTTGTAAATTAGTGTCGGGTATTCAGGATTCCACATATTGTTCTCCACATAGTTAATAAGTTCATCCTGCAAAATACATGGTGTTGTGTAAACCGACTTTTGAAATAAATATATTGTATTTGGTTAAGTTATGAGAATACCTTATTTAGCTTACGAAGCTCGCGAGCATCCATTTCACGATAACCTTCTGCTAGATCTTCTTCTATTGCTTCACTAATTACAGCAGCAGCTACCTGCTTTGTTATATCACGAATGCTGTGGCACAAAAATGACAAATAAAACTGTTATAATTGTTTCTTTGTTATATCACGAGTTAATTCATGTCTATACCTTGATATTGAAGGGTATATAATTCCTTTGAGGACCTCCTCTTCGGTCATATATCCTGCTAGACTGTTGTTATAATTCAAGAAAAAACGTAAGTTAAAGAATGTTGACAGTCGACATATTAAAAACAATCAACTAGCAAAACTGATTCCGCTTTTATAAATTCAGATAATTACCACTCAGCTGCAGCCTGTAGCATGCCATCTGAGACTACTCTAGAGCCAGATAGAAGAGTACCGAGACCAATGCTGCAGCATTTAGTAAAGATTAGAATAAAATCAAACATGAAGTATACGAATTTTGGAAAAAGTTACTGAAAATAAGAACTTACCCTGGGAAAAGATACATATTGTTTCCCTGATTGCAATAGCCAATATGTCCATTTCCTGTGGCAATAAAAATAAATGAATGCACAAAAATAAGTCTTCCCAACAAACTTGTTTGAAATGAAATTGTTTCAATTCTAAAAGTAAAATCGTGAAAAATAAGAAGACAAACCAAGATCCACATCAGGAAACGGGCTTCCACTTGCATAAACAACATTTTCTCCCACAATTGAAAATGCTTCTTCAGGGGTGCATTCAGCTGTCATGAACAAAATTAAAAGTAAATATAAGAAATCATGTGTAAATGTCAAGTTGTTAATGTAATACCAACATACCATTGGTTGTGGGATTTGACATTGCAAATATTGCTGGTCTTGTTGAAGTTGACCCTTTAAGTGCTTCCAATACCTATATTTAGAGTGCAATTTAATTAACACAAAATTATACAAAAAGAGCACAATCAGTGTATTAATTAATAAAATTTTACACAATACCTCCTTAGAAAATAAGCCTCCAACTGCAGACAACCCAAGGAGTACATCAGGTTTTACTTCCCGAACCTGATCAATAATATCCAACATTTGATCAATAAATAGTATTAAAAAAAGATAAATTCAATAAGGATTAAGAATTTAAACACACCACTTCTACAAGACTGGCCCCTTCCTTCAACCCTTGGCGGCCAATCTCTTTGGTCTTTCTTGCAAAAGGTTTTGCATCTTCATCAATATTTTCACGCTCCTCTGTTACCAAACCCTAATTCATCCCCAAATAATAAACCATATAAGAAATATGTGGTGCATATTTGTAATCATAAATAATTATTTAGCTATTGATATGCTTACGTTAGCATCAACAACCCAAAACTGACTCCCCGCACTCTCATATGCCAATTCATTATTTCCCAACATTCTTGCCATCGTTTTCCTAGCAGCATTCAGTACCCCAATTCCTGCACTGCAATATTTGCATTCTCATATTTATTATTTTACTGTTTTTATGATGAAATAATTAAAAAAATACCAAAATAAATTATACAAACCTTCCAGCACCGGCAACAACAATTTTTTGTTTTGGAAAGTCGATCATTGGCTTTCCTTGTGCTCTCACAGCTCCAAGTAGACCAGCAATTGCAACTCCAGCTGTTCCCTGCAACAAAAATAAAAATTTAACAATTTTCTTTCAACTAAGCGCATCAAGATGATGGGACTTGTAACAATTGTTTACCTGCACGTCATCATTAAACATTCTGTAGCTGTTTCTATAGCGTTGCAGTAACTTGAAGGCCCACTTGCTTTGAAAATCTTCAAACTAATATTAAAATTGAACATTCATGAGAAAAATGTTGAATACAAAAGATCATTTCACCCCTGCAAACGCATCCCATGTAAAAAATTTACACAACACATAATAATCTAGAAGAAATGATTACCTGTACTATAACATTGGGCCAACGAGTAAAGACAGCTTCCATAAACTCATCAATAACAGCAAGATACTCCTCACCATCAAGACGGTGTTGTTGCAATCCCAAATCTATACAAATGAAATAGGGTAACATGTACCAATTTTTTTTTAAAAAAAAATAGTATCCTATTCCAATTATTTATTAAAGATTTTTTGGTCAATAAATATAAGAATATATCAAAAGCATACATAGGGGGTCTTTAAGAAGGGCCTCATTGTTGGTTCCAACATCAATCATTATAGGGAGCACCTGTAACAACAGAGAAAATGTCAAATTTAGAAAGAAGAATATGTCGGGAAAGACAAAATAGAAGTAAAGATGCACTTGTTTATTTGGTTAACTATGGAAGTAGTTATATAACTATCTTGAGAAAATCATAAAAGAAGCGAAAAATGCTATAATTACTCTTTGAGGATTTATTCCAGCAGCAGCAACATATAAATCCAATTTTCCAATTGCAATACCAATTCCCTGAACTCCAAGATCACCAAGACCTAATATTCTGCTTCCATCAGTAACAACAATCATATCAACCTACATAAAATAAGATGAGTCGCATTCATTTTGTTGTCAAGGCCTTTTCATAATAATAACTTGCAAAAAAAGTAAATAATTATAGATAAACAGAAGTAACACAGACCTGCTCAGCAGGCCAATTATAAACCATTGACATCATCTCTCCACGGTCAGCAGCACTAAAATACATCCCCCTTGGCCTTCTAAACAACCCACTGTATTTCTGGCAAACAAGTCCCACTGTGGGAGTGTATACTATTGGGGCATATTCCTCGATTTTGGCAATTAGAACCTGACACGTATAAGCATTGAGACGTGTGTTCAAAATGCACATTCATTTTTAATTCTTGGGGCCTTATGTGTACATTTGTTTAATATATTTACCGATAATTAGAACGAAGTATGTAAACTTAAGCCTCAAAAACTGCTCACCTTATAGTACATTGTCTCATTTCTGTCATGTAGCCTATTAAGTATTCGCCACTTGGCCAAAGAATTTGTATCGGATGGTCCATCCCTAGCGTTTACCTCAAGTCTCTTCAGGTCAGTCACTGTGAATTTAACAAATTAATTTCAAATATAATTCACGCAAATGAGCAGTTCCTGATGTACGCAGTTCCTTTATGAAATAAAAACAAATAGATGCGTATTTTTATCATTTTCTTGTGCAATTTACATTCCTGTGTAAGTACCATGGCATACCCACCAATCACAAGCTGCATATTTTGTTTGACTAAATTTCACTACTTCAACACACTTCATAACATATTTTACCGAACCAATTTCACTCACCGAACAAAAATGCACAACATAATTAGTTAATGATTAACACATATCTTCAAAACCAGAAAGACGCCAGATTAATGAATTAACTGTTGGGTTGTGAAGGCTTTGGACTGAGCCGGACTGGGCTCGGGCCTGTTTTGCTAGGCTGTTGGTCAACAAAAGAATTGGCCAGCCAGCCCTAAGGCAATTAGGGTTATTTAGTTAATTCTTGGAGCCTAAGTTATTGCCTTAATTACTAACCCTAATCTAGCATTATAAATAGACCTATGATGTAATTGTATTCTTGAGCACAATAATAATATAAACCCTAGTTGCAGGGTGGACGTAGGTCACCTAGACCAAACCACTATAATTCTCGCGTGTCTACTTTTTCTATTGTGTGATTGTGTGTGTTTGTTTGCTTCCGCTGGAACCTACTCTGATTGTGGTACCTAACATTAGTGTCTTAGTCCCTCTCTACAAAAAACAAATGAGACGCTTGCAGGGTGGACGTAGGTCACCTAGACCGAACCACTATAATTCTCGCATGTCTACTTTTTCTATTGTGTGATTGTGTGTGTTTGTTTGCTTCCGCTAGAACCTACTCTGATTGTGATACCTAACATTAGTGTCTTAGTCCCTCTCTACAAAAAACAAATGAGACGCTTAATGTTACGGGAAAGAGTTATTGAAGGAAGGAATTAGACGTGAAACCCATGACACGATGAATCAATTAGATTTAATGTCATGCCAATCTACTACGAAAGTTATACAGATTTGAAAGCGATACAAATTCTAGAGAAACTTATGGAAACGTATAGTGAGACGAAGTGGAATGTGCATATGGTGTTTATCGATCTTAAAAAGGCTTACGAGAATGTGCTCTGTCAACTTATTTGAGCTAGGAGATTCCTTGGAGGTATATCAAGCGTTCTAGCGTGAGCGGGAGATACAGACTCCTTCCCTATGGGGTGGGCCTTCATTTAGGATCGACAAGAAGCCTTACAGTGGAAACATTTATGAATAAGCCGTTCTAGAACCAAGTACCTTAATGGTAAATTTAGTAATGCCAACAAGGAGGACACTCAAATCACTATTGAATGACAAGTTGTCGTGTAGACAACCAAGTTCAAGTATTTGTTAGGATTAAGCACACACTACCAAAAGCAATAAATGACACAAGATATAACGTGGTTTGGTCTAAGCTGACCTGCGTCCATAGGTAGCAACTAGGCAATTCTTTATTATTAAGTGTAAATTTTGATTACAAGTACACAACGTATATATATAGAGAGAGACTAATCTAGGATTAATAACTTCATGATCCAGAAATCACTAAACGTGTGGCGCTTAGGGCCGTCTAATCTGAGCCCTCCATTCTAGGCCTACAAACCCAACAATATTTAGGGTCTTTCATCCAGAGTGACGGGTACATCAATAGTGTTATAGCTCACAAGATTGGCACTAGTGAAAAGCAATCACAATGAGTTTGGTGTGACAAGAGGTTCCAAACAAAATTAAATAGGAAATTCAATAGGGTTGTTGTTCGTCCAGCTATGTTATACAGACCCAATCGCCAAGCCACCAAGAAGAGTCAAGCACGAAAGTTGGAGGTGGCAGAGATGAGGATGCTAAGGTGGATGGAAAGGGAATACAAGGTTATACAGGATAAAAACATAGTTTTTCAAGATATATTCTGGGTGGCATGCATATCAATAAGATAAGAGAGGAGTGATTAAGATGGTGTGGGCATTTGCAGAGGAGACAAATGATAACACTAGTAAAAACCATAGAAACCCAAGGAAAGGATGAGCAAAGGTAGGTCCAAACGACATGGGACAAGCAGATTAGGCAAGATTTGCTAGACTTGCATCTCTCTCGACACATGATCGGTGATAGGATTTCATGGAGACGTCTGATAAAGGTTATAGATTTCTTGGGGAATGTATAGATTTGTCTTGGCTTTTCCTACTCCTTTGTTTGCCTTCTACTTCGAGGTACCTCTTGCTTCATTTTACTTATCTACACTTTATGTTATTTGTATTTTTATACTTTAAATTTCTCAAAAAAGGTTTTCTTGAGGCGGGGGTCTTAGGGGAGCAACCTTTCTATCTCTTGGGATAAAGGAAAGATTTGTCCACATCTCACTCTCCCTAGACCCATTTAATAACTATTAATATGAGTGACATTATACTAGGTACGTTTGTTTGCTTGTTTGTATTTTGTTTATGATATATCATTAAACAACTAATTGACCCCAAGTGTAGGGGTGTTCAAAATCAAATATCCAAAATTCAAGTATCTGAAATTTCAGGTGGTTGCTTTTGGTATCTAAATCCGTAACTGAAATTTCAGATATCCGCATATGTGAAATTTCAGATACGAATTCAGATACTGAAACGAATATCTGGAATTCTAAAACAACATATAATAAATATTATACTTCGGATATTCAATTCATATTTGCCATTTTAATTTAAAAAAAATACAACGTATATTATATTTCATAAAAGACAAAGGAAACGAAAGTGCAAAGTGAAACCCTCGTATCATATATTCAATTCATATTCACCTTTTTAATATAAAAAAATTATAATAAATATTATATTTCAGACAGTCCGTATATCCAAACTATTCGATTTTTAAAAAATACTTACCTGCGTATTTGTTAATGATTGGACATAACAATAATCTTAAGTTCATAGCACATTCAACGATAGGGAAATTAGAGCACTAAAGCAGCTACAACCACAAAAAAGTTGACGATTAATTTATGTATTCACTTAAAAGTCTTGGGAAGGACACATTACCCACCTAGTCCTAGTTACCCATTTTATATGTTCATATAAATGTATAATATAGTTCCTTTAGATATATCAAGCTACAAGGACCTATCGTAAGTGAAGAATTAAGCATGTGAAGGCATGAACCTATAGACAAATGTTGAGTTTCAAGGAAATCATATTATATTAGCATACATAGAGTCATAGACCAAACTTTATGTAATAACATAGTAAAAACTAAAAAAAACAACCTTTTAAATTAATCAACTATGGGTAACCGGTTAAAGGAAAGAAGTTTAGTCGCTTACTAAAGCGTTCAATTTGCTGTTCATTGCTCATGACATTTGGAGGTAGAAGTCCACGCAGTTCAAGACGATCTCTTTCAGTCATGGAGAACGCCGTACCCTGTTAACCAAAATTGCAAAGTTTAACCAACTGGCAATTCACATATGTCTTTGCAGCTTGAATGTAAGATATAGACGCAAGAAATCCTCTTCCACACGTAAAAAAGACTAGCATCTACCAACTACAACTTCACAACAAACTCAAGTACCATTTATAACCATGAGCAATATATCAACCAACATTGTTAGGCATCTAAGGTGTCAACTAACAGTTCTAAGTGTGCTTTTTGACTCTGTAAATTGTACAACATAATAACATCATTATCAATGTGCATTATGCAGCATCACTTGATTACGTTTTATCTTTACTCCACATCATATACAACTACCGTTGAATCAATATCTAATCCGATAAGTTAGCTACAAAACTATAAATCTCGAACTAACACAGATCATACGCTGCAAGATACATCAATCTGAACCACTGATTTAGCATCAGAAGCAGGTTTGACTTAAACATTACCTTGTTGAACCAGGGATCATGAAGAATATCGAGACCTTGCTTATGAACAATGGTGGGTCGATGACCTTCGATGGTGGTGAAGGATCTTGAAAGCCTGTGCTGTAAGCATCTGATCATCGACGACGAAAGTCGCATCTGGCGAGAGAAATTCGACATTTTTGGCTCCGGATTAGGGGAAAACCGAAGGAATTTAGGTCACAAGTGTGCCCTAAATAATTGGGGCAGAATCTTTGGAGGTTGAAACCATAAAGTTGCTGTTTTTAGAAGGTGAAAGGTTTTCGCTACCAGGTTTGACTGACTGTCATCAACGGAATGGTGTCGGCAACATACACTCCCATAGGGTCGGGTCGGGTAAATAGTGACCACAAAAAAATGAGAAGATATCATTTTTGGGTTAAGTCAAAATCATCTTGATTTTTAAGTATTGAATTGTAGATATTATGGAATCGTGTTAATATGAGCAAATATAGTTAAGTTTAACTATTTTGAATGATGTATGGTTCATATTATTTTTTATGTTTTAAGATAATCTTTTTTATGTTTTGAGCTGGAATGGGTTGACGCATGACGGTTTATTAGTCGGGTAACATTCATTCAAGATCGAAAGAAAGAAAATACATTATTGTCTTAGAAATTATATTTTTATGAGATAAAATTAAAATTAAACTATTATTTAAATATAGTAGATGGAAAGGTATCCAGAATAAAGTATAAACCTATGCAGCTTGTGGAGTGTTCAATGCATTGATTTCTTCTTCATGATTTTGACTTAACCCAACATACAAAATGTAGAATGAACATATGTAGGGTGAAGAGAGCTCGAAAACCCGAGAAATATGAAAAGGCATGTTTGTTGGGAAATAGTTTATCAGGTTGAAGATATCTTGTAACATAAAGCTTTTGGCGTTAACTTAACACCGTAAAAGAACTACAAACATGATAAGGTCAAGTTGAATCAACAAAGTGTGGGGGGTTATGTTATATAAATTGACTTAGATAATTCCTATGGAGAAATATGTTTTTGGCATCGATATGCCTAATAATCCAACTACAAGAGAAAACAATGGATAATACCAATCTGGTAGTGGTAGGTTCACAACCGGGATAAATGTATCAAAGTAATCGATGTCCTTTGTGTAATGAATGTTCTTAGTAACAAGTCGGTCTTTATATTGACCAATGGTGTATCCTAATCATATAGATCTACTTACACCCAACTATGTTGATATCTAGGGGAGTTGACACCAATACCCAACTACGATTAGTGTGTTAAGCAATAATCTTGATATGCAAGGCATCCCACCATATCGGTCATTTTAGTGCATGAACAAAAGTTGATGGTTCAAAAGTAGAAGTGTTGGGGACATGTACTAGAACATGATTAGAGGAGCGTTTAGGCTAACGAATATAGTTACATGAAAGAGTGATCCATTAAATGAAAAGAACGGATAGAATGATACGGTAGGAGAAGGGTGAAGGAGAAGTGTGTGGCATGAAAAGTGGAACAACCAAAAATAGAGTATGGTGTAGTAGATGATTCATGAACAGTTTTGGAGAAATAGTCGTATGGAATGTGACTTATTGGAATGTATATGTGCAATAGGTATGAGAAACATTACAGAGATACGCATGATGATTAGGAATAGATCCAAGAAATAGACAAGGTACATATTTAATGGAGAGTTTATCAAGTGGATGTCTAAAAATAAATAATACAGTCATCTAAATGTGCGTAAAAATGTATTATCAAAGTTTGGAACGACACAATGACACAAAACTAATATATAGATATAAAAGTCTATATAGCCTTACTTTATTTTCATGCTTAATCTTTGTTATTATAAATGTAAAGCTTTTAAAATTTTTTAATCAATTATGATAACGCAAGAAAAAAATTTCGTATCCGGTGAAACTAAAGCATGAAACTTTTTACTAATTTCAAAATATAAGTAAAAAAATATGAATCATTATTGCACTTTGTGTTTAATTAGATTTTTTAAGTGCATTTTTGTTATTATGATTTGTTCTATTCCGTTACTAGGTTAAATATAAGTGTGTTAAACGGGTTGAAATAGAAAACTATCTAATAGATTATATATATATATATATATATATATATATATATATTATAGATAATTGATATGAAATTATTTGATATTATTAGTATAGATAACAAACATATTTAAGATATAAATAATAGTGTAAAAAGAAAAAGAGATTATACTATTCGTATCCTTAAATCTTTTCATATATATTTTTAAAGTATTATAGTTTTAGCAATGATTAGCTACAAATTAACTTGTATTTTAACAAAAATTAAGTCTCATTAAGGTATTTTTAATGAAACCTTATTTATTTTAGAAGAAAATTATGATTAATATTGTATTAAATTAGCATTTATTAAGTAAACTTTTTTGAAGTTGAGATTTCTATCAAAATTAGTAAATTTATTGTGGTGGAGACACGTTGAAAATTCTAGGTGAACCCTAGGTGGAAATGGTATGGATTTGCTAGAAAATAATCATGTGGTTGATAGTTATTTTAATTTATTAGTATACATGTTAAATTTTTTATCTATCAGCGAAACAAGATAGTGAAATAGATCAAATTTTTTATAGCAATGCTAGAAATTTTTCTAGATATTATTTGTATTTAAGAGAGACTAGAACCCACGATCTCTTGATGTTGGGACTCATATTTACCATTAGTCTTAAACCCTCTATCATTTACTTGTCTTATTCATTCTAATACATTGTATATTCATTTCACTAGGTTAGTATCCCGTGTATAAAACGGGTTGAATAAATAATTTTTTAGATAGTTAGTAAGATAAGAGATGATAAAATTACCTATAAGTAATGATTACAAGTAATAAAACAATAATATAATTTACTTTAAACTTTTGAACATTAATTTTTTAATTAAAAAATTGAAACATTTTGTTCTAAATCAAACCGTTTTAAGAAAATATCATTTTATAAAAATTCTTATTATAACTCCGAATTTTAATTATTATGATTCATAAAAATTTTATTTTCTTAAAACACTACTTTTAAAAATATTTTGTATTTTTAATAATATTTTAGAAAATTACTTAGGTTATACAAAAAATTATTTCTTTAGATATTGCATTTATGAAAAGACCTCTTTCTCAATTTATTAAAAAATTATTTTAATCTAATAAAGTATTAAATAATATAATTGGTAGTTAATGTGAATATTTAATAGGATAGAGAAGCGGGAAAAACAAGCTTACGATGTCTAAAATTATAACAAGTGTCAACTTAAAACATTCTTTTATTATAATACATAGATACTCCAAATTCTTTTATCTATTACTAGCCTAATCATCCATGTGTTACACGAATTGAAAAAATTAAATTTAAAATAAATGAACATATAAATTATTAGTGACTGTAGATAAGTTTGTAATATATATTAAATAAATTTGTATACATGTAAATTAAATGAAAGAATTAAATACATAAAAAAACAATAATAATGTTTATACATATTTATACAGATCTTTAACCAGATTCAATAAACAACTTCTCAAACTTAAGAAATTATCTTTTTAAAATATTCCCCTATATTGTAGTGCCCTATAATTATAAATGTAAAAAATTAAGAATATATACCAGATATGTTTTATAAGATAAATATTAAAATAATAAAATAATAATTCTATTAGTTGAACAATACCTCCTCCTTAACCACAATAAACTTAATAGAGTAAGTTTCTATTGAATTATTATCATTGGCTACCTCAATAAATGAATGACGGCGTGATGTTTCAAGATCCTTTAAGAAAGTTGATACTAATACTAATGATGTTCTGTTAAGCAATATAATTTGATGGTTTATCAATAATGTATAAACTACGTGAAGGTGATTGTTGTAGGACAAGAAAATATTAGTATTAAGGTTTATAAATAAAAACTTGTTTTTTAAATCAAAGCGTACGTAATATTGTAATTGCATGTAATACGAAATGAGTCGAAGATAATGATTGTGTGAATAATGGAGAAGTAAGAGAAGTTTTTTATGAAGAATACCTGGACTCTTTGATCATATGAAAAGTTATTTTGCATATTTCTTAAATATCTTTGATAGTAGAAGAATAGTAAACAGAAAAAAACATGTTGTGTATATATATAATAAAATAATGATATAATATTATGTAACATAGGTAAATATTATATGCAATTGTTAAAACATAAATGATTTTTAAAATTTATAATTATTAACCTAAAATAATCGGATTGATTGTTACTATTGAAATTTAAAATTTCTGAACTACATACGCTTCATTTGAATATTCAAACTATTAGTTAAAAATTTTAAATTTTGACTAATTTAGTTAATTATTTTTAGATAAAATCTCGGATTAATTGCAGATTGAATTTGAAATTTAAAGTTTTTAACTTGTCGTTTTAATCATAAATTTTAAAATCTAACTTTAGAATGTTGTTTAATTAGACATTAGATATTATTTAAACATGATTGTGAGATTTATTTTAAAACCATATTGCTAATAAAATGCATGTGGCAATCGAATGCTGTGAATGTGCCATGTGGCATTGCATTGCCTAAAATCTTGCCACGTGGCTTAACATCTTTATTTTATTATTTATTAAGATTGAGATTTCAAGTGTTGTTAAAAAAAGAAAATCCATTATTTCAAGTTAAATAAATCTAGATATCTTTATAAAAACTACTAAATTACTTCATATACTGCTAAACAAGTTACTGATGAAAGGTTCTTATGGTAAAACCTGATATTACTTTGGTCACTAAGTATGAGAAATTACAAGAAATGTCCAAATGTATGCATGTTTGCAACACAAAAGTTCCTATCATGGATGGAGAATTAACTTTTCTATTAAGTAGATGTGAAAAGACCAAAATGCTTCTAATTAAATTAAAACTCTTGTATTATTATTATTATTATTATTATTATTATTATTATTATTATTATTATTATTATTATTATTATTATTATTATTATTATTATTATTATTATTATTATTATTATTATTATTATTATTATTATTATCATTATCATTATTGTTATTATTATTTTGTTATTAATTATTAATTATTATTATTACTATATGAACTCTATTGTAATAAAATAACACTGGGGTCGCACTAATTAAGTTGTCGTGGGTCAATAAAGAACAAGTAAATTTAAAAATCTTTACAACCAATAAATAGTGTGGGTAAGTAATGTCGTCTTTAAAGAAAATTGATGAAAAGTGTAAAACTTTATACTTAACAAATTGATATACAAAAAGAAAATATGAAAAAAATATTTTTGGGTTTTTGTTTGAAGTATGAATTAAATTAATATAAATGGTTACCAAAGCAACAAGCTTAATTTAGGGTTTTGAAAATAATTCTTAAAAAGGCAACCACTTCCAGAGTTCTAATTCAAAGATTCATAATTTGTTTAGTAAGAATTAGTTAAAAACTACATACATATGACTTTGTGTGAAACCATTTGATTTAAGGTGATAATCATGAAATAACCTTTTAAATTTTGCTCATTCACACAATTACCGATTGGTATATATTAAATAATTACACATACACGCCAAACAACTCATGTTGCAAAAAAACTTGAATGTGACTAAAAGATTGCATTTAATTAAACATAAACAAATAGTATAACTTCAACAAACACTTACATTTGAATTCTTGTGTTAAAAAGAAAAGAAACCAAACTTTCAATTCAAACTAAAGACTCTTACTTTACTTACACGAACTATCCACTCGGAGGTGACTACGAACAAGTTAGGAGTTCATCGACATACTTGGATCTTCAATGGTTGATTGGAGATTGTTGATTCTTGATTCATATGAAACCATGTGAAAGAAACTCTTTAAATTATCTTGAATCCAAAAATCAATGGGAAAAGATGTAATTCAAAACCCTAATGATCGGGTTCAAATAAGGGAGAAAATCCTCAAAATTCAGAGTTAGTTGCGGGATAGGCGTATCGTACATTGCAGCGTATGATACGCCGGCTATGGCTTTGTATGGTGCTTTTCTTTGAAGTTTGGCCCACATCGGTGCTTCATATGATGCTCACTGTATAATATGCTCATACACACGGTAGTGCATGTTTTGATTTGGTTTGACTACTTCTTTCGTGTATTTGCACATTCAGTCCTTTCACTTTGTTCTAATACTTCCATAAAGCTTTCAAATGTATACGTTTACCTTCTAAGGTACACCTTCAAACAATAACACACTCAAGTAAACACATTCCAAACTAATATATGTATAAAATCACGTTATTAAATACTATAAATACTGAATAAACGGCAGATGATCACCCCTACCTCTTCTTTTTCACTATCTTTTTTATGACAACCACCCACATACTGCCTCCATGAATCGCTGACCACACAATTTTCTTCTCCACATATCGCCACTTTATCTTTATGCTCACCCTTCCCAGACCATCCACCACTAGTCCACCTGAAAACCACCACCAATCCACCACCACCACGCACCACACCCACTAATGTCACTTGTCACCGCCAACAACCAACCCAGCACCGCCACTCGTCGCCTCCAACACCGCAACCCAGCACCGCCACTCGTCACCTCTTAACACCATGACATTCTAAAAATTCGAGGTATTCCATATATTCTATTATTTTATGCGATAACGTAATTCATTTAGTTTGAAATATAAATTAAGAAATGATCCTACGATATTACGATAATAAACTAAGGGTTACCGCCATTCGAATGCCAAGAATGCCAAACGTATTTCACTAATCACGATACAGACTTAGTATATTATGTTGTTTCATCAAACAATCGATCATTGGTGATTTAACTTATGTGTGTCGTCAAAAATGTCAAACGTATTTCATGATACAATATCAACATCAAATACCAACTCAAAGTAGGCAATTTATGTCAACAATAAAAATATGCACGATGGAATAAATATTTGCACCTATATATATACATACATATATATACCTATATAAATATAAAATCACCACCTTTGTTATGTATATCATACATATATTTGAAATACTATCTTTCATGGCTCATAGTAAGGTAGACCATAACAAGTTTAAAATCTTAATATTAATAACCAAACGGTTTTATAAATCTTTATTTGTAGATAGATAAATACCGATATAAATACTGTTAATCTAAGGATCGATCAGGAATTATCAAACTTGATTTATACAAGTATTGATCGCGGAATTATCAATACTTGCTGATTTAACGATTAACCAAGCAAAACACACGAAAAGAATAATTACGCAAATAAATTACTGATACGATAATGTTCTTGCTCCGATGATGCTTGCTAATAATCAATATATTGCTGTAATGCTTTATATTTCTCTATATTGCTTTTTGTGTTTTCAGAAAAATTTGACTTCTGTGTTTTTTTAATGTTGTTAATCTCATGTTATATATAGAGATCCTATTCTGTTATGATCTATTGCTAACTTATCGTTATAATTAAGCTAACAATATTTATCCGAATCCTCAGCCACATTTATTGGCATGGGAGTTCGTATTTTACAATGATTCTAATAAAGATAAGATTGTTGAAGTGACGTGGAATATTCACTTGAATCATACGTCTTCAATCTTCATTAATGTTGTTGTTGCTTTGCCACGTTGACTTGTTGATTTTGGATTGACCACTTGATGATGTGTAATACAAGTGTTGATTTGTCTTCCGTAAGAAAATACTCTTCCGCAGGAAACTAGTCTTCCGTAACAGCTATTATGTTCGTGCTTCCGCAACAACTTATGCTTCCGTAGGAGTTATTGTCTTCCGCAGCAATTCCTCCTCCAGCACTTGGTCTGTTCTTGTTCAGCTAAAGTTGTTCTTCCACAGGAGATCCACGGATGTACACCAGTTATGTTCCTAAGAACATTTACGGAAGAACAATTTACTCATCCGCAGTTGTTCCAATACATATAACCATAACATAGAACTTGTAATGTTAGTTAATCATACAATGAATTATTAAATAAACATAATCATAAACAAATATATTCATTGTGTATCATTAAAACTGATGATTACAATTATGACTACATAGAGTGATTCATCATCTAAACCTATACATAGAGTTCTATCCCTAACAAATACTAAATAACTACTTAACCGAAATCGAATCACTATATATATATATATATTAAACACACAATATCATTTCACTACTTCCCTATCGTAATCCAATATAACCTTGAAACTCTCATGTACTATACAAATACACTATAAATACAAAAAATTCACATAAAGAAAAAAAAAGTAATGTTAACATACAAAATCATTTAACCACCACCATCATCATCACCAAATCGTATCCCCCTTTCTTTACATCATACTATGATGATGTGATTGTTATTTGCAAAATGGGTGAACATATGGCCCCTTTAAAAAGTCTCATGTAAATAATATTCCATCCCATACCCATTCAAAATGATGATATGGTTTTGATGATTTCAAGACTTAAAGTAAATTCATAGGCCCCCTTCTTTATTCAATTCAGTCATGACCCCCAAAGCCACAACATTCAGAATCATTGTTATACTAAAATGTCTTTTTGGTTGAAAAATATAGGAGTCGTCTATCAGCAATCGATGGTTATGACATTCATAAACTAGATTGGAAGGAATATGGAAGTATATGTAAGTGGCATCATCATAAAGAGCAAAACAGAGGAAGACATGTTAAGATATGTAGAAGAAAATTTTGCTCATTTCAAAGAGATAAACATGAAGCTTAACCCAAATAAATGTTCTTTTGGGATGGAGAAAGAGAAGTTTCTAGGAGTGATCATATTTGAGAATAGAATGCACACCAAGCCTGAAATGGGAATGTCTGGACAATTAGCAAAATGGGCAATCTGGGCATCTTTGAAATCAAAATTAGATCAAGATCTGTAGTAAAAAGGGCAAGTTCTCTCAAACTCTATAATAGAGATACCAGACTAACATCCAAGGGACTAGGAAAAGCTGGCAAATAGAGAACAGAAGAACCCGAAGGGATCAGAATGGATTCTCCATACCGATGGGGCATCCATCAATGAGGGTGCTAGAACAGGACTCATCTTAGTAAGTCAATAAGGGGTTGAACCCACCTATGCTCTAAAGCTAGAATTCAAAACTACCGATAAGAAGGCTAAGTACGAAGCACTCCTAGCCGTCTACGACAAGCTGGAGAGTTGGGCGCAACAAAGGTGCAAGCGTATGTAGATTCAATGTTGGTGTCTAGTCAGGTTAAGGGTGTATATAAAGCTAAGAATGATGGCCATGTATCTGGATAAGAACAAGCAAGAAATATAGTCATTTGCCTCTGCTACATCATACACGTGCCAAGAATCCAAAATAAAATAGTCGATGCCCTAAGCAAATTTACATCCGTCAGATTTAGTAACCTCGCTAAAGACGTCCACCCCACGATTGATCAGGGAGCATAGGAGTTATACAAGCTGATAGTGGTAACTGGATGATTCCTATCATGAAATTCCTAACTAAGGGATCCCTCCCATTGGACAAGAAAGAGGATGCTAAGATCTGGAACAAAGCCCTTCAATATCACATACATAATGGACTTTTGTGTCAAAAGACATATTTAGGGCTCTATTTCAAGTATGTAGATCTAGGAGAGGAAAATTACCTTATACGCAAAGTGAATATGAGAATATGTGGCAACACTCGGGACCAAGAATAGCAGTGGTCAAGATCAAAAGTGCAGGGTCCTATCAGCCAGAGATGCACTTAATAGTAGTGGAAAAGTTGTAGAAGTGTAAAAGTTTTCAACAACATGCACCTTTAACCCATCGACCCACTTGTTTCGGTTATAGTTACATGGCGATTTTTGAAGTGGGCTATCAATATCATAGGACCATTCTTGGAAGCTCCTAAAAAGATGAAATTATTGGTGGTGGTTGTTGACTATTTCACAAAATGGCTTGAAACCAAGCCACTAGCCTTAATAATTGGATTGCAGATCAAGTTTTCATTAGAACATATCATTTTTTTGGATTGCCTCTATTCCTAGTCAGCGATAAAGGGAAGCAATTTGCGAATAACCCCATCAAATCATGGTGTAAAGAACTCGACATCAAACATATTATCACAATTGTGACACATCTACAAGGTAATGGACAAGTTAATTTAGATGAAGTATATTAACTTCAATCAAGACAAGGATAACACACGATGGAGAGACATGGATTGATGAACTTCCTCTGTGCTATGGGAGTAACGCACAATGCATAAGATGTCCAATGATCAGCTACTGCATTAGAACCTTGATTTGCCGGAAGAACAGAGGGAGGTCAAGGAGGCTTGCTACAAAAATACAATGGAAAATATTACAACATGCGGGTCCACCCATACACTTTTAAAATAGGAAAGTATGTACCAAGAGACAACCAAGCTAACAAGGCATCACCACAAGGGAAGCCAAGGATCACTTGGGAAGGTTCATACTTCATTATAGTTTATCTTTTATGGTTTGTTAATAAAAGCTCAGATATTGTGATTGCTAGTATTTTATGATATTTTCATTATATCCTCGCAATATATATATATATATATATATATATATATATATATATATATATATATATATGTAGGATGTGGTTTAAATGAGAACCCTTAGTTTTTGTGAGAACCTTTTAACCCTATTTGATCCATTGATTTGTTTTGAGATAAATAAGATCATGACATGTGTCAATTTAGTTTTATTAATACAAAAAGGGCAATTTGATCAATTAACCAATCCAAAAAAATCAGGTTGAAGATGGTGATGACATGACAAGTGTCACCATCTAAGTTTCTCTCTCCTTCTATATATTTATTTTTTTTTATAAAAATAACTTTACACCCAATTGTTTTTATACATTCATAATTTTTTATACTATATTATTTTTTAATAAAAATTACATCATTAAATTCGTATCATTTTTCTCTTTAATTTCCATATAGTCTTGATAATTTTTTTATGCTTTAGTTCAGATGCCTATAGTTACATCACTGTAACTAGCATTTACAACACCTAAAAACTATTTTACAACACCTAAACCACATCTCTACACCTGTATAACAAAACTACATCACTGTAGTCAAACTAAAATAACAAAAATAAAATTAATAAACTAAGAACATATGCACTAACAACATAACAATAAGTAGCATGACATCTCATAATAGTTACAGTGAATTACATCATGTTTATTTGAATAACAAAAAACAATTAGTAAACTAAGAACATATGCACTAACAACATAACAATAAGTAGCATTTAAAACACCTAAAAATCATTTTACAACACCTAAACCAAGTGTTACACCAGTATAACAAAACTACATCACTTTAGTCAATGATTTACATCTGTAACGCAACTGAATTACTTAGCTACAATGATTTACATCATTTTCTTTGAATGTAAATCCTAATACTTATAGTGAATCACATTATATTGTATGATTACTTACAGTAAATTATATTGAAAAAAACATTTTGCCCATACGCAATTACATCATGTTACAATGTTATACTGCTGTAACCTATAATAAAGTTGTAACAATAACATCAAGTTTCAGTGTTAACTTCACGATATTACACCACTACAACTAACAGTAACATGGTCATTACGATGACCAAACGACATTACACCATATAACTACAACACTGTAACAAAATTTCAAATACTATAGCAAAACTAAAATAACAAAACTACACCACTTAAATAAAATAATGTACTAATGTGTCACACCCTCAAAATCTACGTGCGGGGTTTTACCGCGAGGCGTGTGACATACCAGGATCTCAGTCATTAGTTACTCAGAACGACTCTATATGAACAAACATTCAAAATCAGAGTTTAACTTTAAAATATGCGGAAGCGTTTAATAAACCAGAAACACCAAAGTAAAACAATATAATGTAAAATACGCAAACACACGCGCCCAAAGTAATACCAACAAATACTTAAATGTTTAATAACCAAATCAAAACAAGTTTCAATCATGATGACAACTACAATGATGCCGACCCGTGCACGTGCTCCTAGGCAATGGTAACCTCAACCTGAGAATAGCATACTAAAAGAGCAACGCAATGGTTAGTGAGTTCAAGAGTTTGCGTTAATCATAAAACAGTAACAGTTGTAAAATATAAGAGGTGTATTGAAATAGATAGCTAGTCTATATTCATCAGTAATAATCATAGTGATTTCGCGATTGAAGCTGACTGTGCTTCATTTGTTGCCTCCCGTCACGACTTACCAGGTCGTGACGATGTTTGTGTTAGGACAAAGTTGCATCCGTTTGACCTCGATTCGCATAGGTGGGGCTCGTCAGACCTAGTATTACTACCCAAGATTTCCTGCTAATCATCATTATTAACAATCCGAAAGTGTAAGGACTTTCATGGTATTCAACACTATATCGTACTATACACAACTCATATAAAGTAAGCGTTTTTAAAACCAGTATGCTATCTCCCCCAAAAGAGAGTATGTAAAAGAGTGGGGCATGAACTCACCTGGTGTGCACAATAAAGACTTAAGAGCTTAACTTGAAAGAGAGAGTGGAAAGACAACCTTCAAAGGTTACCTAGAACACGCAAGTACATAAGTACGTGTACACAGAATCATAATGAAATCCTAGTGCTCTATAACTACTAGCATGATCCATAAGTACAATACATTCTACCACCTTAGAATTTACCCATGAACATACTAGCATGATCCTAACGTCACAAACATGCCCAAATCATCATATTCAAGATTTTGTACAAATAAAGTTTCCCTTTTGGGAAAGTACATCCCAAATCTATTATTTCATGAATTACCCACATAATCATCAATAACATGCCCAATCTAGCTCATAAAAATCATAAACATTCATCAAACACTTGCAAACCATCCAAACACAAATCTTCATACACAAAAGGTTCCACTTTTGGCAAAGGTATGAACTAGACTACCTAATCCATAGATTTCTTGCACCAAAATCATAATATAATACTCATGTATCATCATCAACCACATTACATCATCAATTCATCATAATTCATCAACATTCTATATCAAAAGTTTCTACTTTTGGTAACCTATGAACTACATCATTCATTCTTAGGTTTCTAGCATCAATATCATCAATCTAACATCCATATATCATCACAAACACATTAACAACATTAATTCATCATCCAATCATCATGTTCATGCAAATAAAATTACTATTATTAGTAACCTATGAACAACACATCAAAATCGAAGCTTTCTTGCATAATCAACGTTAACTAACATATATACAATCTAACTAACATAATAACATCAAGGAATCGAGCTTTAATTGCAGGTTTCGAACCCATGCTTTCAGCCAAACACCAAACACCTAAAAAAAACACAAATCTAACCTTTAAATCGTGTAATGAACAAGATTTGATGTTTCCAACGTGTAATAATCCTTGTAATCGACCAAAACCGTGGATTTCTTGCTTGTTCTAGGGCTGAATTCGAAGTGTGTGTGTGTGTAGAGGGTGAGTCGCGGCCGAAGGGTTGGGTGGGGGCTAGGGTTTTTTTTATTTATTTTATTAATCCCTAATTACCCTTGTAGTTTACATTTTATAAAAACTAGGCTTTTAACTACTCTTTTAAAATGTTTTTAACTAGAGTAATAAACACATCAACTAATAATAACAATTATATGTCTTATCTTTGCAAATTATAAAGTTCACCAATCAAATACACACGTTTTCACGTTAAGCGATAAAATTCACAATAAACATTTAAATCACATAATCACAACTAATAATCAACATAGAAATTATTGTTTAACATTATTAATTATTATTAAGTCACCAACGTTCAACGACAACTAGTGTGTGCTCACGACACGTGTATGCAAGACTTAACGAAACTAACGGAGTTTGGTAACGGAAAATTACCGGATGTCACATAATGTAACATTATGTAATTTATTGATGTTACTTAGTGTTACGTTAATATAAACAAGTGTAACACTAATGTAAGAAGGTGTAATGTCATGTAAAAAAGGTGTAATGTAATTGCAAATAGATTATTTACCGATACATCTTGTAATTCACCTCACAATTATAATTAATTTATTTAAAACCTAGTAACAAGCAAGAATAAAAATATGACAAACAAATTCTTTCAACATTGTGTACATTAAATCAAAATTACAAACTCACACCATGAAAATACACAATTGTAACGAAATTTCAACATTGTAACTAAACACTATAATTACATATTGTAACAAAAATAAACCAAAAATAAAATACTACACCACTATAACAAAATAATCACTATTGTAATTAAACTAGTGTACCACATTTACACCACTAACGTTTTCCAAGTTAAACCATTCTGTAAACCAATGTAACCAAATGTAAACTAAGAAAAACAACATTTTCTCTTGTGGGTCTTCGTCTACTCTTTAAACATGCTTGAAAGCTTCTAAAGTTGATGTAATCGTGTTGGAGTAGAAACAAGATAGTACCGGTGTAAATCAATGTGAGAAATTACATCATTAAAAAAGTATATGGTCACTAATAAACCTACGTGGGACTTATGTTCTATTTATAATGAAAAAAGAGGACAACAGTAATACTCAAAAATTCAAATGAAACTACTATTCTTTTTCATTCTAGACAACCCACAATCTAAATTGTTCTTCTTTTTGGTTCACAATTAAAATCTAAACATACATGATCTTAAGAAATATTTTGAATCTACAACCTAAAAATATGCAAAGCATACTGGTCCAACAGATGGAAGCCCAACAACAAAAAATGATATGCATAAAGCACCATCAAGGCTGAGTGGCTGTCCAACCAGTCAGTCCAACCCAGCTCGATCGATCCTCCCTGTTTAGTCTTTGTTTGTATTCTGATGTTGTTAGTCTCCTGTTCGGTTTGATTATACACGTGGAGCAGATATGTGGGTCGATTAATGCAAGATGCAGGTCGAATCGAACAAGATCTGAGTCGTTGTTGTAGGCTAGGTCGATTAGGTGGCGTTGTGTAGTGGAGCAGTAATAGTTACTATCGGTGACTCGGCCTTGATCACCCCCGATGAGTTTGTTGTGTTTCATTAGCATGCTAAGATCTATGAAAAGTCTTGTTTTTGAAGGTGAAGTAGATGATACACATCAAGCTTCATGCTTTTTTAAACAAGAACATGTGGGTTTTGTTCTAGTGTGTTTTTAGATTTTTAGTTTTTAGAAAAAGAAAATAGAGATGATGTCTAGTGCAGGTAAAAAAAATGAGATTTGACCTTGATTTAAACAATGAAAAAAAAGCTCTAACAAATGACAGGAAAAGTGAATAGAGAAAATGACCAACCTACCCTTAGATGATCTATGACATTGAATTGGAATACAAATTATTTTATATTAAATCAATGGTTAGATATAAGGTTAAATGGTTCTTATAATTTAAACGGTTCTTATAATTTACAATGGTTCTCACATAAACTCATTCCTATGTATATATATATATATATATATATATACACATACATATATATATATATATAGTTAGTTAGTTCTATTAAAAACCCATAACTAATTGCAAGAACTCATTAATTAGATCCTAGTGGTAGATTAATAATCAAATGCAAAAGATGATGCCAAGTGTCTCATCATATTTTTTTAAGTGAAAGGGCATTTTGGACATTTGCTTATAACATAAAAAAATCAAATTCAATATTGTTATGACACTTGTCACTAGCTATATTTTTTTTTATTTTTAGAAGTTTACCCCTATTTTTTATAAATTTTATATATTTTTATACATTATTATTATTTTATAAAAATTATACCATTAAACTCGTTGTATTTTTCTTTTTATTTCTCATATAGTCTTGGGGTGGAAGTTTCAGAGTTTAATTTCAAAGACCTTTTCTTAAACCCCCACCCCAAAAATAAAACTTTGAAAATATCATTTGTTGTAATATTGATATATAAAAAGTCTTACATCACTATCATAATGCAACAGATGCCATTATGTAATGTAACATTTACATTATACTAATGTAACATGACGTAATACGCTGATGTAATAATATGTTACTCCTTAAAAATCAAAGAAATAATACAATACAAATCAAAATATCATTGTACTACAATTTTCTGTTTAAATTAAATAGTGATGTAAGAAAAAAACGATTACACTACCGCAACACAAGGGTACATTGATGCAACACTATGGTTACACTATTTCCACACATTATATATTATAATGAATTACATCATGTTTACATGCTAATCCTAATCCTAATATTTACAGTGAATTACAACATATTGTTTAATGCAAACCAATGTAAACTATTGTTTTTTCAATGTAAACCAATCTACAAAACAATTTGTAAACCTATGTAAACCAATGTAAATTAAGCACACATGCACTAACACAACCTAAAACTATTGTAAACCAATGTAACCTAAAAACATATACACTAACAACATAACATTGAATTACATCATATTTGAAATTACTTACATAAATTACATTAATAAAGCATATATAAAAACCAACAAAACTCTAAGAGTTACACTATCGTAACATGGGGTTACAGTATTCAACACTAACATTGATGTAAAACAAGGGTGTAATAATGACTAAAGTAAGAATAATTAAGTGAATTTATAATTTTGATAAGAAAATTTATTGAAGTTAGAGTGGGAATTTTATTTTGAATTTAAATCCTTTAAGTTACACAATTGAAAATGAAAAGAGAATAAATTATTTCCCCAAATAGAAGTCTACCTTCTGTTGAATTAAAACATTAAAAACATTTTGTAATAGCATGCTGCGAATCAACCTAACAAATCTCAAATATCAAAGTTGGAGTTAAAATAGTAAACTATTTATTTATACCAATAAAAATGCAAAGTGACCGGAGGTGAGGCCGGATTGTAGATGTTCAAGGTGGCTCTAAGGGCTATACATAATGATAACAAAGATGAAAGAATAAATATTTTCAAACCCAAAGAATCAAGATGAGGTGGCGAGTGATGAGCTTAATGTGGGTGGTTGAAGACTTTTTCCTCGGAGTAGAAGCCGACACTTAGATATAAACTCATTTTCTCCAAACAATCAACCTTTATGGTGTCGGATTCCGGTGTGTTTAGGAGTTTCCGGCCGTTTGACGCTGATGCAAATACAACCGCTACCGCCGCCCTCACCGACTATTGAGCCAACCAAGACCGGCTATCACCTCCATCTAGCGCCATTTACATTTTATGCAACTCCTCAGATTCTAGAGGAAGAACTTTGTTTAGGAACTTTGATTTAGTGGATGGTAAGAGAGAGGAAGATTTTTTTGTCTATTAAAATTGAGAAAAAGTTGTTTTAGTGATATGAGGGAATGATAGATCTGACAATGGTGCAGATAAAGTACATAATTAAAAAGATATTTTTACCCTTAGTATGATGTGAGTCATTCATTAATAAAATGATTATTTTATATTATATCAAAGGATAAGTTGGAGTTAAAGAGTTTTAATAATTTTGAAGGGTTAGCAAAAGACACAAATCATATATATACTTTTAAATAAAAATCGTCCACCCGTAGGGTTATGTTAAGAATCGTTTTTTTTTTTTGTGAGAACTCTAATAATCAATATGAGCACAGGTTTAAGATCACATACAAATCATATGTTATTTTCACCTTTTTTTTTAAAACATTCATAACTTTTGTTCACGATATTAGTTTTTTAAAAAAAAAATTCACCATTAATTTCAGTATTTTTTTTCTTTCCAACGCCTACCATATTGATATACTTTTAAATAAAAATCGTCCACCCGTTATTTACACATGTGTAATACCGGACTTACACAAAACCGGATTTACACATGTGTAAATCCGGTATTATATATGTGTAAAATGAATTTCGTAAAAAATATGAGTTTTTTTATTTTTTATTACTTTTATTATTTTTTTATGAAAGAGAAAAACGAGAGAAACGGTTTTGTGTTTTTATTATTTTTATTTTTATGTTATTTTTATTTTATAATTTTTTTATTATGTTTTCGTTAATTATCATTTGCCATAAAAAACTAGTGTCTCACTTTGATTTCTAGAGTTCCCACAAAAAAATGAGTTTTCATTTGAACTACCCCTATATATATGTGTGTGTATATATATATATTAGTAGGATCCTATACAAACCTAATTTTTTTTTTAAGAACTATGAGAACCGATTAGAATATGTCATATGTATTAAATAATGCCAACTCACCAAGGGTAATATAGACTAATCCATTTATTAATTATTTTCTAACTAATATTAAGCCACCCACGTTGCAGTGGGAGGCGTAAAACTATGCCAAGTAACACTAATGGCACATCAACTCCAATGACCACCAACACTGGAAAAATCATAAAAACGTAAAAAAATAAATCGAATGAAAAGTAGACGTAAAAACGTTGAACCATGCAGTGACGCAAGCGGAACATAAAACATATAGAACAATAAGTAAATCGGTCTATGATGAGTGCGCTGTGATGGGGCCATTAAAGTGAAAATAATATGCGAAAAAGTGTTTACCCACACACGCACGCTACAGCGTATTAACTTGTAAAATTTAAACCGAAACGTAAAACGAAAAATTTGTAAAATATGAAAAATATAAAGGTTCAAAGTTAAAAGTAAAAAAATATGAAGCCTAAATTGTAAAAGATGTAAAAGTATCGAGTTAAAATAAAAAAGTTAGAGATTAAAAAAAAACATAAAGAAAGTACAACCCATAAAATATATAGTACCACTTGCATTGCATACAAAACTTGATAATTAGTATAATATAAATTCCTTAATAATATGCAAATAGTCAATGTATTAGTTACTATATTTTTCTTGGTGATTAGGCAAATGATTTCGTTCAATATTGATATTGATATTATGAAATAGTTTTTTATTAAATACTATATATATTTTATATTAAATATTTTTTATTGAGTTATATGTGCTATGTTCAATTATACGTGAAATTTCAATTATATATACGATAATTTCAATTATACATACTATCGTATATGTGTTACACTCATTCTATCTGTTTAATTATTTTTTAGTCTAATTGTATGTTATTATATGTGTCTACTAAAAAGAAATATGTTATTACAGTTATAAACATTCATTCGAATTAAAAGTAGTAAAAGCAATACACTGATGTTATTTTACTAAATGTTGTTTTTTGCATTTAATATATGTAATTTTATTTTTATTAAGTATTGTTTAGGTGTTATTAAGTGTAGTTTTAACATTATAAAATGTTATTTTGACATTATGATTGCTATATTGACTTTTCTTTTCAAGTGCTATGTTTATATCGTCATTCAATATTTTTCATAAAATATAACAATAGCATAGTATATGTATAATAGCACCGTTATATGACACGTTATAACATTTTTTTTTAAAATATGATTTTAAAAACTTTTTGTATGTTTTATTTTTAGGTATTATGTGCTGCTTTTTATTGTCAAAACGGTGTTATAGTTTGTAAAATTGTAGTGAAGTGTAGTTTTCATTTACTAAGTGTTTTTATTGGTACTATAAAGTGTTGTATTGATATTACGCGGTGTTATATTTATTAAGTGCTACCTTTACCATAGTAGCACTACCATAAAGTGTTGTATTAATATTATGCGGTGCTATATTTATAAAAATGTCATGCTTCTTTTAAATATAATGATATTATACACATATAGAAGATTAAAAAATGCATAATTTTATGGTATAACTTTTTAAAAAATCTAATAAAGTACACAGAAAATATTTTAGTTTAAAAAAGCTGGTGGAAGTAGATTTTTTGTTTTCAAGAGGTCAACATACTAAAGATTCTAATTTTGTTATGTACGTTAATTTCATTTTTAATTACTAATTTGTCATTTTGCTCATTAAATAATAGGTTAATAGAATATCGATGTCTTTTAAACAATCTTAGCCATTAATCTATTTAATTAACACATCAGATCTGTTCTCACAGTTTTTATATAACATATGTTTTGTACAGAAACCATCTATCTCTATATAAAGAAGAAGAAAGTTTGTTTAGCTAAAAGATGTTGGTAATTTACCCAACCCAGATCCTATGCTTTAAGCTATTAGGTAAGGCCCGGAACACCCCTACTTGAGGTTCTTCCCCAATACTTCTATAACAATACTTGAAATGGTACACCTTGTTCAGCTCCGGTTGATGGAGTTTGGAAACATGCATCTTGCAATATTACAATAAGGCTAGGAAGAACTTGCTAATAGGTAAACGGAAATAAGACTCTTTGAAGAAAGTTGTGTAAAGAGTAATATTCTCGGGTGTTTTGCTCGTCAACGTGCCACTAGCCAATCGTAGCTCTGGTCCCCATTATAAGTATAAGAATCCCGTATCATTGTTTGAATCTCTCAAAATCAGTTGCGGAAAGGTCACAAGTCATCTCGCTTAAGTTTGATTTTCATATTTCAGGAAAGATGAGGAAACAAAATGGAGCGACTCAAATAGATGTTTAAATAACCTATTTTCATTTAATGTGGATTTTAAGTTTGATTTAAGAGTACAAAAAGGCGTACAGATGCATAATTACTTTTCCAAGTGTAAAATCTTGACTGATATGCGACATACAATTACAAATAGACAACTAGACGTCTTTGTCATCACGCCATGGATAATATAAAATTGGTTTACGTCTGTTGCGTGGAAAAGTTATACTTAATATCACCGCAAACCCGTGCGTTGAAAATTTATATTTAACCCTACATAAAAAAAGTGAAACACATTCATCATTGATAACATTCGAAACTTTCATCTATAAAACAGTATCTTCGCAAACCCATGCATTACGGCAAGACCGTTGATTATATTCGTAACTTTATGTGAAACGGTAAAGCAACTGAAAACTTCATGTCGGAACGTTTATAAATAAAAGTACATCGAAACGAATAAAATAGTTGATAAAAATAAGCATGTACAAATTTAGAATTTAGAAAACCTTGTATGCTAAAATGAGATAGAATAAGAAAAATCAATAATTTAAATCAGCTTTAACAATTTATATGTTTATATTTTGGTGACTTGGTGACTTGTACATTATGATTCATAAAACTCTATTTTGAATGAAACATATAGCGAAACATAGAGAAAAATAAGTAAGTCGTAATGGTATATTCGTAATTTTATTTAACAATAAATTATAAAAAAAAAAAGAAAGTGGATTAAAAAAAAACAAATAGATAACTATAATTATAAAATGTATTCATATTTAAACATAAGGGGGCAAAAGGTAATAAATGAAACTTTTGTTTGAGAAAACACCCTAAAATCTAAGTCATTTACAAAAATGGAATTGCTTAGATGGTTGTACTATATGCACAAAAATATATACATATAAGTTGATAATTAATATATATATATATATATATATATATATATATATATATATATATATATATATATATATATATATATATATATATATATATATAATATTAACTAATTGTGCCATGCTTAACTATGACCTGTTGATTTCAACATACAAGATTGAACACGTTTGAATAGTATCAGTTTTGATCATATTAGAATATGATTTCCTACTCTTAATGACGTATTGTTGTGATTGAAGAACTCTCGGTTTGATTGACAGAGTTTGCCTATGGTTGGCGACTGTAATTGTGTTTGGTCAAGTATGATTGTCATTAATAAATCATGATAATGTTTTATCAAGTATGTTTGACTCTGTCATAAAAAGTCAGATCAGATGAAATAAATTATAATAAGTCATACACGTCTTGATAGGTCACACAAGATCTTAAGAGTTATGAAAGGTTATTATAAGACATTATGAGATTATGGTTATATTACGTCTTAACGGTTAGATTCTATTATAATTAGTCATATTAAGTTTTAACAAATATGACGGTTTAAATAATTAAGGTAAAATAAATTAGTTTAATGTATTTTATGGATATATTTATATTTATTTATATATGGGGAGGAATCAAATGAGAACTCAATTTTTTGGTGAGAACTCTAGTAACCAATGTGAGTTACTAGTTTTTAATAACAAAATGATAATTAACAAAAATATAATTATAAAAATTCTAAAACGAAAAATAACATAAAAATAAAAAAAAATTAAAACACAAAAATGTTTCCCTTGTTTTCCTCTTTCATAAAAAAAGTAAAAAAATTATAAAAAATAAAAAAAAATCTTGTTTTTTTATGTAACATCCGAAAATTTATTAAAAAGAAAAGAAATGGAAAGTATAAAGAAAGAAAGGATAAATAACCCAAATTGACGGACTAAAGTTGTGTTTAAAAGAAAGTATGGCCGCCCACTACACCTTTCCACCCACCATTTCTCGGTTTGTGAAGATGAAAGAAGAAAAGCTTCGGTTCTAGAGAGAGAAGAAGAAGAAGAATCTGCAAAAAGGGTGAGTTTTCTTGGGTATTGTTCGATTTCAGCTGGATTTTCGAGTTCTGGGCCGAGATTTTGGGTGTTTAGTGATTGTTTTCATGGGTTTTAGGAGCTGAATTTGTAGGTGGGTTTCGGGTTTGAAGTGTGCTACTTGAAGGCTGTTCAAGGTGAGTTTCTAGATCCCCTCTTTTTACTGGTTTTCTAAGTGTTGGGGCTATTATGCATACCGAGCAAAAGATTTTTAAAGCAACCGTGAGTTTCAGCATGTTGTTCGTCTGTGCTCTGTTGTAGTATGTTTTAGAGGCTATTTTTGAAGTTATGTTTGATGTTTAGCATGTTTTAATGTTTGTAGCATCTTAGATCTGTGTTAGGATGTGCTAGATCGATGTTTGGGTGTTGTTTGTAGTATAGGTTACATTTCAGAACCTGCCCAAGCGCCCAGATTGTTCTCATGGGCCTAGAGTTGCCCATGTGCCTAAGTGTTGGCCATGCGCCCAAACAGTTGCCCATGCGCCCAAACAGTTGCCCATGCGCCTAGATTGTTCTCATGCGCCCAGAGTTGCCCATACGCCTAAGTGTTGGTCATGCGACCAAATAGTGCCCATGCGCCTAGAGTTGCCCATGCGCCTAAGTGTTGACCATGCGCTTAAACAGTTGCCCATGCCCACAGAATGCCCATGCGCACAAGTGTCTTTCATGCGCCCCAGCAGTGCCCATGCGCCCAGAGTTGCTCATGCACCTAAGTGTTGGCCATGCGCCCAAGCAGCGTCCATGCGCCTGCATAGTGTTCAAGCGCCCGCATAGTGCTCATGCGCCTAGACTGTTTTCATCCGCATTTAGATGCTCATGCGCCTAAGATGTTCATCCATATTTCTTGGTAGACTTAGGAATTTTTGGGTTTTGTGAGGTAGATGGATGTGCTAAGTTTCGATGTGATGTGATGGTTATGCCTGATGTGATGTGCATGTTTATGTGTTGCTGATGATGTTTATGATATGTATGATGTGACTTTACCTATTATGTATGAGTACATACGTAAAGTATTATGTAACGAAATTGGAAGATAACGAATGATGAGAATGGAAGTAACGGACGATGAGATCCTTGTCGCGTACCTCGGTACTGTGTCAGCTTTTGAGCACGAGTAGAGGGTTTGTTTCCAGGCCTCGGCAGAGTATCAGCTTTCGAGCACGAGTCGGGGGTATTGCATGAGACAGGATGGCATGTGAAAGAGATGAGATCTTGTTGCTCGCCCCGGTACTGTGTCAGCTTTCGAGCATGAGTCGGAGGTTTGTTTACAGGCCCCGGCACAGTATCAGCTTTCGAGCACGAGTAGGGGGTGTTGCATACGAGATGAGATCCTTGTCGCGTATCCCGATACTGTGTCAGCCTTCGGGCACGAGTCGGGGTTTGTCTACAGGCCCCGACACAGTATCAGCTTTCGAGCACGAGTCGGGGGTATTGCATGAGACAGGATCTGGATGATGGTAAGAGATGTAATGTATGATAATGATGAACAATGATGAAGATAATAATAATTATTATCAACGTGTACGTGTTATGTTTGATCACGAACGTAAAGGTTATTTTTTAACGAAAGTAAAGTATTTTATTTATAAAACTAGAACTCACTCAGCGTCGCTGACTTTTGTATGCATAATAGTTGGTAGGTTTTTGTGTTGATGATGAGGAGGTGCAGGCATGGATGCATAAGCTACTTGGAGCGTTTTGAGGCTGGCATTCACATTTTGTTATGATGTTGTATTTTGAAATTTATATGAATGATGTAATGAAATGATATGTTATAACTTATAAATGAGGAGTTTTTAAATTCTGCTGCGATAATGATGTATTTTTTAAATGTT
Source organism: Flaveria sonorensis (assembly GCA_025506505.1). Lineage (NCBI taxonomy): Eukaryota > Viridiplantae > Streptophyta > Magnoliopsida > Asterales > Asteraceae > Flaveria > Flaveria sonorensis. The sequence goes on along the minus strand of CM046423.1, from coordinate 11,290,577 downwards.
TTATGCGATGACGGTCCAATTGTAAGCGTCCCGGGAACGGGGCCTTACAAGTTGGTATCAAAGCCAAAGTTTAAGAGAATTGGGTAAATATTTTCAAAAGAACATAAACTTAAACTGAGAATGGGACCAAAGGAAAGGGATGCCAGTCCTAGTAGTTACATGCCTGCAGGTAAAGGTTTTACGTGAACGTTTTATGTAAGTTAATAAAAAGGGGAATTATGTGCGCGTGTTATGTGGTTTATGTGCTTTCGTGTAGATTTAGATACTAATGTAGTCAGGATTGGAAATGCTTGGAGAGTGAAGATTAAAGTAAGTGGCTAATCACACCTGGCCACTGTAATTAGGGACTTACTATACTTGACATAATCTGAGCTATTACCTTGAATGACTGTGTTGGTGTTTGAATCTTGTAGTGTTTAGTGATGGCTGGTGGTAGATCTTCTAAGGCTTCGCGTGGTGGAGGTCGAGGTGGACGTGGTGTTAGACCGCATGTCATGAGGAGCAGGGCTAAGACTGCTGAGACGGCTCCTGAAGAGCCAGAGCTTCATCACCAGGATGGTGAGGACGAGAGTGCTAATCTGAGAGCCTCAATGAAGGAGGCGGTGGTTGAGTAGGTTCATCAGGTCATGCAGACAATTCTGCCGACTGCAATGACCGAGGTTATTAAAGCTGTGAAGGAGGATGAGAAGAAGGAGGCTGAGAAGAGGAACACCGCTAGATGAGGAGACGAGGAAGGAGGTATGAGGGGAAGGGAGCAACCAAAGACTGATATGGTTGTCTCCAGTGATGATGAGGAGGAGGAGAAAGCTGTGCAGGAAACTGTGAAGGGATGCAGCTATGGGGCATTCCAAAGGTGCAGGCCCCCTACGTTCGATGGGAACGGGAGTGATGCGGCTGCTCACCGTTGGGTGAGGGAGATGGAGGCGGTACTCGATATCAGTGAGTGCCGAGAGGATCAGAAGGTGAAGTTCGCTACCCACTCATTTGTGACTCGGCCTTGTGCTGGTGGGACAACATTGTCCAAGCCTAGGGTACCAGGGAAATCGGGAAGATGAGGTGGAATGAGCTGAAGAGGTTGGTAATTAAGGAGTTTTGCCCTCATAGGGAGCTAGATAAAGTTAAGAGAGAGTTCTTGCAGTTGGAGGTGGGAACAATGACGCACCAGCAGTACACCTCGAAGTTCAACGAGATGGCAAGACTGGTGCCAGATCAGGTGACGCCTGTGTCACGAAAGATCAAGAGGTACATTCAAGGTCCGCCGGCAGATATCCACAGAGATCTGATCGCTGTCCGGCCAGGTACGTTTAGGTCGGTGGTCTATCTAGCGAGGAGGCTGTATGACAAGCGAGAGGCAGTGACGATAGTGGATGTAGAGAAGGAGCGGGGCTATGTTAAGAATGGGAATGAAAGGCGGGACAATAATGGTGGATTTGTGGCTGGAGGTAAGACGATGAGGGTTGATGATCGGAAAATGTTAACAGGGAGAGAGGAAGTATGCAAGAAGTGTGGTAGAGGCCACGAGGGGGATTGCAAGTGGGGACTGAACATCTGCTTCCAGTATGGGAAAGAGGGCCATAGGGCAAGGGATTGTCACATGGCTAGATGTTACAGATGTGGTGAGACTGGGCATATGAGCAGAGACTACAAGAAGTCGAGGGTAGAGAGCTCCGGTGTAAAGAAAGGGGCTGAAAAGGAAAGCAAGGATAAAAGTCAGAGCATTCGCTATGATCGGGAAGAGGCCAGAGTGGACTTCAACGTGACGTCAAGTACGTTTCTAGTAAATTAAATTTACGTATCTGTACAGTGATTGTGGTACTAGTAGTAGTTTCATTCCTGCTGCCTTCTGTGATGAGTTGCACGTTAGGAGTAGGAAGATCGATGAGCCATTCGATGTAGAAATTACTAATGGTAAGTCCACTAGGATACATGATGCCCTAGAGGATTGTGCGGTAGAATTGGGAGAGCACATGTTTCCTGCTAGACTATTCAAGATCAACCTAGGTGGATTGATGCGTGCCTTGGGAAGGATTGGCTAGCAACCTATGAGACAAACATCAGGTGTCATGAGAAGATGGTTTGATCAACCGCGCCCGACAAGAGTTTGGTGCTGACCTACGGAGATGGAGTAATGATGAAGGCCTCGACTTGGAAAGGGGATCATCCGATTCAGAAAGCAAGGAAAGCTAATACCGAGGTATATAGGGCCATTCCGAATTGTTGCTCAGGTGGGAGAAGTGGCCTATCGACTAGAGCTACCCGATGAGTTGGGAATTCATCCGACGTTCCATGTGTCTCGTCTGAGGAAGTGCTCAATCGATGAGGATATGATTGTGCTACTAGAGGATATCAGGATGGACGAACGACTCAACCACGTGGAGAAACTGGTGGCCATTACTGGTAGAAGGGAGAGAAGGGCTGAAGAGAAGGGTGGTTTCACGTGTCACGGTGCGAGTACAGTGGATCCCAAAAAGGGGTCTGAGCCTACATGTAAGATCAAGGAAGAGATGAGACAGTATAACCCACAACTGTTCGAGAAACGACAGGTTTCGAGGACGAAACCTATATAAGGGGGGTGGACTTGTAACATCCGGAAATTTATTAAAAAGAAAAGAAAAGGAAAGTCTAAAGAAAGAAAGGATAAATCACCCAAGTTGACGGACTAAAGTTATGCAAGATGCAAACTTTATTATAATTGTGTTTAAAAGAAAGTATGACCGCCCACTACACCTTTCCACCCACCATTTCTCGGTTTGTGAAGAAGAAAGAAGAAAAGCTCCGGTTCTAGAGAGAGTGAAGAAGAAGAATTTGCAAAAAGGGTGAGTTTTTTTAGGTAATTGTTTCAGCTGGATTTTTGAGTTCTGGACCGAGATTTTGGGTGTTTAGTGCTTGTTTTCGTTGGTTTTAGGAGCTGAATTTGCAGGTGGGTCTCGGGTTTGAAGTGTGCTACTCGAAGGCTGTTCAAGGTGAGTTTCTAGATCCCCTCTTTTTACTGGTTTTCTAAGTGTTGGGGCTATTATGCATACCGAGCAAAAGATTTTTAAAGCAACCGTGAGTTTCAGTATGTTGTTCGTCTGTACTCTGTTGTAGTATGTTTTAGAGGCTATTTTTGAGGTTATGTTTGATGTTTAGCATGTTTTAGTGTTTGTAGCATGTTAGATCTGTGTTAGGATGTGCTAGATCGATGTTTGGGTGTTGTTTGTAGTATAGGTTACATTTCAGAACCTACCCATACGCCCAGATTGTTCTCATTCGCCTAGAGTTGCCCATGCGCCTAAGTGTTGGCCATGCGCCCAAACAGTTGCCCATGCGCCCAGATTGTTCACATGCGCCCAGAGTTGCCCATGCGCCTAAGTGTTGGTCATGCGACCAAATAGTGCCATGCGCCTAGAGATGCCCATGCGCCTAAGTGTTGGCCATGCGCTCAAACAGTTGCCCATGCACCCAGAATGCCCATGCGCACAAGTGTCATTCATGCGCTCCAGCAGTGCCCATGCGCCCAGAGCTGCTCATGCACCTAAGTGTTGGCCATGCGCCCAAGAAGTGTCCATGCACCTGTATAGTGTTCAAGCGCCAGCATAGTGCTCATGCGCCTAGACTGTTTTCATCCGCATTTAGATGCTCATGCGCCTAAGATGTTCATCCGTATTTCTTGGTAGACTTAGGAATTTCTGGGTTTTGTGAGGTAGATGGTTGTGCTAAGTTCCGATTTGATGTGATGGTTATGCCTGATGTGCTGTGCATGTTTGTGTGTTGCTGATAATGTTTATGATATGTATGATGTGACTTTACCTATTATGTATGAGTACATACGTAAAGTATTATGTAACGAAAGTGTAAGATAACGAATGATGAGAATGAAAGTAACGAACGATTAGATCCTTGTCGCGTACCCCGGTACTGTGTCAGCTTTCGAGCACGAGTCGAGGGTTTGTTTACAGGCCCCGGCACAGTATCAGCTTTCGAGCACGAGTCGGGGGTATTGCATGAGACAGGGATGGCATGTGAAAGAGATGAGATCTTGTTGGTCGCCCCGGTACTGTGTCAGCTTTCGAGCACGAGTCCGGGGTTTGTTTACAGGTCCCGGCACAGTATCAGCTTTCGAGCACGAGTTGGGGGTGTTGCATACGAGATGGGATCCTTGTCGCGTATCCCGATACTATGTCAGCCTTCGGGCATGAGTCGGGGGTTTGTTTATAGGCCCCGGCACAGTATCAGCATTCGAGCACGAGTCGGGGGTATTGCATGAGACAGGATCTGGATGATGGTAAGAGATGTAATGTATGATAATGATGAACGATGATGAAGATAATAATAATTATTATCAATGTGTACGTATGATGTTTGATCACGAACGTAAAGGTTATGTTTTAACGAAAGTAAAGTATTTTATTTATAAAACTAGAACTCACTCAGCATCGCTGACTTTTGTATGCATAATAGTTGGTAGGTTTTTGTGTTGATACTGAGAAATTGCAAGCATGGATGCATAAGCTACTGGGAGCGTTTTGAGACTGACATTCACATTTTGATATGATGTTCTATTTTGAAATTTATATGAATGATGTAATGAAATGATATGTTTTAACTTATAAATGGGGAGTTTTTAAATTCCGCTGCGATAATGATGTATTTTTTAAATGTTTTATGCGATGACGGTCCAATTGTAAGCCTCCCGAGAACGGGGCCTTACATTTTAAGAAATTCGTTTTACACATGTGTAATGTATAAATCCGGTATTACACATGTGTATAACCAGATTTACACATATGTAAATAATGGGTAGATGATTTTTTTGTAAAAAAATATATCAATATGGTAGGCGTTGGAAAGATAAAAAAATACTGAAATTAATGATGAAATTTTTTTAAAAAATAATACCTTGAAAAAATGTTACGAACGTTATAAAAAAATATGGAAATGACATGTGATTTACATATAATTAAAATATATGACTCATATTGGTTACTAGACTTCTCGTAAAAATGGTGGTTCTCAAAATAAATCTACCCATTTACACATAATATATAAAAATTAAGAAATGAGAAAATTTAAAATCGAATATTGTCATATTATAAAACTAATTTTTTTGTTTCCTTCACAAATGGCTCTTTCTATAGCAAGCGATGAACACCTATAATCAAAACTAGAGTAAGCTTCGTTTTTACTTCGTGTGGTTTGGTTCAAATAATGTTTTTCTGTAAAGATTTTAAAATCATTTTTTTCCTCTTTGTGGTTCTAGCTTGCCCCAATTAAGACTAACACCGTTAGTTTTCCGTTAAATAGAAAAGTATTTTAGTCTATTTACAAATATGGACTAATTTTGTAATATACTCAAGCTAATAAGGACCGAGGAATTGTGTATATTACTTAAAAACAAAAAATTGAAAATCGAAAAGTAATAAAAACGTAGAAGCTAGCAACATATTCATGTTTATGGTAACCCCACTTAAACTGTGTTCTCGAGTTCATTTAAGTAGAGAAAAGAAGACGAGTGGAAGGAAAGAAAAAAACAGTTGTGTTCTAGAGTGTTTTTTATTAGAAGAAAATGAAAAGAAAGAAAGAAAGTTATATTCTCGAGTTTATTTAAGAAAAAAAAAAGAAGAAAAGTAGAAAGAAAATGAATGTTAAAATCAATCCTTCTAAATTAAAAGAAAATAGAAAAAAGATAAAAGAAAGGAAAAAAAAAAAAGTGGCTTCCTTTCTATTCTCTTCTTAATTACTAAACTTGTGACCATACCGTTAATCCTAACCGATGAACCCCCATTGGTGCACCACCAACACTACATCACCGCCAGTTAACCACACCATCGCCTAGCAACCACTACCTCTCTAGTCACGATACCTATCGTCTCTCTCTCTCTCTCTCTCTCTCTCTCTCTCTCTCTCTCTCTCTCTCTCTCTCTCTCTCTCTCTCTCTCTCTCTCTCTCTCTCTCTCTCTCTCTCTCTCTCTCTCGTGTTGTAACCATAACTCAAACCAAAAACAAAATCAATACAGATCTACAATGGCGATGGTGGTGGTTGATTACCCGGCTCTTCTCAGATTACCAGGTTAACGACGATGGTGGATGGCCGTGTGGTGGGTTTTTGTTTTCTTCTTTAGGGTTTAATAATTGAATTATTGCTAAATTATTTAAAATTGTTTTCTTAGAATGCATGAGTTTTTGAAACAATTTCTCCAAATTAAGGTGTTTTTTCTTGTTGAATTTGATAGCGGTCAAGTCTATCATTTTCTGATCTGGGTAGTTATAATTTGCTGATTTGAAGAACTAATCGAATTAAAAATCGTTTCTTGATAATATTTATCCTTTTCAAGAACCGGTACAAGGGATATGGAGGAAAATGGGACAAAGGATTGAAGAGAAGCTATGAAGATGATAGCGGCCAGTAACTTAACTAAAGTATACAAGTAGTGCCTTTATTAATTTGAGTATATATATTACACAATTAGTCGTGATGTGTAAAAATTATAAAATACATTGGCATTTAACCGAAAAAACTAACGATGTTGATGAAATGAAGCTAATTAGTGTTCTAACATATATCTAACTTGTGGGTTTTCTTCGTGTATTGTGACAGCTCGGTTTTAAATAAAATTTACATAGAAACATCGGTAAAACCCAGTATGTCGCTCTTATATATTTGGACTTTAAAAAAACATTATGTTATTGTAAAAAAACAAAAGATATTATATTTGACCCATAGATTTTGGCCTCGTGTTGTGGGGCTAATATCGAAACATACCCGTAGAATAATAATGTCACAACGGTATATTTAGAATTTAGAAAAACTTTATGTTATTGTGAAAAATAAAAAAATATGTTATATTTGACTTAGTTCGGTTTTGAACGAAACTTATATCGAAATGTAGATAAAAATAAACATTTCGTAGAGGTATATTCAAAGGACAAAATAATAAAAAATTCAAGCATGAATAGGAAAAAAAAACAAAATATGTCAAAAGTAAACCATAATTATAAAATAATATATATAACAATGGTCAAGATGGCATTGGTAACACGTTCTACTTGATAAAACTAGATGGAAAACATGTTTCTTTAAACATCATTCTAATGTAATTCTAATACCAGATCACTTTACACTATGAGACTTAAACCTTTAATCTCAAAAGGATAGACATCATTTTACACATTAAAGCATGTTGTGTGTAAAAAATATCTTTGAGAAATGTAAATTGAAGTTGAAATATGAATTTTGTAAAATTAATATCACTTACATTACACATATTATTATATGTGATATTCATATATTTATGTCGTGTTACCCGTGAAACTAATTTGTTTTTCACGCCTGAATTTCCTTAAGATGATAAAATGGAGTTTTACATAACAATTGCGGGATAGAGGTTGACCATAGAACACAAATATGTGAATCCACTCAGTAGAGTAGTACCCTCCAAACACACTGCATTGAAGTATGATCAAGGCCGTGACTATGTATCAACACTTTGACATCACCACGTGCAACCACTTGAAGACACATCTACGTGACTTAAGTCGACATAGTCATGTTATTTCCACATGTTCAACAATTTGAAGGCGCGACTCTCATAATCAATTCAACACAGCCATGTGATTTTTTATGATCTTTTCATACATTCTACAAGCTGAAGACATGGTTATGTCAAATCTCAACTAACATCGATGTGGCATTTGGTCCCTTAAGTGTTCAATGAGTGACACGACTACGTAACTTTAGTCTATGTAGTCGTGTGAAATGTCATTCACTGCCTATAAAGTAAATATTAGAAAACACAAAAAGAAAGAGGACAATGACAAGTCATTTGGAATGTTTCCAACCATTATCAATTTGAAGTTAGATCGCGTCACACACACACACACATTTTTATCTTATTGATTATACCAATTATTTGTAATGTAATTTTGATGAATGATTTTAGAGAGCGTGTGAGCATTGTTTGAGAGGGAGCTCATTGTGATTATTCATCTTTGTTCTTGTACTGTAATTGATTAATCAATTGAAGTTTGTGCTAGAAAATTGAAAGCAATTTCATAGAATACTTAGTTTGATTTGATTGTACCTTATTTCGCTACATTAACTATGTTTAATCGAATCATATCTATGATTACAAAGCAACCTAACACTACTGATCATTTCCTACTGACACTTCAAATGCCAGTGATGCCGAAATTACCATCGATGATCTAGTTACAACTTATGCTTAGTTGCTACTAATGCATCAATTACTAGCGAAGGACAAAGTTGCCACTAATCATAGTTTGTGTCGCGATTAGTTGTAATTTGCTACTGATTTATCATTGATTTCAGTTCTCAAATTTAAGCTACTTTTCAATATCCATACACATTGAATGCATTTCCAACTTTTCTATCGATGATCGACGCGACCACATCGGATGACTTTCAAACTTTTCTATCGATGATCGATGCAACCACATCGGATGCATTTCTAACTTTTCTATCAATGATCGACGCGACCAGCGCTAGAGGCTTTGCCCCTTAGACCCCAACTGGGCATTTTCCCCTTGGTATAATGGCTTTGCTCCCTTGAACTACCGATGTTCTTTACTTCTAGAAATTAAAATGTTATGAATGAGTGTGCACTACACACCTCCTAACGTATATAAATGATTATTCTAATATCTTGTTTGCTCTTAAGCAAATTCAATTGCACTAAATATTCTCTTGATGATACTAAAATCACCTATAGAAATTTCATCTGGAAAATTCAGAAAGAAACAAAAATGAATATGTATTTTTGTTCTAACAACACCACCTAGGATCATACCAAAGTTTGTGTTTTACAGGTAACGAACCATTATAACGTTTTTGTGAGACAACACAATGTTTTATAAAAAAGTGTCTCATATTCGCAATCAAAACAATTGGTTGTTAATTCTGTTATTAGTAGGAACTATGTTTGTCAGCAGTAATCTAGATACCATTTATTGCGATGTTAGTGCTTGCTAATCATGCAATTACTGCTCATCTAGTGTAGGTCTGTTTCTAGTGATGATCAATTCCTCCTAATCGATCACGCAACCAGTCAGATAAAAACCAATTTTTAAGGATTTCAAGCATGAAATTGAATTTAGCTCATCATGCACGCCACTCGCTAACCAAGTAGGGTGAACCCTCGCTAGGTACCGAACCCCATCTGCCCCGACACCCACACGCGACACAATCCCTTAGACCTCAATGTCATTGGAGGCGGAAATCAAATTAGTTTTGAACAAGTATGTATCCGTACCTTTTAGTTTATCTAAAAATGATAAGTGAAATCTACACCATTCATAGTGAGGGTCCCAAGTAATCAATAGAGTTGGTTCCCACATAGATGTAGGCTCTCATGCTTCGAAGTTTCTTAGCTTAGAAGACCAAAATATAGGCAAGGAAAATTTGACTTTTTATTCCAAAATCAAAGATTCAAACACACACGTAAGATTAAGACACGTAAAACCTTTGCCGAGGTCCTCTCAAAATATAAGACCTTAAAATATATTATTACATGAAGAATTTTCTTAAAATATAACATACTATAATTCATAAATAAAAAGATCATTTCGTTACCCGGTAAATTACATTGTTCCGTCAGCTAAAATGCTTTGATCAGTTATATATTACAAAAATATTTGGGTTTTTTTACGATAAAATTATAACTATTTTTAGTAACGATGTAAAGGATAGTATTGTATCCTTAAATAATTTTTACAATGTGTTAGTAGTTTAAATAAATTTGTTTATTGTAATACACCAAACTTTAATATAAAAGTTACAAATATATGAAATATGAAAGTATATATATTGTCGAACGAGTAACGAATGAGTAAGATGACTATTTGAAGGATAAGATATCTCGACGAACGTTTATTGTTTTAGAGAGATCGTCTAATAATACTAAAACTATATTATTTTCGAATCTAATTCGTTTTTAGCCAAACTTTGATCGACTTGTACAAAAAAATGAGCTCATCCGAACGACTTAAAATTTTATATAACACTGTATACTAAAATTTATGAGAGAAAAACAAATTAAACGATTAAATTAATTATATAAGCAAGCAAGCAGACTGGTCATTAAGTAAACAAGTAGCTAGGCTATTGCCTTTCATTTACATAATCCACATAAAGATAGCAAAGAATTCAGCTTGCTATAAATAAAAGTATATAGATTTTTTTTAAAATATAAGTTTCTTGAGAACATTTTATTACAAAAAGAATTTTAAGTACTCAATACTCTAGTGGGTGATGTTAATAGTCGTATTTGGAGATCGAGTAGGAGCATGAGTAGAGAGACTCTATGTCAACCCGTCGTAAACAGTTTTAAGATATGTTCTCGCTTAAGTTATGTCAAGTTAATTACCTATATTAGTATTATTATTATTAGGAGTAGTATTAGTATAGTATTATAATTTTTAGACGTTAGGGTTATTGTTAGGGGCGAGTATGACGTAGCCTACCCTTAGTTACACATGTACTGATCAACCTGCTTAAACAACGTAGTGTTAGTAAGGGTGTTAACAAAACCGATATCTGAAATCCGATCCGTATCTAAATCCAAACAAAACGATCCGAATCCTTATTTGGATATTCGAATCGGATCCCATCCGAATCCAAATTCCTTATTCGGATTTCGGATACCACGATTTTTTATTCGGATATCCGATTAATCCGAATAAGAATTCAACTATGTTTCTAGCTCAATATTCATTACTCAGCTATCTATTATGTTTTCAACTCAATACTCAAGAATCTTGTCATATTTTAGTCCTCTAATTCTAAACAATTAAAAAAAATTATACAATAATCGATTGTTGTTTTAAATTACAGATTCTAATCTTCGGATTCAATACAATTACATATTATGTTATAAATTTGAATTTGTGTTCAAGTCAAATTTGTATTTTCTGGTTTTGTATCTTTTATTGTGATTTGAAACTTATCAAATGTTGAGAATAAAAAATTAGCAAAAAAATAGAAACAAAAAATAAGAAAAATTGTTATTTGGTTTATTCGGATTATTCGGATATATCCAAATCCGATCCAAATTGAACTCGGATAGATTCAGATTGGATAGAGATATCCTTATTCGGATTGGATTGGATTTCGGATAAGATCATGAAATTTTCAAATCCGAATAATCCGATTTGAATAATCCGTAATCCGTAATCCAATCCGATGAACACCCCTAAGTGTTAGCCAATATCCAACCATGATAATAACTAGTTAACTGTACCAGTACGTAACTTAAGATTGCTTAAACCGTATCAGGACCCTGAGATATTACCAGATAGTAACTGTTATCAATTGTTAAGAAGCTGTTAAACAGGTGAGTTATCATGTTTATTTATAAAAATATGATTGTATACTCATTCTGTCTAAATTGATAATATACAAGAATGTTGTTAATGTAAAATTATCGGTAGGGGTATGAATGGATCATTATATGCTTAATGGGATGTGTCAAAATAGCTGAAAAGGCGATAGTGTTTCTTGTATGCATCACGACACTATCATACATATGTGATGATTGGGGGGTTCTGACATGCCCACTACTGGTGGTTGTGACAAGGTCATGGTTGGCACGTGTTGTCCCTAGCCTAAAATATCACATCTCATGTTTGCATGCATGTCAATTGTGTTGTGTTGTTTTTTGATTATACATGTAACTAGTTATTAGTGAGACAACTTTAGGAACAATGGGGATAGTGAAACCTGAAACTCATAGAAATTTATAGTTGTTTAGTATTGTAAATACATAATGTATTGTAATCAAAATGTTGTAAGTCTTGAATATAAACTCAATTTACTTCCGCTGTAAGTTGTATAAATTGTGTATGATCGTCTGGGTTATGGGCGGGGTGTCACATTAATATATAGTAGTATATTTAAAGTTTTAATACATTTAGTTACATGGATATCGTATCATTTTATGTCATACAATCTTACAAAACACATAAAAGGAATATACAACATGAAGAATGCCTTATTAAACCTTAACTCGTTCTATTATGTGAGAAGCATGGAGTTTCTCTAACTGTTTAAAACTCATTCAAAAAACCAAACTACAGAAAGAAGGCTTTATACTTAGAATGGCAAGTTATCTTACATCTATATTAAAGGTTAAGGGTTTAATTCTACAAGTGACATGTAATAAAGTAGATTAAGAGCCATTAAAAATAATATATATATATTTAAAATATGACTTCTAGGTCCATTTAAAGAAAGTAGACTACCCACTCATCTATTCTTTTATTTTTGTTGGACTTTGATAGAGTGATAATAATTCAAGGTTTAATTGATTTAAATATGTGATTTTATATCATTGTTATTGTGGAATGGAACTACTTTGGTTGTATTTTGTTTATAGGTGTTCGAAGCCTAAGCAAACTTAATTGGAAGTAAAAGAAGCCAAACACGAAACTACAAGGACTGAAGATGCAAATATCAAAAGTTACAAAAAAGGCACAAATTTAGGTGTACCGGCATATGATACGCCGGGTATGGGCGTATAATACCTGGTCGGCATATGGGCGGCGTATCAGTTGGCGTATTTGGAAAAAAATACAGAAAATTGGGCGTAGGAATACTGATTTGGGCGTATGATACGCCCAGGGTCGGCGTATCATACGCCGGTCACCAACAACTTGCCGGATTTTATGGATCTTCAAGTTTATTTAAACCTATCTAACCCCAATACGAAGAACAACTTTTCCCAACCTAAATCTAGCAAATTCAAAGTGATTTTAGGTGCTTGCAAGCTTCCCAACTCACACCAAGTCATCATTGGTCATCATCGAATCAAGATTGAAGAAGTAATAAAGACGATGAGTGGCTAAATCGTTCTAGGTTGCTTTTGGGTGGATAGTTCTTGTCAAATGAGATGGTTAGTCATGTTTAGGTTTTTTGTTATGTTGAACACCTTGTGATTAAATGTAATTGAAGGTTTTGATTGAGTTAAACAATTTGTTTATAAAGAAAGTTATTTGCTTTATCATCGGTTTTCATTTTCCTTGCATCGTTAGCTCATTGAGACAAGTAGATAACTTGATATAGATGAATTGGTAACTTTATGAATGAACGAGTCTTAAAAGATTGTTCCTTGGTTATCACTTTAATTAAAAACTAAGATCTTGAGTCATGTTATGCAACCCCAAAGTACACTTGATAACCCATTGATCTTGTAGAACTTGAAACCCGAAAGTGATTGTTTCTTATTATTTAATCAAATTCGTTTCAAAGTTTATTGCTTTTTGCAATTGTGTTCTTAATTTCATCCAAAGTTTCAATCTTTAATTATAAAGTTCGCGTCTTTAAGTTAATCGAGTCGTATTTGTTAAACACTTTCCACATATTCCTTGTGGAGACGACCTTACTTACCCTTACACAATAAAAGTAGCTAAGACCAATATAATAACTTGTTTTTGATCAAGTCTCGACGACTAGATCAAAATGGCGTCGTTGCCGGGGAATTAGTGTGTTTAATGTTTAATTGTTTTTATTTGCTTTTCTTAAAAATTTATAAAAAACCCAAAAATATTTTATTTTTATGTTTTTCTTTTTAATTTGTTTCTTTGTTTAGTATTACGCGAGGTATTCTGTGTTCTCTTATTTGCAGGTAACCCATTACGTTAATGCATACAAGATTTTCAGAAAGGATCTCACCATTGCAATTTAATCCAGAAATCGAGAAAGCTGCGAGAGATAATAGGGTGTTTCATAAAGCATCAACTTCAACGACTTCTCAAATTCATGATCAAACAAGATCGGAAGAAGGTACATCATCAGCAACAGCTTATCGGATTCTAAGTAGACTTTCAAGAACACCCGAAAGTAACCAATCAAGAAGGATGAATAATCCAGAAAACCAAGTAGGGCCACAACCCAACCATCCTTTGGGAGATATCCCATTACCAGTGTTCCCTCAACATGATGATCCTCCACCTCAACCAAAACCAGTGTAACCTTAACCTCAAGGGCCGATCCCTGTAAATCAAGGTGTACAAAACCAACCTCCGCCCATGAACTTCCAACCGATGCCAAATTTCTGGGTTCGTAATCCAAGTTTTCAGCATGACGTGGAAGGGAGCCATCATAGCAATAAGGACCAGCTTTCAAACGAAGGAAGTCATCACACTAATTATGTGGAAGAGTGGATTGAAGATCAAGTCGACATGGACAGACCAAACCAACATGATTTTGAGGATTATGGGAACCAACCAGGCTATCGAAACCGTCAACCAAATCGGGATCAGGGTGGTTATGCTCAACCACCCATTCGCAACAACGTTGGAGGTCAACCATTTAGTGGCATGCCTGCCAATCTGGGAGCGCAACATTATGTACCAGCATATGGTATGGATAGTCACTTTCGTCCCGCCATTGCTATCAATTCATCTCCTATAGTTGCACCAACACAAAGGGAACGAGCTTTTGAAGTCCGACCACAATATCTGGGAATTCTCCCTCACTTTCATGGTACGGCAACTAAAGAACCCTATTTGCATATATCTGAATTTGAGGCATCATGTAGCACCATTGGTGGCCAAGGCTTTTCACCAGATGAAGTTAAATTGGTCCTACTCCAATTTACCCTTAAAGACAAGGCCAAATAATGGTTCATATCTCTACCGAAGCATTCACACATGGGTACAAATGCAACAACAATTCTTGGATGAATACTATACTTCTCAAAAGGTAAGTGATGCAAGGTGAGCTATTCAAGGATTTACACAACAATCAGGTGAACAGTTTCATGAAGCCTTTTACCGATTTTAGGAAATGCTAAGAACTTATCCACATCATGGCATATCTAAGTGGGAGTTGATTTCAGCTTTCTATGATAGATTATCACTAGAGGATGCAAGAGATGTAAATTCTATAAGTGCAGGAACGTTTCCTTAAACCATAAGGATGATGATTGGGATATTCTCGAAAGGATGAGTTTAATCTCCAAGAAGCATGCACAATCAAGTCGGAGGTTAAGGGGTGCAAACATGAAGATGGTGAATGATCATGTGGCCATAGATAGAATAGTGGTTCTAGAACAAGAAATTGCAAGCATTAAAGTTGGAAAGAGTAGTATGGTGAACATATCTAGTGAGTATGAAGTGTGTGACATGTGCAATGACATCGGCCATACATCGGTCACATGCTACTTGAATTTGGGGAAGAGTGAAAGTGTACATCAATTACAAGGCCAAGGAGAAAGGAAGACATACAATATGAACTCTAACACATATCATCCTGGTCTTAGAAATCACCCAAATCTCAGATATGGTAACAATACTAACCAATTGAATCTTTCTTTTTAGGTACCAAATCAAGGAAACAACCATTATCAAGGCCAACAACAAGAATACAATAAAGGCGGTTATCAAAAGAACAACTACAATCAAATAAACTACCAATAAGGTGGTCAATATAATCAAAGGAATTAACAACATCAACAAGGTGATTCTACTAACAATGGCAATGACAATGCAATTTTGTCAGCAATTCAAGATCTTGTAAAGGAAATGAAAGAGTTTGAGCAATTTAGAGAGGTGCAAGAAAAGACCAATGAGACCATTGCCAAGCAACTGGGACAATTAGCTGAATAATTATCTAAACGAGAACCAGGGAAGCTTCCAAGTGATACAACAAAGAACCCTCAACATCAAGCCTCAAGTTCAAAGAATATGCATATCAACTCGGTTAGTATTGTTCCTAAATCTGAATGTATTGATTATGATTTAACCTCTACTCCTCAAGTAGTTGTAGGTAACAATAAGAAAGTAAATAAAGAAAAAGGAAGTGACCTCACCAATCATTCCCATTCAAATCGAGAAATTTATAATCAAAAGGGTACTTTTGGATTATGGAGCCAGGGTGAGCATCCTTTCGGGGAGTTTATATGACCAATATGACTTTGGTCCATTACATGAAACCGACAAAATAGTGGTGCTCACTGATTTGATATGGAAACAACCCCGTGGGATGGTTAAGGATGTGATAATCAAGCTAGGAGAGTTCTACTACCCGGTGGACTTTATAGTGCTTGATTATGCACCAGTAAGGACAAATGAGCAACCAAAGGTAATTTTAGGTCGACCATTCTTGGAAACAACCAAAACTCAAATCAATTGCTGAGATGGACTTATCGACATGACATTCAAAAACCATAAGTTGTCCTTTAATGTGTTTTCAAAATCAATTACATATGTAGTAAACAATGATTGTTTTGTAACAGATGCTACTAACGAGTGTGCTCCTCCTTACATTGCACATGTAAGCAAGAACATCACCAAGAAAAATGGTTGATCCTTACGGGTTTGAGTTTGATAATGTGGAAGGTGATGAAAATGTAAATTTAGAGCCATTAAGGAAGGAGAATCCAAGACGAAAGGTAAAGATTGGTAAACCACCAGATCAAGTGAATTCAAGGGTCAAAGAAGAGATGTTTGATCATATCGGAGTGAACAAGAAAATCTACCAAACTGGGATAAGCAATTCTTTGAAGGGAAGTTTGGAGAGAAGCACTCAATACGACCACTATAAGTGGTCTCAGGTAAGGTCTAGCTGAAGACCTAAAACTTAGCGCTTGCGGGAGGCAACCCAAGAACTTTATGGGTATGTTCACTAGAAACCCTCACGAGACTACAACTCGTCCACTCGGGTCTACCAAGGGGTTTAAAGGCTTGTTGCACATGCTAAATGCAATCGTGATTCCTATGAAAGTGAGTTTTAATTCTTCTATTAGTTTGTGTGTTTTTGTTTTGTTTTGATAGTCAATCACGAGATGCAAGCACTTAAGTGTGGGGAGATACAAGCCGGGTGATGAAGGTTTTTGATAATGATTGTGATCAGGTCCATGTGCTCTTTCCACTACTTTGGTTTTGAATAATATTCTTTACATGCTTTCATTGATATTGATTGATAATATGTTAGGATATGTCATACTAGTCTTCTTTCACAATGAATAGTCTTGTTTAGCAATAATAGGAATGAAATTAATAATCTACTCCCTTATGTTATAAAAATACCAATTATGACTATCATACATTGAAGACAATGTATCTCAAGTGTGGGGATAAGTAGAGAATTGAAAAAAAAAATTGAACCTTTTTGAAAAATAAATATTCAAATAAGCTTAATTGTGCATGAGACCTAAAATCTTTTATAAATGGCTAATTATCACTTGTTTGTGTATGTATAGATCTCTTGACATGGTTGTTCTGAAATTGTAGAAAAACACCCCATCATGAGTTTTTATAAAAATTAGGTAGAATTCTTAGAAGGCATAACTCACCGGTTGTAGATGATATACGTGCTTCACATTTTTAACCTTTTTCCACTGTTTTCGTGAGAGTTTGAGCCTAATTGAGAAATTCATAGCATGTTTTGATTTGCTTTATATTTTTTCATAATGAGGGAAACCATAATGTGCATTTAAGTTAGAACTCGTATAACTGATGCGTGTCAAGATCATGAACCAATATGTGCATAAATGTGATAGAGGCATTAGGAATGAACCATTTGTTTGAACCTTTTCCTTTGAAGTCCATACCTTGATAATTTCCCTTTAGACACCATGTTGACCTCAACTTGTCGTTTGAATAACCCAAAGCAATAAGTCTATAAAGTCTTAGCCTTTTTATGAAACATCAGGGTGATTAAGTCCAATCCATGACATGTTCAGAAGTGTAGTTTCAGTAATAGTTCAATAATAGTATAATTGGTTATGAATATATGAAAAAAAGAGAAAAAGCTAAATATGAGATCAAAATGACCAAAATATGAAGCAACAAAAATAGTGTGCTAATTCGGTGATATTATTGCAATTAAAAGATCAAGATTGATAAATAAGACATCTAGCATGTTTAAATTGGATTTCATTCGCTGTTAGCCACTCTAAAATCCCTTTCTATCCCACCTTAAACCTTAGCCTAACATTAAAACCCATGAAATACCTCTTGATTTATGTATTATCTTGTGTTAGTTGATGGCGATATGATTAATATACGAGCTTATGATGAAGATGTATATTTTTTATTTGAGTGTTCCAAATTTACTAGTATATAATCACTAGTCCACAAAACAAACTGAGAGGAGTGTTCATTGTGAGGAATGTGAATGCATGAGTGTTTGAAGCAAAAGATGAAATTCTGCCAACTAAGATGATTCTAAGTTTCAAACACGATTGATATTGCATGTTGGGTTATGAATCTTACATGATAAAAGTTTAAAACTAAGTATTAACTTATACAAAGTTGTGATAATTTAGCATGCTTGATTGATTAAGGTGAATTGTTGCAAGTAAGTTTGTTTGAGGACAAACAAAAGGTTTAGTGTGGGGATGTGATCGAGTGATAATTATTCAAGGTTTAATTGATCTAATTATATGATTTTACATCATTGTTACTGTTGAATAGGATTACTTTGGTTGTGTTTTGTTTATAGGTGTTTGAAGCCTAAACAAGCTTAATTGAAAGTACAAAAAGCATAAAAAAAACTACAAGGAATGAAGATGTAAATATCAAAAGTTACAAAAAAGGCACAAATTTAGGTGTGTCGGCGTATGACACGTCGGGTATGGGCATATAATACGTCAGTCGGTGTATGGGCGACGTATCAGTTGGCATATTTGGAAAAAATTACAGAAAGTTAGGCATAGGAATACTAATCTGGGCGTATGATACGCCCAGGGTCGGCGTATCATACGCCGATCACCAACAACTTGCCGCATTTTATGAATCTTCAAATTTATTTAAACCTATCTAACCCCAATGCGAAGAAAAACTTTTCCTAGCCGAAATCTAGCAAATTCAAAGTGATTTTGGGTTCTTGCAAGCTTCCCAACTCACACCAAATCATCATTGATAATCATCCAATCAAGATTGAAGAAGTAATGAAGATGATGAGTGGCTAAATCATTCTAGGTTGCTTTTGGGTGGATAGTTCTTGCCAAATGAGATGGTTAGTCATGTTTAGTTTTTTTTATTGAACACTTTGTGATTAAATGTAATTGAGTTAAACAATTTGTTTATAATGAAAGTTATTTGCTTTATCATCAGTTTTTGGTTTTCTTGCATCGTTAGCTCATTGAGATAAGTAGATAAATTGATATAGATGAATTGGTAACTTTAGAATGAACGAGTCTTAAAAGATTGTTCCTTAGTTATCACTTCAATCAAAAGCTAAGATCTTGATTCGTGTTATGCAACCCTAAAGTAAACTTGATAACCTACTGATCTTGTAGAACTTGAAACCCGGAAGTGATTGTTTCTTATTATCTAATCAAATTCGTTTCAAAGTTTGTTGCTTTTTGAAATTATGTTCTTAATTTCATCCAAAGTTTCAATATTTAATTATAAAGTTCGCGTCTTTAAGTTAATCGAGTTGTATTTGTTAAACACGTTCCACATATTCCCTGTGGAGGCGACCTTACTTACCCTTACATAATAAAGGCAGCTAAGACCTATATAATAACTTGTTTTCGATCGAGTCTTGACAACCAGATCAGACTTCTAAATCGATTTATTTTTGTT
This sequence comes from Flaveria sonorensis, assembly GCA_025506505.1. Taxonomy (NCBI): domain Eukaryota; kingdom Viridiplantae; phylum Streptophyta; class Magnoliopsida; order Asterales; family Asteraceae; genus Flaveria; species Flaveria sonorensis. The sequence continues at coordinate 11,271,050 of CM046423.1, read as the reverse complement.
ATTTAGGGTTAATTACATGAATGGTCCTAATGGTTTACTTAAAATAACATATTTGGGTACTAAGAATCTTAGGTAGCAAGTTTACTTATTGTGTTTTCAATTTGTAACGAGTTTGAGTATCAATACTAAGTTTTCTTAGTTTAGCTGTTAAGTTTAAGAGCATATAAGTCTTTTAAAATTATAATAACAAATTTTGTAACTTAGGTGAGGGTGAGGGACTATTTTTGTAATGTAGTAAATATCCTATCCTTCTATTTTCCCACCATCACCACCTTCATGTAGATCTTTGAATCCAGTCAAATCAAACAAAGATGATGTTGATGTTGTTGAATATGAGTCAAGTTCTTCCCTATTGACCTAAAACTACCCCAGTTCCTGAGGTTTGACAAATGCTACATGCCACCACCTATTGCCTCCTCGGCACCATAATATCTTTACCACCGCACCAGCCTGTGGAAACGTAGATCTATTTAATCTCAGTTATGGGTAGTTCAAGACTAGGAGGGAGGCTTCCCTCGATTTAGTCTCGTTGGTGGTGCTTTGCAAACCCAATGATGAGATAGGGATTGAAGGGTGTGGCCGCAGTGATCAAAGGTATATTATGTGGTTGTCACCGTCTCCTACGCCACTGATTTAGATCTCGAAGCCATAATGCAATTTTGTTGGTGATGCTTCCATTAATTGCTTCCATTGAGTATAGATTCATTAAGGTGGTTGGGGAGATGATGTATTAAATCACGTGAAGTGTATTGACCAAAATGATGGTGGTCGGTGGAAGTGGTTGATTAAATGGTGACGATAGTCTAAAATACGAGAGGCAGGGGAGACGATAGTGGGTGGGTAGGTGGGTGGGTTGGGGTTAGTTTTTTATTTCATATTAGTTACACAAATGGTCCCTAGATTAAAGAGATAGATAGAATTACAAGTATAATCCCTTACATGGTACTTTAGTCATTTTATTTGAATTTAACATAAAATCTTACTTCTATTAGTGTTAATACTCAAACTCGTCACAGAATTGAAGGCATAATACCAACTTGTTATTTAAAACCCTTAGTACTAAACTTTTTTTTTAAATAAAGGACAAATACCATAAAAAACCAACATACTTTTAGTTTTTTCTCACAAAACTTCTTGTATAACTTTTTGCACGTAAAAAACCAACATACTTTCTGTTTTGTCTTATAAAAGTCTCTCAACAGTTTTTGCACATAAAAAACCAATACACTTTTTGTTTTTTCATATAAAAACCACTCAATGATTATTTATACATTAAATTCACTTCATTTGTTATAACTTAAACGAGTTGAGCTTGAGCTCCCACAACTTAAACAATCCGAATTCGGGATGCTATACCTTAAACGAGCCACGTAGGGGTGAAAAATACATGCAAACAAAACAATAGATTCAAAAGTTGTTTTAGTTTCTTCTTAGAATTTGCTAGAATCTAAAAAGTGAAGTGACTTAATGTGTAAATAAATTTTAAGGGGTTTTTATGTGAAAAAACAAAAAATATGTTGGTTTTTTATTTGCAAAAGCTATTGAGTGATTTTTATAAGACAAAACAGAAAGTATGCTAGTATTATACGTATAGAAAATTGTACAGTGATATTTGTGATAAAAAACTGAAAGAATGTTAGTTTTTTTTATGGTATTTGCTTTAAATAAATCATAGAAACCATTTATCTAATTAACTTTGTTAGTTATTTAAATTATAGCCATATAATAATTTTTCTAGTTTCATATATTTGGTTTTTTTATGTTCAAATGATATCAAATTGGTTTTTGGAATTTAACTTGACTTCAGCTTCAAAATTTCTAACCTCGAATAATACAATTTGATTAAATCGAGAAACCAATTGTTCGATTCAATGAATAACAGGCTTGTAATGATCATCTAGGTTGATATTGATTTTGACACTTAATTGTCTTGTAAAAGCATATGCAATGAGCGCCTGTCAACCCAGGATACCAATGTGAAAAAAAGGTGGAGAGAAGAAAAACAACTCTAGAGTGTTGACATGGAAGAGAGAGTTAGGTATCATTAGGTATGTTGGAATGAGATAAGAAATGAGATAAGCAATGAAAACATCTATTCAAGGGGAATCAAATTAAGTATGTTTGATTGTCAAATGAAATAGAACATCCCATTCTAGGGTTAATGAAATCACCTCGACATCATTCCCAGTGGCGGAGCTGAAATCGTGATACGATTTGGCTACTTTTCCTCACGATTATATCTCTATATACGCTTATAAATCAACCAATTTCATGCAATTGCAAAAACGTAGTTGAAATTACAATCCGGGAAGAACATCATGTACTTTACGTTTCGATTTATTGTGTTTTTTTATTGATTTCACACTAATTATGATTTGTTTTTTTTGACGAACAGTGTATGATCGAATATCTCAGCGGACATCTCATCGACGAAGGTAAGAACATCATCACCATTAATGACAATGAAAGCTTGTTGAAATGATCGGTTGGTTTATTCGCACATCAGTATCATAAATCATACAATACATTTGTGCATCAACACAATTTTTATGAAGTCTTTTGAACTATATCTGACATGAACCAAAGTACCAAAGTAAATTGTTTGGTGGACAATTTGCTGGTACTTCTTGTTTGGTTTCATTTGTTAGAACCATTAATGTTTACTTAAATGCAGTAGTTTGAATATCTTAATTTGTTACCAAGTATGCAGTAGTTTGAAAAATGTGATATTTGTCATTCAAATTGAGTGCTATATTAATATAAAGATACATTCATGCATATTTATACATATGGGTATATTATTGAATATGCTTGCTCAGTAGAACAATTGACTATGAAATCTAATTTTTAATAATATAGGCAGGTAAAAGAATTCAAAGAATTTAACCAAGAAGCCCATAACACAAATGCTAATTACTTATTAGAGGTTGGCAATTTCAATCGAGTTGTTATATGAAATAGGTCAGATGTATAAAAATTTCAAATGCCTCTAACCATTTACTTGGTTATTGTTTTCATTTGGGTTGGATAGTACATTAGTACTACTGCAGGAATGCCTAGACTTACACTAGATAAACAATGAAAAAAGAAATTATAGAAATATGTTTTATATAAGGTTTTTTTTAACTTTTTCTTGAAAGAGAAAAAGATGCAACAACTGAGATTCTCTAATGAATAACTTGAAAGAGTCAGCGGAAATTATTGGAGCATAGATTAGGGCGGCTACAAGTATGTTTAATAGAGTTTAGGGAACAGAGAGCAATAGATAGAAACTGCGTAACAACCTTTTTGCGAAGATGAACAGAGTTGAATGTTTGACTATTCGCGAGTGTGACAAGGTTGTATGTAAGCTCGCACAGAATAAGAAGTTGATGGTTGTTCTTTTTAATGTTGATGAAAAAAGCAAACTTGGAGGGGTAAAAAACATGCTTGAAGATATTGTTTGATGTGATACATGAAGAAGTTTGGATTAATTTTTGTTTATTTTAGTTGAGGATTTTTGAATGTTTTTTAGTTCGAAACTTTGGGACATTTTTTTTAGTTAAAAATATTTTATATTTTATGATATAAATTTATTCCATTCATTCGTCTTATTTTACTTATCAAATAACATAAAGTAATGTTTAATTTATTCCAGCCAGTTAACCAAACAAGACAATAGAATGCAATGACATTTTCCATTCTCTTGTCCATTTTATTCCTTCACTCATATCATTTTTTCATCCATTCCATTACCTCATAACAAACAGACCATTATAATTGCAGGTTTGTCGCCACGGAATCATGAGAGTGAAAGCTAGGACGTTTGTGACAAGCCAGCATGTTTGTTAGGCAATTGCCGAACACCTTAACGCGTTGTTTGAAGGACGTTAGGTAAACTCCAATAAAGTACAAGATGCAAGATGTGCTGATGTTGTAAAAAAAATTAAAAGACAGTTAAATAATTTTAGTAGGCAATTAAACCTCAATTAGAATTTGGATACAAGATCAAACAACCAGCAAGCAAAAAGATCTAGAAACAACACTATATTGTTTACATTGTATTTTCCAACGAATTAATCACTTTTCTAGAAACCGAAATATTATTCAACTGCCTTAAAACAAATACAATATTTTACGAATTTTATTAAATTTAAATTAATATAATATATTCTTTAGTTATAATACCATAAATTTAAATCTTATGTATGATTACCAGTCTTTTCATTTAATATATTTTATATTTATTCTTGTTATTAGATTAAACATTAAATACTTTCTTGTGCAAGGAATAATAATACTAATAATTTTATAAACGGCAGGAATAATATTATTTCATTTATTGAAACTGCATTATCAGAGAAAACGGTACGTGTGAATTGCTTGTACATCAGGTTGTCCGTTTATCGTTTTCCTAACCGATCAAGTATTGTTTACACCCCCATTATGTTTTTGCTTATTTACAAGTTTGACACTTCAATTTTAAAAGTTTACATCTTGAATCGAATCAGTTTATCTTTAAACGTGAAAAAGAAAAAACTAAACACATTACATGTTATGCCAGCACAAAATTCGTTATTGCATGCCCATGACGAGTTCATCACTTTGATGCAATATTACAACATATGGGAGTAATAGGCGTTTTGTATCGAGTATCGTAACCGGTATATACATAACAAAAACAGTCCCGGCATGTAATTTGACCTAACTTCGGTATCGATACTAGTCGTTATCAGTACAGGTCCAGGTACCTAACCAACGATTCGGTATGGTATTCGGTACTTACTTTTCACCAAGTTCGATACTAGTATTTTTGGTACTGTACCCCTGGTCCAGGGGATGTAAACTGAATTTTCAGGTGGCTAAATTTTATATTAATAGAGGTATCAAACGATATCATCATCCTTTACTTTGATTCTCCAAATTGTAGCCAATAAATAACTCAAACAAGCATAAAATCCTTTTATCGTGACTCCAGTTTGAAACATACCATTCTAGCATTGATAGTTGTAATTGCACAACTCAAAGACAAAATAAAAAGTTTGCTTAACAATAATCTCACATTATATGTGACTAATGCATCATACCAGCAGTGTTTTAGGTTCTAGAGTAGGTAGTTTTCTATTTAAAATCATGGTTAACAATAAATCTCACATTAGATACACGTGACTAATGCAACCATCAAATATAACATTAACCATCTATCTAGCATGACCAACAACAAGCTTGCTCATTGTAATCTCATGTTAGCCATGGAGTTGGTTATTGAATAAAACTCTAGTACGTGAAGGTTATCGAAAAATGCATTTGTTAGAATGGTAAACACACATACTCTCTTTAACTCTACTGTTTAAATCAAATTTCTATAATAAAACTAGAACTTTCAACCACCTGATGGGAAACTCTTTAAAGTGTCTTACTTGACCAATATGGTATGCATTGTGATCATTATATTCATGTATCTTGTAAAACGATTTACAAAATCAAGAAAACCATTTGCATATACATTTGCCCCCTTTTACATGAAATCATGACATACTAGTTCTATGTAATTTCTCATCAAACAATCTCAACACCAACACCATTAAACTCAACCAACATCATTAAGCGCACAAGAAAATTTCATCACAACTACCAAAAATTTGGACAACCATTGTGCCTAGTTTGAGGCATATGCCATTCATTTAGGCAACATCTTACGATAGTGTTAGCTACCAGTCATTAGTGGTTGGATCGAAATCTCATGGTGGCTCATTGGTGCAGTTCAAAGGTGCACACGGTTAAATCTTGCTTGTTTCTATGAATATAATGGACTGGATTTACTACAGTAATAGAAAAAGAAAACCAAACAGGTCAGAATTGCCATTTTTGAAAAAAATATGAAAACCTAGAATGTTTAAAATTGTATAAAAAACATATGAATTTTGATACGAATTTGACATAGATAACAATGAAGATAACAAAATAAGGAAGAAGAAAAAGAGACAAAGTGCATCGAGTAGCATTTCACTCATGTAATAGAGTTTGAGAAAGACGAAATAGGTGTAAACCTTACCTTTATTTTATAAAACCGAGACTGCTCAGACCAATACCGTGACACTTGAACGAAGATAAAAACTTGTTAAGTTGGTTATTTTGAGGGTTTCTTATAAGAGAAAACAACAAGGAGGTAAAGTGTATAAGCAAAAAAAAGTATTCAACGTTCTTCCCGTATGCTAGCTTTTATTTCTCCCCTCACAATCACAACCCCTGTCTTCTTCCCTATATGTGAAAACGAAAAACCACAACCAAAATCAAAATACAATACAAACGCAAATTCACCAACATAATCTCACCAATCTTCGTTATCATGGTCAATCAATCAATGGAGCATTGAATCCCCCAACAACTGTTTACATCCACAACAACAATCACAAGCTACACCTTCAGTGTTCCGAAATCGTATACGCAGATACATACAGATTTCTACATCTATAGATGAGGTGTAAGAACCACTACTCCGATCTCAGTAGCACCGTCGGCGTATGCGCTAGCTGTCTCCGGCATCGTCTCCACTCTCTCATCGCTGCTGAACAACAAATCGAATCACAGATTCGATATTCCGACGGAAAACACCGCATCTCCGAGAAGAATCCGTCGGTTTCTTCGCAATTCAACAGCCGGAAATCCGATCGTTCCGATGACACTCGTCGTAACGATCATCGTCTTCATCCTCCTGCTGTTCATGTTCAACGCCATCGCCGTAGCCTCTCGGATCAACTGTTTGACCGTACGCCGGAGGTGAGACCTACTACCAATTCGAAGAAGAAACGGAGTTTTATCCGATTGCTTTCGTTTAACATATTCAGATCTAGAAACCGTAAATCAACGGATACGGTTACAGATCCTAGGGCATCCGATTCATCTGTCAGAGAATCGCGTGGTGGAAACAGCGCCACGTCGTCGTCGTGGTTCTCCGCCATCATCTCCGCCAGTCGTAACCGTCACCGGAGGAAGCACACGCTTTGCACCGGTGAATCCGCAACCACCGCCGGCGACGGCCCGGTCCGGCGGCAGCACTGCGGAGGTCGAGGAATGTCTCCGGCGAGAAACTCCGACGTCGTCACCGGAGACGAAACCGAATCACAGAATGCAACAGAGTCGTTGAAACACACACCGCGGCGGACGCCGGTGGTCCGGCGCGGCGGCAGCGGAGGACACGTGAGGAACATCTCAGGTTTGAGTTTTTGCTTGAGTCCTTTGGTTCGTGCAAGCCCTAACCTGCAATGGAACCACAAGGGGTTGCCGGCGGACGTCGTGCTACCGGCGGACGTCGGAGCTCCGGCGAAGCCTCACTTATCTTACGCCAAGTCGTTTTGCGCTAACAGATCGAGGAAACTTGTTGATTACGGGAGGCTTAATCCGAACCGTTGATTTGGATGACCGGTGTCTTTGACTTCCGTTGACTCAGCCTCAAAGTATATGATTTTTTTCTTTCTTATTGGTTATCATTAATAATCACTATATATTATTAATTTTAGTTTACTATTACATTTAGAAACAATTTTTTTTTGTGTACTGTAATTATGAAATTAGCAGTGAGTATAGTTTAATTCACATATTAGACCTCGTATTTAGATATGAAAAGACATTTTACTCTAATGGTATTTTTGAGTATTAAATGGTCTCTAATTTTTGAGGTTCAAGTCTCGTGAAGAAAAATTAAAGGAGATTAAATAGGGGTATATGAGTCTGCCATGTAGAAAGATCTAGTTTTTGGATGTTGGTAATGGTATGTGCTTTGTTGTTTACTAAAAATTAAGCCCGGGTGTTTTCAGATTTTGTTATATGTGTTGCAGCAGAGAGATTGTGTAGTTAAGTATATAAAAGAATGTAAAATTAAGAGAACTCGGTTCTAAAGATAGAACATAGATAGAAAACAGTTGTATAACGATACCGATGTTCTTTGATGGGTATTACTTTTATTATCAGCACGCTATCATCAGCTGATATAATTTACGATACTTAAAAAAATCTTATTTTAAGTACAACGTGTTTAAATAAATATATAAAACCAAGACAACAAGAAAAAAAATAAACATAACCATAAATTAGTTATAAATTAGTTATAACATATGAAACGGTTATAAATTCAAATAACCACATGGAGTCACATATGGTCAAACAATAAGTATGGATTCTTATATGGTTATTTCATTTTCTATTTAAAGTATGTTTTGTGCTAAACCATCTATAAAAACGAATGATTTCATTTACAAACATTGGTCCAATCGTCATTGACCAATCGTCATTCCGAAACACCTTTTTATGGGTTAATTTGGGACATATGGTTTCTTCTGTCATCCAATAATGTTCAATTAGTTCATAAAAAGCTAACAAGTTTGTTTTAATTTTCTGAGTCAAGATTGTTAAAGGATCATTCATTCTCTACTTAGTCTCAGACATAAACATATAATTGTATATTTTACAACAAATTCGTGTAAAATGCATTGCTAATATTTTAGACGAGAACATTTATATGTGTACAAATTATCAAGTATGGATGATATAATACATTATTCTAATTGCTTCATTTTTATCGTTTTTTGTTTGGGTTTGTGTGGGAGTGTGCTGGCAGTTGATGGTGGTTTCGTTTCTAGATGAGCTGCACCTAAGGAAAGAGAATATATCATAACTAATAAATATTATCTAAATAAAAAATATGTAACCAAAATAGTAATTTAGCTACTCTAACATATAATATACACATAAAAGCCATCTTAAGACAAAACTATTTATTTATTCTTATTTATCATTAAGAGTTATTTTAATGCAAGACTTTCGTTGATATATGATGTTACGTTTTTTTAATAAAGTATAACATATCAATTCTTTATTATTGTAGTTGGAAAAGTTATAATTGTCAAAAAATCAAAAAGAGTTGAAAAGGTCTAATAATATAAGATTTGACTGGAGTTTTGGTCGGTAGCTTGATTTAAAAGTCTATGCATTAATAATGGCTGAGAGAAGGAGTTGGGGTAGGCTTTTTAGCTAATATCGTCAAACTAGGCTTTTATGTCTTTTAGTCTTAATTAATTTTTTTTTAACAGTAAACGTACGATCCTGCTTCGAAGAATAGGTGTTATTTTAATTCGAGCCCATCTATCCGCTCCCCAGCCGGGACCGTACCCCCAACCCTCTTAGGAGAAAACCCATTGCTGAAAAAAACCATCTGGCTCAACTCTGAGCATTTTTTGTTCAGAGAGTGAGACTTGAACCCATGACCTTTCTTTTATTTACAAATCAACTTTTAATTAATTACATGATTATTATATAAAGTTAATAATCGTCTAATCACATTATCTATTTAATTTTCGTTCATTTATTATCAAACCAAAGATAGGTATAAAGTTAGGTAATCAGGTATGAAATTACTTTGAAATTTTTTTTAAGGTATTAAACATGTATGAGATTTGATAGTATACCAGGTTACTTGACCTGTTTACCTCATTATAACCCAACAAGATTATCTTTTGTATTTATTTAAGTATGTATAATATGTATCTAATAAGACTTGAATGGAGCACACATTACACCAAGATGACCACTCAATGAGTGTATTATTTGCTTTGTTTGTTATCTGGTTGAACATGTTGATCATGATCTCCTTTGTAATTATCTAGATGTTTGGTCATGTCATTGAATATTTTTCTCAGTTCTTGTATTAAAAATATGTGCACAATTATCAATTGAGTTAGTATATATGTGATGATTGTTCCTGATTAGTTTGTTTTGTTTTGTAGTGTCATTGAATGAGAAACTAAAGTTGAGGGACTCTTGTGTACAAAAGAGAAAGCTTAAGAAGCCGAGTATAGCTAATGGAAATCATCGAGGTCTATAAAGAAAATTTGTGTAATGTGTTATAAAGGGAATGAGCATCTCATCTCAGTCTTATCTTCTTTTTCGTTTTGCAACCAATGTTTTTTCTAGCTCTTTCTTTCACTATTGTATTCTAAGTTGTTAGTTAGTTCTAGAGTTTGGTTTTGTTTGACACTAGAAATTGGCTTTGCTTTCTTGTAATTTTTACATTGGTGAAGATCTAGTCTATGAATAATCACAGATCGGCTAATGAATCTGTAAGTTGTTTGCATTAGTGCCGTTCTTAATTATTAATTTAGTCTGATTCATGTGTTTTGATATATTGCTTTCTAGAAAACCAACATATAGCAAGGAAAGCCATAGTTTCACTCCTTTTTTTTTGGATCTAGTCGGACTTGAGAGTTTATAACATAACATTAGCATCGATGTGATCGAGTTGCAAGACCGAACCTCAACATTATACCAGGATGCAATTTGTAAGCATACACTATTAGTGAAAGGACATATAAGCAATACATTGCTAGCCGTTTCATCCGCAAGCTCATAGAAAGCACTTGCATCCAACCCCTTAGCGACACTTTTTGTAACAACAAAAATCTTATTGTCATAGTTACAAATGTGGTGAAATATTAAACTTGTATTTTATATATGAATTGATGAACGAATAAGTAACGAGTAAGATAACTATTTGCGGATTAGATATGTCAATGGACGTTTATCATTTTAGGAGATCGTTTAATAATAATAATAACAAAACATATTATATTCGACCTTACTCCGTTTTTAACGAAACTTTGGTTGGCTCGTAAAGAAAAACAAGCTTGTCCCAACGATGTATTCAAAATTTTCTAAAACTTCTATTTTAAAAGTTATAAGGAAAAAGGAATCAGGTAGATTAATTATATAAGTAAGCACGTAAGTAAGCTGATCATTAAGTAAGCAAGCAGCTAGGCTACTCACCTTCATCCAAGCTACCTGCTTGGTATAAAAACGTAAATTGAAACTTATAGGTTTCTTTTTAAATATAAAATTTTCTTGTAAACCCTCTAGTATAAAGAGAATTCTAAGTATTTGATACCCCGTTGAGTTTGTTATTAGTAATTTTTTAAATTCGAGTAGGAGCAAAAGTAAAGAGTATCTACATCAACCTGCCGTAGATAATTTTAATATATGTTTTTGTTTAAGTTATGTTAAGTTAATTATTATTTATTTTACTAGTATTATTAAGAGTAGTATTAGTGTAGTATTATTGTTTTTAGGCGTTAAAGTTATTGTCAAGGGTAAGTATTGGATAGTCTAGCCTTAGTTAGGCATGAACTGATACTCATGCTTAAACAAAACATCGTTAACCAATACCCAACTATAACAATAACTAGTTGGTTTTATCATTACCTAATCTATGATTATTTAAACTGTATCAGGACTTTAAGATATTACCAGATCTACTATTAACTCTTAAGCCACTGTAAACCGATGAGTTATCATGTCTGTTTTCAAAACTGTCATAATATACTCGTTGTGTCTGTACTTGTAATAATTATAATGTTTATAAATATGCACGAGTCTTTAGGGGTATACGAGATCCTGGTATATATTTAATGGAGTGTGTCGAACTGACTGAAAAAAAGGATAGAGTTTCTCGTATGTATCAGGCACACACTCATACCTATTTCACGGCATAGAGGGTCTAACAAGCCCACAACCGGTTGTTATGGTAAAACTAGAAAAGACATTATGCCTATGGACCTAAATATCATAACTCATATTGTATGTGTGTCAAATTTAATTCTATAAACTGTTTAGCATGAGTTCACTAGCATATGACTGGTATATACAAAGTTGAAAAGAAGACTTTTATTTAATCTTGTAATTAATAGGATTCAAACACATTGAAATGAATAAAATTCTCTCAAAATTTATTCGTGGCCTAGTTGAAACAGTACTCGAGCACACAGTTCAAGTAGTGGCTATCGCGCCAACATCCGTTAGCTATGGATGTCATCAGTGTGGTCAGTTGCTACCGACCTGATTAGCATCAATCTGTACAAAACTCAATTGCTACTAAAGTCACCATCGAGCTTAGTTGATACCGACACCCTAAGGTGCTTAGTTACAACTACAGATGTGACCAAACCGCGCTTCAATAGTTGACGTCAAGCCAACATGATTGCGCCCATCGCATACGTCACGTGCATTCATGTGCGAGTGCATGGTCATACCATATGTGTCCTTATTGTTTCCCCCTTTGTGTGTACCCCTAAGAAAATTATATAGGAGTGGTTCTTCTTATAAACCCTTCAAGTTTTGTCTTTCTACCTACTATGACAAGATGAATTGATTTTCTTTCATTTTTCAAAGCTTTGATATTTTCAAACATCCACCTTCAAACATAGATATCTTATTTGTTTTTAAGTTGTTATAGAAGCAATTTGGTCCGTGGTGAAGCTCTAGTAGAATACAAACTCGAATATAATTCGTTAAAATAAAAAATATTAAAATAATTAGTTGTATTTTAAGTTGGTGAAAAACATATTCTTCTCAAAGAATTTATGACAATGTGGAGAAAAGAAACTTGATAGGGGAATAATTAGATACTAACATAGATATATAGTCATTTGTCAAACATTACGATAATGTTAAAAGATTGTTAGGTAAAATTCAAATTGCTAATTCTTTTGTGGTCGAACAAAATACAAAGCTTAAAATGAAAGTCACCCGATTAGTTCTAGTGCATCTCATGAAAGGAATTATAGATTGTAGTAAAACAAGGTTTTTAAAATGATGTGGCATTCTTTTAGCCTAAATCTTGACCCGTTTTACCCTTTCAAGCGGATCTCTTTTACCCGTGATAATACCGGGTTCTTTCATTATCCTTCCTAAACTACAGATCTCTAACTCAATCGATGTGGCTGAACTTTGATTTCCTTATCATTATCTTCGTAAACCCTAACCGGCTATTCATCGAAACAACCCACAATTCATCTTCAATGGAAGCGAATTGAGGTCGAGATCAGAGCGTTGAAGGCCACGATTATGCGATTTGCGAAGCACGCTGATCAGTGGCTTGCTTCTACTCATGCGATTAACAATGCTATTATGGTGCGTTAATCTTCAGCTTCATCGTTTAATCGCATTATCTGTGTTTAAGTTAGAAATTTCTAGATGTGAGTTATATTCAAGTGATAGAACTCATAAACGATGACAAATCGTGAAGTTTTTTTATACAAGTATTTTATTTTCTGTTCAAGCTAACACGGATTTTCAAAATTACTGTTGTGAATCAAACAATAAAAACCCTAATTTCATGAACAGAAATTCGTTTTTCATCCTGCAATGGTTAAATCCAACAATTATGCTATAGACATTTGTGCCTTATTGCCTTAAATTTTGGATATTGAAATGGAATGAGCACTTAATCGATGACATATTTGCTTTGGTGATGAACTTTTTAAAGAGATTAGTTTCAAAACTCATGATCTCTTAAGGATTATTCTTCGCCAGCGAGCAAAATTTCTGAAATTTGTGAAGGAAGTTACATATTGCTAAGGTGAGTTTGGATTTCAGAAGTTATGAATTGAGTTGCATAGATTGCATACACTCAGTTGCTTAAACTTTGAATATTAGTAACTTATTCCCACAAAAGTTTGCTTTAATCAAGCATGCTGCACGCATGATCTTCGTGATATGCTTATTTTCTAAAATGGAGGCTAATCTGGTCTTTGATGTATATATATTGAATGATGTTGAACGAACCCTACTTGAGAAGAATTGGCCCTGCTATAAAGCTTTCTTGAATATTTTTACAGTCTAGAGTTCATATGTTCCTTGTGTAATTATATTTGGTTACACAGAAAATAGGGGACTTTAAGAACTGGATAAAAACTATGGAACTAGACTGTAAAAGCATTACTGCAGCCATCTCCAACATTCACCACTCGTGATATTATGTCAAACTTAACTCGCTAAACTTGACTACGGGTTAGTTAACATCTCTTTGCTTACCCTATGTTCTTACATTTTTTATGTGTCCCGCGTGGTCATCTTCATTTATCTTCACATTGACTTTATTAAAACAGGTCATATTGAGTTGTAATGGAGCATATTATGTTGTAGCGAGTCTTAATGAGTCATATTATGTTGTAGTGGTTCAGTTGTGAACATCAGGTGTTCTTAAAATGGCACATTGTAGTTTTCTGGAACATGGTTCAGTCACTTGTTATTGAATGCACTATTCCTTCAAAGTTTTCCCTAGGCTGCTGGTATGATGACAATGGTATCTAAAATGGCAAAACAAGCACTGACTTGCATAAAAGCACACAATATCAATGTATTTTGTGCTTAGAATCAATGAAATGAATGAAAATACTATTGTAGGCGCAAAGTAAAAACCTACAAACACAACTTTCAAGGGGTGGCATAATGGTAAGCATACTATTCCCTGATAATGATAAGATTTGTTTATGATAACTTCACAGCCTTATGGTTATAATGTTTATGTTTGTATTTATGTTTTTCTACGTGTAGCACCTAATTATGAATAAAGAAGTGAAGTTTATAATTTGCTATAATGGTGTTATCTATAGCTAAATCTCATAACACCAAGTGGTTTTATTGTCATCTAATATATATTATTCTGTTTATCTTGTAACAACATGGTGATATTAGAACAATGTACATTTATGATGAAATCTTACTATGACATCTACACTGCTTGAACTGCAATGCATGCATTTGGAGATACTGTGGCTTAAGTCTTAGGAGCATGTAGTTAGTATTGTTTTCATGTTTTTTTAGTATTGTTTTATTCTTCATTCTTTATCTTTTTACAAGTTTATGAATTGTGTATTGAAGAAGCCGCATTTTGGTCATGGTGCTTGAGATGCTCAAAACTGCATCGAAAGGAACATTGGATGATAAAATCTAACATATGGGCTAGCTTTTTGTATAGCTAATCACAAAAAAATATGGATTAGCTTATGAAATGGGTGTATAAGCTTTTAAACATCACCTGTTAACCTTCGATGAGAAAATCTAACCTGACCTTTTAAGGTTTCCAATTACTAGCATACATATTTAATAACATTAGATAAATGAAAAAAATCAAGAAATGTGGTAAATTCATATGACAAAAATATCCAATGTATAGCCCTTTAGTATATGCAACTTATTTCTTTATTTTTTCATGGATGGAATTATAACTGTAACAAAAATAAAGCATTTAAACTTTAGTTGCGGTTTTGAAGATTGAACAACTCAAAATGTGTAATAGTAGTCTCTTTACTTTGAATCAAAGCTACATAATTGCATTTCCAAAATTAGAAACTAAACACCTTATCAATTCAACATCATTATTTAATGTTTTCACCAGACAATATGCATACATACTCATACACTACAATATAAAGAAACTAGGTGTCACTATAAACTAAGCCAATGATCAAAAAGTGTAAAAGTAACCGAGCAATATAGATAACCAAGTCATATGTGAAAAGCATATCATGTGCCATTATGAATAAAAAACATAATCCTTAATAGGTCCAACTATATTAACTATTTGGGTTATTAGTAGGTTCTATTGTCCAGTGTAAGCTTTGTTGGTCAACAAGAATATGCCTTAGATATTGAAAATATCGATGAGTACAGAAAGATAGCCAAAGTTATAATGTGTACCGACTGTAGACTCTTGCCAGGTTCCTGCTACAACAAGCGGAACAACTTGCTTTCTCAGTTGAATACAAGAAGGTAAGATTTACTACTCATTTACTCATAAATGGGTCATATTAGCTGGTCAATATGTAAAGGTAAGTCATTTGAAGTGTATTCAAGTTCATGAAACACCTTATAAATCACATGTTCTTTTATAAGACTAGATTATTTTGTTTATGTAATCTTATTTTGGGTTCAGATTTTGATTATTAATTTTATGATAGTTTGCTATTTTTTATATCAAAGAAATTTTAGAAAATGTATACTATGGTCATCTCTTACAGAAAATATAATAAAAATGAAAAAAAAATTAGTTTATTAACTTGATTAAATTCTTTTGAATAAATTTATTTTGATTTGTTTAGTGATTAACATGATTTTTGATTGTACACATATAAGTAAATTTAAAATTTTGGTGAGCTAAAATTATAAATTCCTTTAACTTAAAAGACTTTTGATTGTAAATTTTTTTCCTATATAAAGTGAATTATTATTTTATATATGAAATTATTTTAAACAATGTTTATTTCATCAACCGTGTAATACATGGCACTAGCCTAGTGTGATAATATAATAATCAATGTAAAGGTCATCATCATGGGCATCATCGATGTCATTATCACTATGTTGAATTTTAGTGTTAAATAGGCGACAAGTGACAAAATAGGAACAATATGTAGAAGATTACCTGATATAATCAATATGTAGTTATGTTCATTGGTTGCATATTTGCATACATTGATACATTTCATATGCCAAAACAGGTTAGGGGTATTATATTTATGATGGATTGACAATTTTGCTTGTAAACGCAACAATCATGACATGGTATTACGATGTTAGTAAATCCACGTCATTATGGAATACCACGCCATTGTGGTGTGGTGCACTCTAGTGGTTGCCAAGAGTGGTGGCCACGGGTATGTGAAGATGTGCCTCTCTCTCTCTCATGCTTATATAATTAGAAAATTTGTTGGGTGAACGGTGATGGGTGTGAAAACCACTTTCGGGGTTAAAAGTAAAGAATGATGTGAAGCTAATTTGACAGCAAATAGAATGTGAAATGTAAGGCATGAGGTCTTACTCTTTTGGTCCCTAAAATAAATAGTTTTGTTTTTCATATTAGTTTTCTAAAAAATGATCAAAAAATATCATAATTACCAAACTCACCCGTGCTTTTTCTCTTGAGAAAAAATCAGCTTTTTTATGAGCTTGAAGCTGTAAATCTGGAGACTTTTCCAAGTACGAAACCTCATTTCCACGATGTCGTAAATTCCACATTTTTGCACAATTTATCTCCTAGATCGAACACCCCCCCCCCAATTTTGGCATAATCATTTTCGCATTCCCGAATCTACAATCAAATAGAGGTCTGAATTGGTTGTCAAGGTTGTTGGACGATAGACACAAAGTGTTATGTGATTTTGATGGCGTTTCAGTTCTTCGTAGGTGTGTTGTCGATAAAGGATCCACCATTGGTGGACCGACAAATGAAATGTATACTTAGTGTTGACCACATGGGTCTAACTATGGTGGGAATTGGGGTGGGTGGGGGAAGGACTTGAGGTCAGTGTAATGGAAGAGGGCATTAAAAGAGAGGGTAATGATTTAGGAAAAGAGGTCGCGAACGGTTGAGGGTGGGGATTGCTTGTCATGAGTTCCAGGCGATAGTGATCACAAATGTTGAGAGGGGTAGAGGGTAGGGTTGTAAACGAGCCAAGCCCGAGCTAGCTAAGGCTCGAGCTTGGCTCGTCTTAACTTTAGAAAGCTCGAGCTCGAACTCCGCTCGTTTGTAGTTTTATTTCTATAGCTCGAGCTCGGCTTGTTAGAAAGTTTTCAAGTTCGAGCTCAGCTAGTTTATCTTATTTAATTTTTATTTTTATAATTATTTTATATTATTATAAGAATATATATTATAAAATTAATTTTATCATAATTTTATATATAATAATATTATATACAAAAATATATATCTAATATGCTTAAAAATTATATAAGCAAAAAATTCGTTTAGGCTCGCAAGCTGGTTCGAGCTCATTTAGTAAACTAGTAATATGAGTTCGAGCTCGGCTTAAGCACGTTTAAGCTAGGCTCAATGTGAGTTTTTTTTTGATACGATCTCAAGTAGCTTACGAGCTTACTAGACTCGTTTACACTTCTAGTGAAGGGTTTTAATATATTTTTCAAGGTTTTATATAAAATTTTAATATCGTGTAATATTTAGGGTGAAAACGGTAAACTTTACATGTGCTTTAACAAACATTCATTCAAAAAGACAAAAAAGATGATGACTAAGTAAACAACAAGGACCACAAGAAGCAACTTTTGAAGAAAATAGTAAAATGAAACGATAAAATTTTGACTTAGAACAAAGACCTCCGTGCAACATACTCTTAAAAGATCAAATATCTTGGATAAATTCCTCCATATTTATACTTTATATTAGAAGAACAAGCAAAACAAAAACAAACCACTCTTTTTTAATCTTAAAATAGCTTAAAAATAAAAAATAAAAGGTTCAAATATAATGGTGTTTCTCACTTTTCTCTTCTAAAATTCAACATATATATACAATGTCACACCCCGTTGACGGGTCCGGCTGTAACCGACTGATATTAAAACAATGCAGCCGAAAATAAACATTACTTAATTAATTTTGCATCCAATCATTCATTGCCTACATGGCCTTCATAATAATACAAATACTAGTTAAATGTTGTTTAATCCCAAATACATAAATATAAGTAAATTGTCTCAAATGATATCAATTTGATAGGGTGGTGGCTAAACTCTAATTGTCTGACTAAGTCAACTGCTATCCATGATCATTTGGTAAAATCATTCTTCTATTGAAATACTCACTCAAAATACATCAACACAATGCTGGTGAGCTCATAAATTTAAGACACAAGACATACACAATTCATAAATAAGTTAGCAATAGTATTGGTGCACAAAAGAAAGTATCACAATCAAACCTGGACCCGGGTGACCCTCCCGAGTGCTAGAACATCCCCTAATCCATACCTCTTATTGTTATGAGCTTAAGTGTGCCACGCTAAGCACATATAATCTGCACTAATTTTTGACATAATGATTATAAATCTTAATGGGGGGATTCCCTGTCCTAATGGCCCATTGTGTGCGGGGGATTCCTCAAATAGTATTATCTACAAACTACGTGGCTCCCAATGGAGTTAATGATTGTGCTCACGTTCGAGGACAAGAGCAGTAACCATTGCACCATAAAAATGATTTGAAAGAGTGTGTATTCAACCCCAAAATAGTTAAAGTATAAAAGGGTTTATGAGACTCACCTTAGCTTGTTTCTGAAGTAAGTGTTCGTGGTCTAGAGAGCTACCGACCAGCAAGGTTCCTAAATTCATTTTATAAATATTAGATTCATTTCAATCAGTTATCTAAGCCCAACCCCTCTAGTTTAGGTTTATCCTACACGATTAGGTGATTTACATTACATGTGTGTAATTTGGTTCAAATCTTGAAGTTTGAGGTCTTGATTTGGCTTTTGATTATAATTGGGTTATTAAATTATGATTTCAGATTATAATAATGTTTATAACTAATATTTGGTTCCAAAACAGTAAATTTTAATTTGTTGGCAAGATTGGTCCCTCAACTTTGCCAAATTGACAATTTTGACCCTTATGTTTGGAATTTTTGCACTTTAATTATTTATGATGTATTTTAATGTTTCAAGTGGATTAAGCTACTATAGTAAGTTAGTTTTTATGCCATTAGATCTTTCCTAACGGGATCAAGAGTTTGTTTTCGGTTTAGGCGTTTTATGGAGTTACGTTTAGAGGTTTCTTACTTGGATTCGTTGAGTGGTCCATATGATGGTTTATAATTAAATTGGGAATTATTTAGCTCCTGGAATGTAAATGTTGTGGCCATAAGGTTGGTGCTTTGGTCATTTTATATTTAAACGTGGATCGAGTCGCGTTTCGGGTGTGCTTTATAATGTATTTGTAAGTTTAATGATTTTATTAACTTTTTAAGTTGACTCTAAGCTTGTGGGTCATAATCTACTGTAGTTATTAGTTTTACTAGTTAAAGGTTTTTGTAAATGTGTTTATTATTTTTCTTTCTAGTAAGACGTTAGTTTACTTAAATTAACGGTAAATTTTGTATAAATTCATAGACAATTCCATAAATGTTAATATTTGATTTTTAGCTTACTTTTGTCATACTAGGCCATTAGCTACTGGAGTTCCATGTATTAAGTTGTTTTTGTTGGTTTTAGTGTTTTAACGCTTAAGGTTCGGTCTTTAACGGGTTTTTGGGTTCGGGTCCTCTTTGGTCACAATTTGGTCACATAATGATTTAATATACTTAGAATAAGCTTTTGGTTTTGGAGATTTTGTGGTTTTAGCTTCAGGTCTCGTTATTTTTTACCATTTCAGCATGATTAACTTTTATATTTTTGTTTACCAAGCAAACAAGCTCTATATTAAAGAAATTAAATTTTTAGGCATTTATTATCATCATGAGCCTACTATAATTTTGTACATTCAGATTTTATGCATATTTGGTATTTTCGTTAAGTCTATCGGTTAGTTTCGTTAAGTGTCTGTTAAGTCCCGGTTTTGGATTTCTAAATGTTTTAGTCTGATTTTTCTCCTCCCAAATACTTTAATATCATAAGTAACTACTAATCAACCCCATAATTACAGTAACTTAGATCCCTAACCTATTTCTTTTATTTGCCTCAAAATCATATATTATTAAGTTTTTGTATAATTTATAAAATGTGAATTACGTAGGCTTAGATTGTGAAACTTTATTTTAAACTTAAGATAGTCTCTAATAACTTCCAGAAATATTTAGATTAAAATTTTTGGACTTAGATATCACACTTTTATTTTTTGCAAAAACCTGGTTTTCGGGCGTGCCATTTTTACTAAAATCGTGCTTGTGAGCAAAAGGAGTTTTGAGAAAGCTTGCGTATCTTTTACTTACTGAAAAATGAAGTGTTTTAAAGTTTCACAAGGTGTTGGGAGTGTCATGGGGTTGGTTGTGTCACTAACGTGATGAAACGCGATATTTTACGCGTTTCGGGTAGTAACGGGTTACCTTGTTGTGTGAGGTGGGTGAGATGAGAGTGTGGGCTGCTGGAATGGACTTGGATTGATGAAAGAAGGCTGCCCAAAAAAGTGGGTTAGTTCCGGTTATAAGTTGAATGAAAAAGGGAAGATTTGAACTTGAAGGAGTATGTGTGTGTTCATGTGTTGTTACCTTAATTTGTGGATGAATATGGTTGCTTGCATGGGGTCGATGTTGAAAGGGTTCCAAGTGCTGAAATTGTGCGTTCTTGAGAGTCCTTGAAGGCTTAGGATGATAAGAAGTTGAGGTTGTTTCAAAGTGAAGGTGGTGTGGAGAGTTGGGAAGGTTGAGAGAATATGTTGTGGTAAGAATGGAAGGTGAGGGTGGTGTGGTTGTGATGTTCCGGCCGAGAAGGAGAGAGAGGAGAGGAAGATTGGGAGGATAATTTCTTGGGTGTGGTAAGATCTTGCTTGGTATTTGTGAGATATTGGTCAAGTGTGCAAGTTATCAAGACTTGTATGGGTACACTATGTGGGGATTTGGTGGTTTGGGTGGTGACAAGAATTGACCAAATTCTCTTTTTCTTTTAAAAAATGATATGTATTTATATGTATGTGTGTATATACCGTATGGTGTGTGTGTGTGTGTACCGTAAGAGGTGTGTGTGTGTGTGTCGAATGGGTGTGTGTGTGTGTAACGGGTGTGTGTGTATTCATAGGTATGCATGCATGGGTATACGCAAATATATATATATATATATATATATGTATATATATATATGTATATATATATATATGTATGTATATATATATATGTATGTATATATATATATATATGTATGTATATATATATGTATGTATATATATGTATGTATGTATATATATATGTATGTATATATATGTATGTATGTATATATATATATGTATGTATGTATGTATATATATATATGTATGTATATATATATATATGTATGTATGTATATATGTATGTATATATATGTATGTATATATATGTATGTATGTATATTTGAGTGTGTGTCGAGATGTATATATATGTATACTATGTATGCCGTGGGTGTGTGTGTGTGTATATTGTGAGTGGAACAAACTATTTTATTATATTTTATTAGATGTAATGTTATTTTTAATTTTTATTATTAGGGTGCAAATATTAGGTGGATTTATTGTTTAGTTTTATAATTGTTATTATTATTTTATATATAGTTTATGTCTTGCAAGAGTTTTTATATTTATTTAGGGTTGAGGCTTAATAATATATAAATTTTTATTTATTGATGAACACTTAGTTTTAGTATTTCCCGCAATTGGGTTCATATATTTTCGTCAAATAATGTTCGGTATTCGGTTGCGTTTATTTTGTTTCCTAATTATTTTAAATCTATATTGCTAAGTTTTAAGTTCCATCTGTAATCATCTATCGTTTACAAGTCTAATTGATACATAATTCCGCTAGGGCATCAGACCTAAAGCCCACTAATGTCGGTAGTTCACGAACAATACCATAGCATGGCCCAATGGCCCATTAGGGTTTTGTGGGTCAAGCCCAGTTAACACCGTGGCCCAATGACCGGTTTAAAGTTTGATGGGCCTAAGCCCATTATGGTGTGTGTGTGTGTATCTACGTTTCAAAGTTTAACCTTGTTGGGCCCATTTCATGGGCTTCCGATGTGATTGTTGTGTGTCCGGTTAAGGTTTCTAAAAAAAATATTTCTAAGCTCAAAATCAGAGTTGTCACATACAACAAACTAATTTGATTGCTCATTTATGCATAGACTACATGTGTCATGAAAATTGGGCGTGAAAGAAGTGTGTGCCTCATGCACATGGTGACGCCACTCCCCCAACCTGTAAGCCGAGCATGACTGATCCACGCATCTACTCACTCACAAGATGAATCCAAACAACCCTTTCAGTTGGGATCCACCCCGTTTTGGTACTGTCAATCAGGGGTGTGTTTTTTTACCCGAACCCAATTAAGGACCAACCTGAGCAACCCAATCCGATTTATCACATTAAACCGAAACCCAATATTTATAAATGGTTTGGTATTCGAGTTACTTTTGTGAGAATCAGGTCAATCCAATTAACCCGAATCTTAGTTTTTTTTAGAAAAATTAATATTTTTATGTCTGTGTATAATTATGTGTGTTTTATGCTAGTGTTTACATATTTGAAAATCATGATTTTCAAAATTTTATATTTCATTGTTGCGGTTCAATTAATCAATTTCATAGTATGAACTTTGAGAATAAACAAAACATAATGTCCTTGAACATTTGAATATGCAGAAGATTTCGGATCAAAACAGTAAATAAAATACTACATTGATAACGCATGCCGAATCTCATACATGTATGTTGATTACGTACTACTTACACAAACATGTAAGATAACAATTAAAAGCTATTAGGTTTAGCCTGAACCCAATTACCGATTAACCCAACTTGAAAATCAAAACCCAAAAACTAATTAAATATTATTTGTTTGGTTTGGTCTTCAGGTTGTTTTCTACACCTAATGACATTTCTACAAGGAACCCGAAACCCGATTAAAACATCCGAATGACATTTCTACAATCAACCTCCAAATAATCCCTTCGCTAAATCTATATATAATCCGAACTTATCTCTAACCAACCCATGACTCAACAAAACAAACAAAATAAAAAAGAAAAGTCTGACATGTTAATGCGTATAAAAAATTAACTTGAAGAGAAACAAGAAGAGGAACGATTTAAAAGTTCACACATCTAACATCAATCATTTAACATTTAATAGGATTGAAACGTGAAATTGCAAGGAGATGAAGTAGAGTATTAAAGAAAAATATAGACTATGGTAATATTTTGTTTTTATTATGAATTATTGCCGTACAAGTGGATGAACTCTTTGTCAAACTTGTAGATAAGTTTACTATACTACTATCTACCAAATAGTTTTACTTCTCTACCAAAATAATTGATCTTTGTAGTATAATTACCACATCAATGTAGATAAGAAGTGCACCTCTTGTATACACTTTCATAAGCTATACATTTCTCTTCTTTTTGCTTTTGTAATTCTCTTTAAAGTTCTTAAGCTATAACACTAATCTTGTGTTAATTATTGTGATATTATAACACGTTATCAACACGAGAGTTCTTAAACTCTAATCAAGAAAATCAATAAAACACAAAGTCATCCATTAATCAAGGTAAGGGCTTTATTAAATAATAATCTATAATATATTATATTGAGAAGGTAACTAAGATAAATAAAGTAAGCATAAAAGATAAATAAAGTAAGCATAAAGGAGATTTTATCATGGACATCTTGATAACCATAAAACTACTAACAAACTAACTTCAATTTATGCATCTAAGTTTTGATTATGCAACCAATATTTTCTTTTATGTCAACTAACTTTTACTTATGCATCTCACCTATTATTTATGCATTTAACTTTTAGTTATGCAACTAACATTTACTTATGCAACTAACATTTACTTATACATCTAACTTTTACTTAATCTTTAATTATATAACTAACATTTTCTTTTGTGTCAACTAACTTTTATACAACTAACACTTTTAATTATGTTTATTAACATTCATCCGTACTAATATCTTATTCTTATCCTAATTTTTTGTTCTTATTCTCTCTTGTTTTTTTATAAACTAAATTCATGTTTTATAACATAAAAATATCTGTTTTATTTTAAATTACTCTTGATATATGGTTACACACACACACACACGATGGTTATATAGCCGTTGTAAATGATTACATAGACGTTGCAAACGGTTATAATTTAAACTACAAGTGACCATTATCAATCTATTTCCGTCTACAATAAACATATTACCATTTTTTCTCAAGTTTATCCAAGACAATTTTTCAAAGATGATCCACTCTGTTTTAGTGCCGGAAACCATAATGCTTATTTTAATTTTTATCCCCATTGCTGAACTCACACCTAAAAAATTTAAACCTTTCTTGTTTTTGTATTTGCTTATAACTCTACTGCTTTATTGTATCGCAATGTTTATTGATATATATGGATTCTAATAATTATCTTACTTAATTCTTGTTTAGCAAACAAAAATGTTGATCATCGCAAAACTCGAACTTCCGGCTCTTAATATCACCGGAGATAAGTATATACCATGAACGGCGCATGTAAAACGGTACCTCAAATATGGGTGTTTTGAAAACGATAAGTGAGGGAAATAACTATCAAGAACATGACAAGGAAAAAACCGATGTCTTTCTCCACAAACACATTGATGAGATGTTACAATTTGAATATTCAGATTGTGAAAATCCATACGTTTTGTGAAAAGATTTAAAAAACATGTTTGATTATCAAAGAGAAGTTTTACTTCCTATTTCTAGAGATATATGAAACAATCTTAGGTTCCTAGATTTCAAAAAGATAAATGAGTATGCCTCTACTTTGTTTAGAACATCCTCGACCCTCATATTTTGCGAACAAAATGTTAACGAGGAAGATATGTTGCAGAAATCTTTCTCCGTATTTCATGCATTAAATATAAACTTGCAATAACAATATGGTTGAAAAAGTTTAAAAGATATTCTAATTTAAATTCATTCTCCTCGTAGCAGAGAAAAATAATGAGCTTTTGATTAAAAATCATCAAGCACGTATCACAGTATCATTAGCAATTTCAGAAGCAAATGTTGCTACTAAAAATGATACTAAAAACTCTGGAAAAATATGGGGATGTGGTCGTGATCGTGGTTTTTTTGATAAAAGTTATCCTAATGGTCACAACCATTGTTTCAAGGGTAATAATAATTACCGAGGTAACTTTTATAGTCGTGGACGTGGTAGTGGTCGTGGTCGAAATCAAAGAACAACTAGTTATCATGCTCCACAAAATAACAATTTTAACTAACACAAAGGAATGAAGCTGGTAGGTCCAAAAATAATGACACTTTCTGTTTTAGATGTGGTAGCACAAAGCACTGGTTAAAGGCTTGTCGTACAGCTCCATATTTATATGAACTATACCAAGTCTATCTTAAAAAAATAGAAGAAAATGAACTATATTGATAATTTTGATAATCTCAATATTGATTTGAACACTACAAACTTTGACATAGAACTCTGAAACAAATGTTGCTTGACCACAATAGTTATATGCAATAATTAAGTGTTTTTCTATTTTTAATTGTATATTTTTTTTATGTAATTTTTTTTCTCTTAAATAAAGTTCTTGTTAAAATATAATAATTTCTTCATTATTCACTTATTATTTTTCTTTATACTTTCAAGATTAAAATAAAAATAACTAGAGCGCAAGATCAAACAAATAAAGCAGATATATGTATAGCGAATAGTGAAATCACACACTATACTTAGATTTAAAAACTATTTTTATGAACTTAAACCGAGATAAGGAATCATTAATATAATATCAAGCCCTACAGACTTGATCAAAAGGAGTGGAAAAGACTAATTTAGCGTTACCAAATTATACAAAGCTTATAATAGAAAATGCTTTATATTTCATAAAATCAACAAGAAATCTGTTAAGTTTTAAAAACATATATCATAACGGATATGATACTCAGTTAAAGACTGTTAATAATTAAAAAAATTATATAGTATAAGAAAATATAAGATATTAGAAAAACTGGCAATGTTTTAGTATGATTTACATTTTACAAATATTAATGTGCCTTAGGCATATATGACAGTTAAAGAAAAATTTGATGATCCTGAAAGACTTAACTTGTGACAAGACAGATTAAGCCATCTAGGATCTACAATGATGAGAAGAATAATTGATAGACGCGTCAAGTAGATGACATCATGTCTCTTTGTTACCAACTCGTAATGTAGCATTTGCTAAATTTATTGCACAAATTATTAAATTATGGATACATTTTCCTGATTACACTGTTAAAAAGGTGAGACTTGATAATGCTAGTGAATTCACATCACATGCTTTTAATGATTATTGCATGTCTGTAGTAATTATTGTTGAACACCCTGTTGCTCATGTACACCCACATAATGGCTTAGCTGAGTCGTTAATCAAACGTTTACAATTAATAGCTACACCATTAATAATGAGAACCAAACTCTCTGTGTCTATTTGAGGTCATTCAATTCTTAATGTTGAATCATTAATTTGTATGAGACCAAGTGCAAGTCATAAATACTCTCCATTACAACTTTTTTCTCACAATGAACCAAACATTTCCTAGCTTAGAATTTTTTGTTATGTTGTGTATGTCCCATTTGCACCACCACAACACATAAAAATGGATCCTCAAATAAAGTTAGGATTATATGTTGGATATGAATTAGCTTTAATCATAAGATATATCAAACCTTTAACAGGTGATGTATTTACAACACTTTTTGCTGATTATCGATTTAACAAGTCAGTTTTCCTGACATTAGGGGGAGAAAAGAAAAAACAAGAAATTATTGTCACATGCTATATTTATTCATTATTGTATTTTGATCCAATGACTAAACAATGTGAGACAAAGGTTCAAAAGATAATACACCTGCAAGAAATTGTAAATCAATTATCGGATGCATTTACTGATGCAACCAGAATTACTAAATCTCATATACCAGTTGCTAATACTCCAACTCGAGTTGAGATTACAAATAAGCAAATAGATAACACAATGGATCATGAATCTCAGAGACGTTTGAAACGCGAAAGACCAATAGTTTCCAAGAATAAAAAAACCTCAAAAAATAAAAACTCTTGAAAAGAAAGTTGAATATAAAGTGTGAATAATCTGAATACAATGCTAAATACCAAAACCTATCATGAGAAGAATTTGGATGAAAATAACAAATAAATGTCAATTTACTATGGTCACGCACTGTCTTATGGAATTGAGATAAAATGATAAGTATTGATAAAATATTTTCTTATTCTATAACAAGTTACATCATGAGTGTAGATAATGATCCTGAACCCAAATCAGTTAATGACCGTCAAAATAAACATGATTGGGATAAATGAAAATGAGCTATGTAAGCTGAATTAGATTCACTTAACAAACGAAAGATTTTTAGACATATTGTTATTACACCAAAGGTCGTAAAGCTTGTAGGGTATAAATGGGTTTTTGTATGAAAACGAAATGAGAAAATTAAAGTTACAAGGTATAAAACTAAACTTGTAATTCAAAGTTTTTCACAAAGGCCGGTGATTGATTATGAAAAAACATATTCCACTATTATGGACGCAATAAACTTTAGATATTTAATCAGCTTAGCAGTTTATAAAAATTTAAAGATGCGTCTTATGAACTTTGTCACAGCTTATTTGTATGGATCACTAGATAGTGACATCTATATAAAAATTTCTGAAGGTTTTAAACTCCACGAAACATTAAGCTTAAAGCCTAAGAAAATGATTCTATTAAATTACAAAGATCCTTATATGGACTCAAACAATCTGGGAACAATATGATACAATCATTTAAGTGATTATTTGACAAGTAAATGATGCACAAATAACCTTATTTGTTCATACGTCTTCATTAAGAAGACAAAATCAGGATATGTGATTATAGTTGTGTATGTTGGTGATCTAAATATAATTGGAACGTAAAAAAAAAAATTAATGACACATTTGCTCTTTTAAAGAAAAATTTTAAAATGTAAGACTTTGAAAAAAAAAACAAATATTGTCTTGGTTTCAAATTAACATATGCATAATGGAATACTTGTAAATCAATCAACTTATACTGAGAAACTCTTAAAAAGTTTCAATATGAACAAACAAATCTTTTAAACACCACGATAGTTGTTAAATCACTCAATGTTAACAATGACCCATTTCGCACTTGCGAAGATAATGAAAAAGTTCTTGGTCCAGAGATATTATATCTCAATGCAATTAAAACTCTTATTTATTTTACTAACTGTACGAGACCTGACATTTTCTTGTTTTATTCTAATAATTCAAAAGAATGGTTGGTTATGCCAACCACAGGTTATTTATTTGATCTCTATAAAGCAAAATCTCAAACTGGATATATATTTAAGAACGAAGAAACTGCGATTTTATGACGTTCTTAGAAACAAATACTTGTTGCAACATTCTCAAATTATGCTAAAGTCATTGCACTACATGTAGCTTCAAGAGAATATGTATGATTAAGATCACACAACTTATATTAACTTCTTGTGGGCCGGATAAAAATAGAAATGCAACACCAATCTATGAAAATAATGTAGCTTGTGTCTCACAAATAAAAGAAGGGTATATCAAAAGTAACAGAACAAAACATATACCACTAAGATTCTTTTCATACACTCAAGACCTTATTAAAGATAAACAAGTTGAAATAAGCTACGTTCAATTTAACAACAATTCAACTGATCTTTTCACAAAGGCACTCCGTATAACAACTTTCATAAAACATGTTTATGATATTGGCATGTGGCACATACATACAATCATGTTTATGATATTGGCATGCGACACGTACATACAATGTGATGATCTACACAAGACAATTTGAGGGGGAGTTATAAGTCGCACTTTTTTTTTCTTAACTAAGTTTTTTTTTTCATTGGGTTTTCTTTGACAAGGTTTTTAATGAGGCGGTACTTAGACTCTTGAAGTTTGAAAAGTGTCATCCAGAAAGGAGTATTATGAATTATTACCATAACAAGTGGATGAATTCTTTGTCAAACTTATAACTAAGTTAACTATGCTACTTATCTATCAAATAGTTTTACTTGTTTATCAAAATGATTAATCTTTATAGTATAAATATCACATCAATGTAAATGAAAAGATGCACATTTTGTATACACTTTTATAAGTTACACATTTCTCTTCTTCTTGCTCCTACAATTATCTTTAAAGTTCTTAAGCTATAACACTAATCTTGTGTTAATTATTATGATATTGTAACAATTTTTTGTAAATTTATTTTTTATTTAATGTTTTAAGAAATTAATATGATATCAATTCTTTAATCACATTACTTTTATTAAATAAATTAATTTTTTAAAATTAATTGATAAATAATTTTTAAAAAAATTATGAATATTATGAATTATTACCATAGAAAATGGATGAACTCTTTGTCAAACTTGTAGATAAGTTTACTATACTAAATAGTTTCACTTGTCTACCAAAATGATTAATCTTTGTAGTATAAATACCACCTCAATGTAGAGGAGAAGATGCACCTCTTGTATACACTTTCATAAGTTATACATTTCTCTTCTTCTTGCTCTTGCAATTCTTTTTAAAGTTCTTAAGGTTATAACACTAATCTTGTGTTAATTATTGTGATATTATAACACGTTATCAGCACAAGAGCTCTTAAACTCTAATCAAGAAGATCAATAAAGCACAAAGTCATCGGTAAGGACTTCATTAAGTAATAATATATAATATCTTATATTGAGAAGATAACTAAGATAAATAAAATAAGCATAAAGAAGATCTTATTATGGACATCTTGATAACCATGTGACTATTAATAAACTAACTTTTATTTATGCATCTAACCTTTGATTATGCAGCTAACATTTTATTTTATGTCAACTAACTTTTACTTATGCATCTAACCTATTATTTATGCATCTAACTTTTACTTATGCAATTAATATTTACTTATGCATCTAACTTTTACTTAATCTTTAGTTATACAAATAACATTTTGATTATGTTTGTTCGAATTAACCTCTTATTCTAACTTGTTCTTATTCTTTTTTGTTTTTATAAACTAAATTCATGTTTTTATAATATAATATTATACTTATCTATTTTATTTAAAATTGTTGTCGATATATACACACACGACGGTTATTAGCCGTTATAAACGGTTATATAGCCGTTGTACATAACCGTTACAAACGGTTATAATTTTAAACTATAAATTGACCACTATCAACCTATTTTTAATAAGCAGATTATCTCCTCTCAAGTTTATCCAAGGCAATTTTTCAAAGATGATACACCCGGTTTTAGTACTGGCAACCATAATGCTCATTTTAATTGTTTTTCACATTGCTGAACTACCACCTGAAGAATTTAAACTTTTCTTATTTCTATATTTGTTTATAGCTCTACCGTTTTATTGTATCGCAATACTTATTAATATATATGAATTCTAATAATTATCTTACTATTTGCTTAATTCTTGCTTAGCAAACAAAAATGTCGAACATTGCGAAAATCGAATTCCCAGCTCTTAATATCAATGGAGAAAACTATATGCCGTGGACGGCTCATGTAAAAAGACATCTTAAATCCATGGGTGTCTTAGAAACTATACAAGAGGGAAATTCTTGCTCGGAACAAAACAAAGCAAAAGCTGATGTCTTTCTGCATAAGCATATTGATGAAATGTTACAGTTTGAATATTCAAATTGTGAAGATCCATATATTTTATGGAAAGATTTAAAAAGCAGATTTGATCACCAAAGGGAAGTTCTACTTCCCACTGCTAGAGATGAATGAAACAATCTCAGGTTCCAGGATTTCAAAAAGGTAAACGAGTACACCTCTGCTTTGTTCAGGATATGCTCGACCCTCGGATTCTGCGGACAAAATGTTACCGAGGAAGATATGTTGGAGAAAACTTTCTCCACATTTCATGCATCAAATATAAACTTGCAACAACAATATAGGTTGCAAAAGTTTAAAAGATATTCTGATTTAAATTCATTTCTCCTCATAGCAGAAAAAAATAATAAGCTTTTGATGAAAAATCATCAAGCTCGTCCCACGGGATCATTAGCAATTCCAGAGGTAAATGTTGCTACTAAAAACTCTGGAAGAAAGTGGTGACGAGGTCGTGGTCTTGGTTCTGTTTATAAAAGTTACCCTAATGGTCGCAACCATTCTTTCAAGGGTAATTATAATTACCGAGGTAACTTTTATAGTCGTGGACGTGGACGTGGTCGTGGTCGTGGCCGTGGATATGGCCGTGATAAAAATCAAAGAACAATCGATTATCACGCTCAAATAACAATTTTAACCAACACAAAGAGAATGAAGCTGGTAGGTCACTTCCTGTTTTAGATGTGGTAGCACAAACCACTGGTCAAAGGCTTGTCGCACAGCTCCACATTTATGTGAGCTATACCAAGCCTCTCTTAAAAGGAAAGAGAAGGAAGTGAACCATGTTGATAATTTTGATAATCTCAACGTTGAGTTGAACACTGCAGATTTTGACATAGAACTCTGAAACACATGTTGCTTAACCACAATAGTTATATGCAACAATTAAATGTTTTCCTATCTTTAATTATGTATTTTTCTTCATGTAATGTTTTCTTTCGATTAAATAAAGTTCTTGTTAAAATATAACAATATCATCGTTATTCACTTATTATTTTTTTTATACTTTCAAGATTAAAATGAACATCGTTGGAGCGCAAGATCAAACAAATGAAGCAGATATATGTATAGCGGATAATGGAGCCACACACACTATACTTAGATCTAAGAAATATTTTTGTAAACTTAAACCAACAAAAGGAATCGTTAATAGGTCTACAGACCTGATAGAAGGAGTGGAAAAAGTTAATTTAGCATTACCAAATGGTACAAAACTTATAATAGAAAATGCTTTATTTTCTCCAAAATCAACAAGAAATCTGTTGAGTTTTAAAAACATATATCATAACGGATATAATACTCAGTCAAGGACCGTTGATAGTAAAAAATATTTGCATATCATAAGCAAAGATCAGATATTAGAAAAACTGCCAATGCTTCAGTCTGGTTTACATTATACACATATTAATGTGTCTTAGGCATATATCGCAGTTAAAGAAAAATTTTGTGATCCTGAAACACTTAACAACTTATGGCATGACAGATTAAGCCATTCAGGATCTACTATGATAAGAAAAATAATTGAAAACACTCATGGGCATCCATTGAAATATCAAAAGATCCCACAATCGAATAAAATTCCTTTGTGTATATCTTGTTCTCTTGAGAAATTTATTACAAGGCCTTCGCCTGTGAAAATTGAAAAGGAATCACCTCTGTTTCTTGAAAAAATTCAAGAAGACATATGTGGGTCAATTCATCCACCATATGGACCATTTAGATACTTTATGGTTTTGTTAGACGCGTAAGTAGATGGTCTCATGTCTCTTTGTTATCAACTCGTAATGTAGCATTTGTGAAATTTCTTGCACAAATTATCAAATTACGAGCACATTGTCCTGATTATACTATTAAAAGGTGAGACTTGATAATGCTAGTGAATTCACATCACATGCCTTTAATGATTATTGCATGTCTGTAGGAATTATTGTTGAACACCCTGTTGCTCATGTACACACACAAA
The DNA here is from genome assembly GCA_025506505.1 of Flaveria sonorensis. Classification (NCBI taxonomy): domain Eukaryota; kingdom Viridiplantae; phylum Streptophyta; class Magnoliopsida; order Asterales; family Asteraceae; genus Flaveria; species Flaveria sonorensis. The sequence goes on along the minus strand of CM046423.1, from coordinate 11,238,111 downwards.
ATGGCTTAGCTGAGTCGTTAATCAAACGTCTACAACTAATAGCTAGACCATTAATAATGAGGACAAAACTCCCTGTGTCTATTTGGGGTCATGCAATTCTTCATGCTGGATCACTAATTCGTGTGAGACCTTAGAATTTTTCTGGCTTACAACTTGTTTCTGGCAACGAGCCAAACATTTCCCACCTTAGAATTTTTGGGTGTGCTGTGTATGTCCTTATTGCACCACCACAACGTATAAAAATGGGTCCTCAAAGAAGGTTGGGAGGATATGAATCTGCTTCCATCATAAGATATCTTGAACCTTTAACGGGTGATGTATTTACAGCACGTTTTGCTGATTGTCACTTTAACGAGTTGGTTTTCCCGGCATTAAGGGGAGAAAAGAAAAAACAAGAAAATGATATCTCCTTCGTTATTGTATCTTGATCCAATAACTAAACAATGTGAGACATAGGTTCAAAAGATAATACACTTACAAGAAATTGCAAATCAATTACCTGATGCATTTACTGATACAAACAGAGTTACTAAATCTTATATACCAGCTGCTAATGCTCCAGCTCGAGTTGAGATTCCAAATAAGCAAATAGATAAAACAATGGCTCATGAATCTCAGAGACGTTTGAAACGAGGGAGACCAATCGGTTCCAAGGATAAAAATCCTCGAAAAAGAAAAACTCCCGAAAAGGAAGTTGACAATAAAGTGAAAGATCTTGATGCAACGCTAAGTACCAAAACCTCTCATGAGGAGGATTTGGATGAAAATAACAAAGAAATGTCAATTAACTATAGTCACACACATATCTTATGGAATCGAGATGAAATGGAAGGCATTGATGAAATATTTTCTTATTCCGTAGCAAGTGACATCATGAGTGGAGATAATGATCCTCAACCAAAATCAGTTAGTGACTGTCAAAATAGACATGATTGGGATAAATGGAAAGAAGCTATGCAAGCTGAATTAGATTCACTTAACAAACGAAAGGTCATTGGACCTATTGTTATTACTCCGATGGTCGTAAAGCCTATAGGGTATAAATGGGTTTTTGTACGAAAACGAATGAGAAAAATGAAGTTACAAGGTATAAAGCTAGACTTGTAGCTCAAGGTTTTTCACAAAGGCCAGGGATTGATTATGAGGAAGCATACTCCCCTGTTATGGATGCAATAACCTTTAGATACTTAATCGGCTTAGCAGTCTCTAGAAATTTAGAGATGCATCTTATGGATGTTGTCACATCTTACTTGTATGGATCACAGGATAATGACATCTATATGAAAATTCCTGAAGGTTTCAAGTTCCCCGAATCATTAAACTCAAAACCTAAGAAAATGTATTCCATCAAATTACAAAGATCCTTGTATGGACTCAAACAATTTGGAAGGATGTGGTATAATCGTTTGAGTGATTATTTGACAAGTAAAGGATACACAAGTAACCTTATTTGTCCATGCGTCTTCTTTAAGAATACAACATCAGAATATTATGTGATCATAGCTGTGTATGTTGATGATCTAAATATAATTGGGACGCAAAAGAAAATTAACGAAGCAACTGCTCTTTTAAAGAAAGAATTTGAAATAAAAGACCTTGGAAAAACTAAATATTGTTTTGGTTTGCTGATTAAGCATATGCATAATGGAATACTAGTACATCAGTCGACTTATACTAAGAAACTCTTAAAGCGTTTCAATATGGACAAAGCAAATCCTTTAAGCACACCGATGGTTGTTAGATCATTCAATGTTGATAATGATCCATTTCGTCCTTGCAAAGATAATGAAGAGGTTCTTGGTCCAGAGATACCATATCTCAGTGCAATTGAAGCTCTTATGTATCTTACTAACTGTATGAGACCTGACATTTCTTTTGCAGTTAATTTGTTAGCAAGATTTAGTTCAGCCCCTACTAAAAGGCACTGGAATGGGATTAAACATATTTTTCGAAATCTTCGAGGTACTATTGACTTAGGCTTGTTTTATCCTAATTATTCAAAAGAAGGGTTGGTTGGTTATGCAGATACAGGTTATTTATCTGATCCCCATAAAACAAAATCTCAAACTGGATACATATTTAAGAATGGAGGAACTGCGATTTCATGGCGTTCTCAGAAACAAACACTCGTTCGGACATCCTCAAATTATGCTGAAGTCATTGCACTACATGAAGCTTCAAGAGAATGTGTATGGTTAAGATCTATGACACAACTTATATTAACTTCTTGTGGATTGGAGAAAGATAGAAATGCAAATAAAGATAATACAGCTTGTCTCACAAATGAAAAAGGGGTATATAAAAAATGACAGAACAAAACATATACCACCAAGATTCTTTTCATACACTCAAGACCTTATTAAAGATAAACAAGTTGAAATGAGATACATTCAATCTAACAATAACTCAGCTGATCTTTTCACAAAGGCACTTCCAAAAACAACTTTCAGAAAACATGTTTATGTATTGGCATGCAACACGTACACACAATGTGATGATCTACAAAAGACAATTTGAGGGGGAGTTATAAGTTGTACTTTTTTTTCCTTGGCTAAAATTTTTTCCCACTGGGTTTTTCTTTAGCAAGGTTTTTAATGAGGCAGTACTTAAACTCTTAAAGTTTGAAAAGTGTTATCCTAAGGGGAGTATTATGAATTATTACTAGCAAGTGGATGAACTCTTTGTCAAACTTGTAGATAAGTTTACTATGCTAAATAGTTTCACTTGTCTACTTGATCTTTATAGTATAAATATCACCTCAATGTAGAGGAAAATATACACCTTTTGTATACGCTTTTATAAGTTATACATTTCTCTTCTTCTTGCTCTTGCAATTCTCTTTAAAGTTCTTAAGGTTATAACACTAATCTTGTGTTAATTATTATAATATTATAACAATAAACAACTCACTTGCTAGATATACCTCAATAGTGAGCGGTGAGTGAGGTGACACTTACATCTAAAAAGAACCACTCATACTCACTAACCATACCCCATGGCCCATGCCTTAGTACATCCTTAGTACTATCTACATAAGGTAAACATACGAAACTAAAATATATATAAACAATTTAGTTTGATGGCTTTTATAAACTAAAGGATCATACATAAAACAAAATTCCCCTTTTAAATTTATTCTTTTATTATTTCATTCACACCTGCATTTACTAGATTAATGACCTCCCTTCCCCATAAAGCCAAATATTTTTCGTCAAAAATGGATGAAAAGAAACTATTAACATGAAAGTACTTTAAAACAGGCCTAGATAACACCAATTTGCCAAGTTATGCCACAACTAAACTCCAATCAACAAGCCAACAGCTTTACAAACTTAAAATACATAAGCAACCAACATTTAAAATTCAAAACATCACAACGACTATCTTAACTAATCGACAACCATATCCATATGAGAAAGGGTCGAACACTAAAATTCAGACGGTTCAAAACTGCCAACTAACTCAAGTCTTGAATATAACTCGAGAAATTTTGAAATTCAAGAAAACCTCCAACATTTTCAAAAAGTAAATACGGAAGCATACAAAGACACGTCACACTAAAAGGTAAATCAAGCATAGCAAAACCCTTTCTGTATAAGCAACTAACCTTTGAAGATATCCCACTGAGACTAGTTTGGTATATTATGAATCTGACACATCAGCATGCACACCCTCCTGACTGCGGTTGCTGTTGGGACCCACTAGCATTGCTGGACTTGAGATTTACATCAACCATGTCTTCTGGCTTTGTTGAAGATAAGGTCTCCATTCCTGGTAATGCAGAAGCTATTTTCCTAAATAAAGCCTGCAAATTTTCATCCATCACAAGTAAATCATTACTGTTTAGTCAAACATAAACAATACAGTTTGTCCTTCAATTGTGGAAAACACGAACATAACTTTAACCTCAAGTTGGAATTTACTGGCAATTTCGCAAGTACAAAACACACCTAAAACTTTCACAGAAAGTTTCAGATTTACTCGTTTCATCAGATACAATTTATGATATGACCATTATACCCTCATCAATCTCTATACTCTTCAAACTCTCTAATTACATAAATCCTTACATAGGAGAAGGGTATTATGTCAAAATTATAAAAAGGGTATAATTGACATCATGAGTATTTGTTGCCTATAAATGATATGATAGGGGATACATGAAATTATCTCAATTATTCTGAAAAAAGAACCTCACATGCAACTCGATCAAAGAAAAAGGATGCAGTTTTTTAATCAGATATGGTACTTTCTGAACTGCTTACGGAACATTTAGAAACTATAAAAACTAAAAAAATGGTAAACTAACACACCAAATATTATTCTAGTATTTACAGTTACCTTTATGTTGAAACCAGCCTTGGCACTGGTTTCAATGAACATAACATTGAAATCACGAGCTTTAGCTTCTCCTTCCTCTATGGAAACTTGCCTATGAAAAACATGAAGTCGATTAATAAAAAGGCTGACTTTTAAATTGAAACTAAAAATAACAATGTGTATTATTTTTCTTAGACGATATACATCAACAATATTAAAGAGAGAATCCTATTGAATAGATAAACATGTGATTGAGATAAACTTGCAATTTGTATTTTGAATTCAACAATATCCCTAGAGAGTAGGACATCAATGTACTATATAATCAAGTCTTTGTTAATGAAATTGGTCAAGGATTCAATACCTGATTACATGGTATCAGAGCTATCTGATTACCATTCCCGTTACCACCCCTTTTCTGCTTCTGCCCCTCCCTCATTCTTCCTACCCAACACTCATGGAATCCAAGCTACATCCGGCCATTGCCGTCACAAACATACGAAACTTCATCCCCTTCACCCTAGAGATGGAGAACGGACAGTACAATTCCTGGGCAGAACTGTTCCGCATACATTGCCCTGCCTGCTAAGTGAGCGATCATCTAGATCCCACAATCACCGCCCCACCCGCCCCTTCCTCCTCTAAAGAACAACCCTCCGACTCCATCCCCCCTTCTGAAAACACACCACCACCCACTTCTGACCCTGCCCTTTGGGCTAGGATCGATGCGATCGTCCTTCAATGGATCTACAGCACGATCTCAAATGACCTTTCTTCATACGATCCTCAAACCGAACTCCACGGCGGCTCAAGGATGGGTGGCTCTTGAGAATATTTTTCAAGACAACAAAAATACACGGGCGGTGTACCTAGAACATAAGTTCGTTACCACAGGACTTGACAACTACCCCAACATCTCCTCGCGCTGTCAAGCCTTAAAGATGCTCTCGAATCAACTTGCAAACGTCGGTGCACCGGTCAGCAATCAAAGACTTGTTCTTCAGCTAATTGCCGGCTTAAACGAGTCCTACGATGGAGTAGCAATAATGATACAACAAACCATTCCCTTACCTGAGTTCTACGAAGCACGGTCCAAACTTATTCTTTAAGAAACCCGCAAATCCAAACGGGCGGCCGCTCAAGCTCACGTCGCCTCGGCACCAAAATCACAACCCACTACCGACCCACGTCCACCTACGTACGACATCTCCCGGTCGCCACCCATAAGGGGACGCGGTCGTGGCCGCGACGGCCAGGCAGGGGCCGCTCTGGTGCCGGTGGTCGCGCTCGAGGATCATATTCCTCTCAGCCGTGGGCAAACTCCACTTCTTGGACACCCCCACCTTGGGCCAACCCCTCAAACCCGGGCCACTGGCAACCTTCCCCTACTAGTCCCTGGCCCACCTCATCTTATCCTCACAACTCGTCCACTACTTTTCCACCCTGCCCCTATCCAACAACCAGCCCACAGCCCCAGCCCAATGGACCGCCCCGCTCATCCGCCCCTGGAATCCTCGGCCCACGCCCAAACTAGGCTGCCTATGCTGCATCCGAGAGCAGTTACGTGCCAACCGACATAGAGCAAGCTCTCCACACTATGTCGCTAAATCCACCGGATCAGAATTGGTTTTTGGACTCGGGCGCCACAGCTCATATGACTCACTCCTCAGGCAACTTTTTGTCTTATGTCAATAAGGGTTCTTCACGGAATATAATTGTTGGTAATGGCTCACCACTTCCAATACGGGGTACGGGGCACCAAACCCTTTCACCACCTTTTCGACTTCATAACGTTTTACATGTGCCTCATATTATTAAAAATCTTATTTTTGTTCGTAAACTAACCACTGACAATAATATTACTATTGAATTTGACCCTTTTGGTTTCAACGTCAAGGACTTCCAGACGCGAACACCACTCCTCCGATGTAACAGCACCGGCAACTTATACCCCCTCCTCCATCCATCAACTATAACCTCCACTAATCCGACTGTTTCTGCTTCTATCACCCAAGACCTATGGCATCAACGTCTCGGCCATCCGGGATCGCCCACTTTAAATTCATTAAAACATTGTCTTTCTTTTGACTCATGTACTAAGACCTCTAAACAAGTTTGTTCTTGTGTTTTTAGCAAGCATATTAAATTACCTTTTACTTCTTCTAATTCTTTTACGTATTTGCCTTTCGATATAATTCATAGTGATTTATGGACATCACCCGTCCTAAGCTCTAGTGGTCACAACTATTACTTGTTATTTCTGGATGATAAAACAAATTTCTTGTGGACCTACCCATTGGCCACCAAATCTCAAGTCTACCCCACTTTCACAAAGTTTTATACATTTATCCAAACACAATTTAACACCCGCATAAAAACACTACAATGTGACAATGGCGGAGAATACAATAACTCCTACTTTCACACCTTTTGCAACACCCATGGCCTACAATTTCGATTCTCCTGCCCTCATACCTCCTCCCAAAATGGTAAAGCCAAAGGAAAAATCCGAACCATTAATAATATAATACGCACCCTTCTTTCCCAATCCTCCGTTCCTCTCCATTTTTGGCATCATGCCCTCCAATATGTCACCTACCTCCTCAACATTCTCCCTTCCAAACTCCTTCACAACCTCACTCCCACCCATCTCCTCTATAACTACACACCCTCCTACTTTAACATTCGAGTATTTGGGTGTCTTTGCTATCCCCTCCTACAATCTCCTCCTACCAATAAATTCACCTCCCGCTCAACCCCATGCGTCTTTCTCAGATTTCCCTCCACCACCGGGGATACAAATGCTACAACCTTTCAACCCGCCAAATCATAATCCCCGCCATGTCCTTTTTGATGAAACGATTTTCCCGTTTTCCACCCATCCACCACCCGCAACACCCTCTTCCAACTCCCCATCCTTCGATCTCCACCCCTCCCTTTGGCCGACCCAACCCTCCCCGGACCCAATTCCACCGACCCCTATTTCCCCTAACAACGCCCCCTTCCCCTCACCACCCTCCACCTCCACGGCACCACGGCACCATCACCTTCCCCCTCCCCCACAACACCCAACCTTTCCTCACCTATTCTAGACGCAACAAACAACCTCCACCATCATCTACAACCACCACTCCCACCTCTCCTTCGCCATCACCTACTCCTCAACCCACTCTTACCATTCACACTCGTAGCATGTCTGGAATCTCCAAACCAAAGCCCATATTCAACCTCAACTCTCTTACCACTCTCTCTCCTATCCCACGTAATCCTTTTGATGCCCTGCGTAACCCGGATTGGAACCGAGCCATGCATGATGAGTTCCGGGCTCTTATCGACAATAACACGTGGGAGTTAGTTCCTCGTGGTGCTCATATGAATATTGTACGTAGTATGTGGATATTTAAACATAAACTCAAATCCGACGGTTCTCTTGAGCGATACAAAGTTCGTTTGGTTTGCGATGGCAGGTCTCAACAGGTTGGCATTGATTGTGGCGAAACGTTCAGTCTGGTCGTCAAACCGGCAACCATCAGAACGGTTCTTACCCTAGCCTTGTTGCACGACTGGCCGATCCATCAATTAGAAATAAAGAATGCCTTCTTACATGGCCATTTATCCGAAACTGTGTACATGCACCAACCTCCAGGTTTTCGAGATAGAACTTGTCCCGGCGATGTTTGTCGTCTCAAGAAATCACTCTATGGTCTAAAGCAAGCCCCACAGGCCTGGTATCAACGTTTCGCCGACTATGTCTCCACTATTGGATTTCGACACAGCACGTGTGATCACTCTTTGTTTATTTACAAATCCAACAGTGACACTGCCTACTTACTATTGTATGTTGACGACATCCTACTAATCACTTCTTCGGATCCTCTACGACATGTGTTAATAAAGGATCTCGGCCCGTTAAGCTACTTTCTGGGAATCTTTGTTACTCGCCAACCAACTTCCCTACTTCTCTCTCAAGAAAATTATGCATCAGAGATATTACACCGAGCCGGTAATAATCTCCAACCCTGCTTGCACTCCCATCGATACGAAGGGTAAACTTAGAAAAGACGCGGGCGACTTATTACCAGACAACACTCAATACCGCCAACTAGCAGGAGCACTTCAATACCTCACCTTTACGAGACATGATATCTCCTACGCCGTTCAACAAATTTGCATGCACATGCATGCCCCTCGGACGACTCATATGCATGCGTTAAAACGCATCCTTCGGTACATACGAGGCTATCAGCTATGGTCTACACCTCCTTAACTCACCCACTCATTCTCTCGTGTCATATACCGATGCAGATTGGAGTGGCTGCCCCGACACGAGACGATCCACTTTCGGCTACTGCGTATATTTGGGTGATTCCTTGATATCGTGGTCCTCTAAACGCCAGGCTATGCTCTCTCGTTCTAGTGCCGAAGCAGGATACAGGGGCGTTGCTAATGTTGTCTTCGAAACCTGCTGGTTGCGTAACTTGCTGCTTAAGCTGCAACATCCTCCTTTACGTGCTACCTTGGTGTATTGCGATAATGTAAGTGCCATCTATCTCTCCGGCAATCCGGTACAACACCAACGCACTAAACACATCGAGATGGATATCCATTTCGTTCGAGAGAAGGTGGCCCGCGGTCTCGACATCAAATTGCAGATATCTTCACAAAGGGCCTTCCACAAATTCTCTTCGAAGATTTCAGGACCAGTCTCAACATCCGTGAACCTTCTGCTTCGACTGCGGGGGTCGCTTAGACGATATACATCAAAATATTTAAGAGATAATCCTATTGAATAGATAAACATGTGATTGAGATAAACTTGCAATTTGTATTTTGAATTCAACAATATCCCTAGAGAGCAGGACATCAATGTACTATATAATCAAGTCTTTGTTAATGAAACTGGTCAAGGATTCAATACCCGATTTCAATTTTACCTCTTATCTACAAGGTCAGTTTTGTTTCCAACAAGGACGATGATGACATCACTACCTCGCTCAGTACGAACCTCCTCAATCCATTTTGCAGTGTTTAGAAATGATTGCCGGCCTAAATGCATTATACAAGTTGTTGACAAAGATCAGCAAAATGAAAAAAAGGTCATTAAAATAAATCATGCTGCTAAAAGAATCTGTTGAAAAATATGAGCATTATGTAGATGTGGCAATTTGGACTTCTTTACAGAAAAATAGGGCGACTTGGGATTTTTTGTTTTCTCAAACAGGTCACATAGATGAATATTATTAATTTTTGCTTACATGGAAACGGTCAAGAAGGTTAAAAATCACCCAAAAGTTTTCAAAACCCACAGAACGCCCATGCTGTTGATTAGAAATTTTAGATTATCATCATACCAATATGGTTTTGTAATCATAATTAACACATTAAATATTGACCAAATTCAAACAAGAGATTAAAAAGTGTATGTGGATAGGCCCACTTGTTTCAGTCCGTTCTAAAGGGCTACCTGTTTTGACCGCTCAACTTGTCCATTTTGCCCCCGCTAGAATATTCTATATCCATTCATTTATGAATGTGGTGATTCTTTTTTTAATGCTTTATACACAAAAGGTGACAGGGAAAACGTACTTGTAACATCAAAGACAATGACAGCAACAGAGGAATCCCTAATGTAACTAGAATTAGACTCCTGAACCTTTCTTGCCCAGCTGTGTCCCTGTAAATATATCCCAAGGACCCAAACAAGACATGAACATCATTTTATTAAGTGAAACCACTGTCTTTCTGTTATAGATGATTGATAAAAACAGATTTCTGAAATAAGAATCTTACCAAAGCTGCAAGCGAACCGTTCGATCTTCAAGATACATGGTTTTGGACAAAAAATCAATACCAATAGTAGCCTGGATTGAGCATATGAATTCAGAGTATACTCATTAGCCAAAAAAGAAAAAAAATAAAGAAAAGAAAACAGGGGGAAAATGTACATAAAAATCTAGATACAAAATTGTTAGGTAGATGACTTGCGAGCAGAGTTGAAATAACCAGATACAGAAATATAAAGTTTTGAATATAATCAAAAGTGCGAATACAGATCTCTAATGGTATAACTCTATTAATTAATAAAGTAATTACATTTTGAGTACACAAATACACAAACAATAGAAGTGACAACCAATTAGAGAACAGACTGACAAGTAAAGACAGCCCGAGCTGGCTCACACATGGTCAGCTCATGATAAGGTATTAACACTGAGAACCATTGATTACAATTCAAAGGGAAACTCGCCTAAGTTGATCGAGACGCGGTCAGCTTACAAATGTACTTTTTTGTTTTAGGTCAACTCTATGTATACACTTTTGTTTCATTTATGTTCTTAAAAAACACGCGCATAACAAAGAAAATGTACAGAAGATTATTGGTTTAGCCTTTACTTTGTCATAATCATAGTTGTCAATAGCGAATAGCGGTAAATTGCGACAAGCCACCAATATGCTATGTAGCGAATAGCGGTAAATAGCGACCGTTATTTCGTGTTTAGCGATTAAGTAGAATAATATGTAAGAATGTTATACATTCAATAGATAAGCATGTTTAGCAATAAAGTAGTAGGAAATCTAAGCAAAGACCCCCAAAATAGCTAAAATACTCGATTACTAATCATCTAAATATCATATTTACCAAAAAAAAATAAAAAAAAATTAAAAGAATAAAAATAAAAATAAAAAATTCCGCTATGTGGTCACTATTTACAAATAGCGAGGAAGGAGCGCCACGCTACATAGCGGGCTATAGCGGTCGCTATAGCCGCTATTGACAACAAGGGTCATAATAAGTTCTACTCTAAATATATCTTGGCATTCTCATTCAAACACCAACACTTTTAGTCAAATTCGAGAATTTGGCCACGTAGGTTGTTGTAAACTATTATTAAACTACGTGACAGACCAAAAAGTTACCCTAAGAACAAATGTAGGAATACATATTAAACTTTATTCCTAATATTGATTCAACTCTTGGGAATCAAAATTGGTGTAATTAAGGCTAAAACTTACAGATCAAATTTTGCATAACTCAATTCTGTATTTTATATATATATATATATATATATATATATATATATATATATATATATATATATATATATATATGTGTGTGTGTGTGTGTGTTTGTGTGTGTGTGTGTGTGTGTATGTATTGGTACTAAATCACATGCATCTAAGCCATTTAAAGTTTCCTGGGTTTATGAAGGCTTTGGGCTTGGGTCCACGTTAGTGTTTCTCGTTAACTGAGTTGTTAACTCTAATTAGTCTCTATACATACCATGTCATATATTGTAATCTTTGTACTGGTTGCAGTAATAGGTCACACTAACCGAACCACGTTAAATTATCGCGTTCTTGCTTTTACTTTCTGTTTTGACCGAGATTCGTTTGGGTTAGTGTGTTGTTCTAGCTTCAGCATGCCAATTGATTCCTAACAAGTAACAAGTGGTATCAGAGCTTCAAGCTCAAAAAGTACTGCTTGATCTTCCACCTGTTCTCCGGGAATCTGTACGGGTTCGTTGTTACACACGATTTCACATTGAAAACGATTCACATGAAGGTTTTTTATTCCTGTTTGAAGATCGAAGGAAGCGATTTAGGGTTGGTTGTCGACTAACTTGGCGACTGAATAACTGTGCTAAAGCCCTTGGGAGATTGCCGAAATCCGTTCAATTTTGAAGCCATTACCACTAAATTTTTTTGTAGTCTGTGTTCGATAAATTTGAAACTAGACATCGCTAGGTTGTCTTGCGATCTACGAAGCATGGAAGCGACACCACGGTAGCCGAACCCGTTTCAGGCACCTGTTCGAAACAAAAACGCGTTCGAAACGTGTAGGAAACGTTTCCAACCCGTTTTGGTTTCGCAGGGACTGCACGGGGACGTTTCTAACCTGTTTCGGTTATGTTTCCTATTAAATCTAGGGTTTTAACCCTTTAATATTTCAACTCCATTTGAAAATAAAATATCCAGCTTTCGGCTTCTTCTCTATCGACTATCAATTCTTGATTATGGCTTCTCAAGAAGCACAAGGATCATCAACATCAGTAAAAGAACCTTCATTGTGGGGTTTTTGGAGGTTGCCGATCTCACACTAGATGAACCGGGATATGAAAATGATTTGATTATTGATAATTAATTAAGGAATTTGTCTTTGGAATTTGTTTAATCCTTTAATGTCTATTTAAATTTGTTTAATATATTTTATTGATATATATATATATATATATATATATATATATATATATATATATATATATATATATATATATATATATATATATATATTTTGTCATACCTTTGCCGTACCCGTATCTTGAATTTTTTTAATTTGCCGTTCCCCGTACCCCCCTCCCGTACCCGTTCCGGTGCTACATAGCTGGCGATTAAGGTTTGGGTCGAGGTAATCTATCGATTGTTAGGGTAGGAGGTTTGATCGAGATGGGATACCGAGTTGAAATTGTTTATAGTTGTCGATTAAAGGTTTAGTTAAAACGATTCTTGGATTCATCACGTAAAGACTTGGTGATCAAGTCTTGTATAGTATAAATATAGGTGGTAGAATATTATATTTTGTGTGGTCTTTGATATTAATATAAATGAGTCCTGATCTTGTGATTGGCTCACCAATAAGCGTGTTTTGTTGTGTGTTGCTCAATCCAGTTTTCCAACAAAAATATCATCCCTTTGTCATTTGAGCAATTCTTTAACCCAAACACAATTTCCAAAAGCACTTTCAAGGAGAAAGAAAAAATCAGTGGATTTGCGTGGAGCATTTTAGATCCAATGATTATGCCCAAATACATTTTTACTTTCTTCCCACAAAATGTGGAGTTGTTGAAGTTCATAGTCTTACTATTATACCTTATGCATAGGAGCTTGGTGTCTTTCTAGTTGTGGACTAAATGTGGAGCTGATGAGCTATTGAGGTTCATAGTCAAGTAAATCTAAAATCTTGTGTGTTTCTCCAGCTTTCTCATAGTTAAATTCCTTTCAAGTCTTGTATCCCCCCACCCTCCCCCTCCCACCAAAACACACACACACCTACGCAAGGGTCCCTATTATTGTGTTCCGATCGATATTCTTTTTTTATGCATGGTATATAACCATGAATACAGGTATTTTAACTGTTTACAGATTCAATAGGTAGTAAATCCAGGTAGGGGAAGCAGCTCTCTATCATCAAAAAAATTTCCTCTGTGAAGACTCAAACAAGACCAGATGTCACATATATGAAACCCTTACAATGCAACTAGCATATGTAAGTAATTCTAACACAAGGTAGTATGACCATATACAGAACAAAACATGGTCTGAACTAGGGTTAATCAAATAAAGTATTTTTTCAGATGCCATACAAAGAGCCTGCCTGTTAGGTGAGTCAGAATATTCATGAGTTCTAAGAGTTGGAGCTTCTCCATTTTCCTAATCTTTTGAAAGATAAAGCAATAAAAATGTGTGTGGCTGTTAAGAGTGTTGAGAGTTTAAAAAAAAAAAAAAAAGGACTCTTGTAATTCCCAAATTATCATTGTTTTCTTATTCTGTTTATGTTAGTGTTGATTTGCGTTGTGTTAATTTCATGTAATGTCCACTCCAACTATTACCAGAACGATGATGCGATCTCTTACATTCTCATGAAATTACAAAATCAACAAGCAAATCACACAACCTTCAACACGAAACTAAAAAGAAGCAACTACGATGAGACAAAATCAGATCAATAGCCCAAAAGAAACTCATCTACCATCTACGTATATTCTATATTTCTAAATCAAAAAACCTAAGCAAAAATATGCTCCGATAACAACTTAATAACAAACAGCTTGACCATGTTAGATTACCTGATAAGTGTTGTCGAACTTATCGTACATGAATCGAGTGATGATGCTCGTTTTTCCAACCGATTGATCACCTAAGAACACGAGCTTGTACTTCGCCAAAGCCGACACCGGAGCCATTGTGTTGAAGATAATAGCGTACGATGATCAGATAACTCCGGCGGCCGTTGTGATCGGAGAGTGAAGATTATCCGGCGGAGATCTCGCCGGAAAATCTTAGAGATCGGGGCGGAGAGAAAAAGGGTTTGTTTGGTGAAGCTGAGAGCGGAGTGTGTGTGTCGGTAACAAGGATCGAGTTTTGACGATTCTTTGAATAATCACGAGGTGACCAGAGTCAAACGTTTTGTCAAAATATTTATTGAACGGCAAGCGTAAAAGATTAGAAAAATATATTCTCTTGATAGTGCTTATTCATTTATTTATTTATTTTTTTCGGGATCGCACTCCAACCCTCTTTGGGAGGAAACCACTATAGAGAATTTAAAATCTTCAACCGGGATTATCTAATAGTCGCGAATCGATTTCCGATGGAAATTATTAGGTTGTTCTCCCGGATATCCCAATCGAATACAACTTAGATGTTGATCAAGAAAAATTATGATATTGTGTGTGTTTTGTAAGCCAAAAGAAGAAGATCAGGGACTATTGAACAATTTCGAAGAACAAGACTTTTACCTCAGGGCAGGGTCTTAATCATCTAAAATTATCTTCGGGTAGTTACCCTTTTCGAATTTAAATTGCATTAAAATTGAAATCAATATTATTCTGAATTTCATATGTGAAACTTTAGAAAAATCAACTTCTAATGTATTTTTGATAAATGAATTTTTATTATAATTAAAAATTTTCAACTCAACCCCAACCAGGATCTTTGCCCCCTTGGATCCCACCAGGAGTTGGCACCCCTTAGACCCCGCCACCACATGCACTACTCCTCGACTCCTGCCAATGGGGTGTTGCCCCCTTGAAATCGAAGATCATAATAAACTTAAACAAGCATGCATTTCGCGCCTCCTGACTTGTTTGAATATTTGATGGATATTATGATCATATTGCTCATTAGTCAATCCGATTAAACTAATACATTTAATACCCACTACTGGGAAAACCCTATGTCTCAACCTAGAGTATTTTGCTCTAAGTGAAACTCAAACACAAAAAGTACTGTTTGGATGCTAAAGTGCTATTTTGACGCAATACAACGCAGAAAATGTTGTTTTGATGCAATACAACCCAAAAAGTGTTGTTTTGATGCAATTCAACACAGAAAGTGTTGTTTTGACTTAATACAAAACAAAAGGTGTTGTTTTGACGTGATTCAACACAGAAAGTGTTGTTTTGGCACATAAAGAGTTGTTTTGGCACAGAAAGTGATGTTTGGACGCAATACAGCACAGAAAGTGCTGTTTTGACGCAATACAGCACAGAAAATGCTGTTTGACGCAATACAGCACAGAAAGTGTTGTTTTGATGCAATACAGCATAAAAACATTAAAATACAGCATAATTTCGCATTGGTTGTTTTTCTGTTTAAAAATATAGCAATAATATACTTAATTTAAAGAGAAAGAAAATATTTAATTTTATAGTGTAATTTGTTTTAAAAAATAATCTCGTATGAAAAAAGTTATAAGCGTTTTAAAAAATTAGGAAAACTAAAAAAAGTCAATAAAGTGGGTAGATACCCAAAATACCCTTCACCTTTTATTTACTACATTTTCATCTAAATCACTAATTGAAAAATAAAAGGCTAAGATCATTTCTTAACCTTTTTAGGCAAAATATATTTTTTAGTTGAACCTTCCTCCTTCTATCTATATGTATATACAAAGGGTAGTGATAAAAAAATTTATACATTATAAGACTGATTTTATTAGTTTTCTCTAGTTTTCATATAACAGTATATTTTCTTAGTATCCCTCCATATATATATATATATATATATATATATATATATATATATATATATATATATATATATATATATATATATAGGAAACCGGCTAAAGTGAAACAATGAACACAAGTAAAGAACACAACAAGAACACAAGTAATTGATTTTCAAGAATGATGTATATTGCTCTCAAGTGTTTTATAAATTTTACAAAGCTTAGTCCTAAGAACTGGTACTTGAGATACTTTATACTACATCCTACAACCGACCATACTTTGAGGGCCAGCTGGAACACTAATCTAGACAACAAGATCAATGTAAAGTCAAAAGACAGATTGCCTTTTGACTAGTGACTGTGACATACCATAGTTCACATCCTTATCTATTACAAAAAGGATAAAAGTACAAAGGTAGAAAATTACAGACTCTAAGACTTTAATTTACAGTTGACAAAAGTATGGACATTTCACCAACTTGTATTATTTGGTGAGTTTTCAGAGATGGCAACGGAAAGTAGTTCAGCTTCTGTCAAAAGCATGTCAGAGAAAGCATGTCTTCTCTGTCATCAGAAGAAATCAGTCTCTTGGCTTCGAAAGACTTTGTCTTGAAGCTTCGGAAGACTACATCTTTGGCTTCGGAAGAAATGGTCTTTTGGCTTCGGAAGATTTGATACTTAGTAAATCTCATTGAGTTATATCAAATCTTCTGAAGTGACTTTCTCTGTACTTCAATATGCATGCTGAGAGAACTTTGGTTGCATCAGCCTCTAGTATAACTCTTACAAACTCCCCCTAGGCTGATGCTACCAAAACTAGAGGATAACTTTAAGTCTTGATCTTTATCTGTTGACAGTACTTATCAGGATTCCTCAAACTCTTATAGTATCTTCTCATGTCATAGAGATCATGCAGAGGAAGGTCAAGCATGTTTTGCTAGAATTACACATGTTGACCTCATTGATCTCTAGTGACATACTATCTGTCTGGGTTAGTAGTAAAGGCCCAAGACAAGATGGGTCTCTCAACAGCAAGAGGCTCCACATAAAGTGAAGTTGGTTGAGTAACCTCTTTTTGACCACCCTCAGAATGTTCTGACCCATCCTGAGGTGTAGAGGTGGAGGCCGTGTACTTCTTCTTCTTCTTTTTGTCCATCCTTATGGCCATCCTCTTCCTCTTTCTGTACTTTAATTGAGGAGGTTGGTCTTGAGTATCGGATTTCCCTTCTTTGTCCTTCTCAGTTGGGTCCTTTTCCTTCACAGGTTCAGAAGGAGAAGGATCATGACCCTGTTGTGGGTCAGAAGATGAAGCTTGCTAAGATGCAGCACTAGATCTAGGTTGAGTTGTCTTTTGTGATTCAACCTTGACCTTAGCTTCAGGTATAGCCTGACTTGGTGGAGAATGCAAGTCAATCAGCTCACTTTTCTTAATCTTTTTCTTGATCACTCTAATATGCTTATCCATAGTGGATAGAGACATTGGACCAAGTCTCCTTTCAGAGAACCCATACAACTTCAAAAAGCTCACCATCTTTAGTCTGTCAGCAGACTTCTTCTGATTGGCTCGAATGGTGGCTCTTGACTGAAAAGCCTCTTCCCTCATCTTCCTCTTAGCAGCTTTTTGTTCTTTTAACACTTCTTGCTCAAGCTGCTTGAGTTACTTAAATTTTATGTATTATATGACAAGGAAAGTAGGTCTGCTGCCTAAT
The DNA here is from genome assembly GCA_025506505.1 of Flaveria sonorensis. NCBI lineage: Eukaryota > Viridiplantae > Streptophyta > Magnoliopsida > Asterales > Asteraceae > Flaveria > Flaveria sonorensis. The sequence continues at coordinate 11,220,352 of CM046423.1, read as the reverse complement.
AAAGGCATGTGGCACTGAGTAGGTTATCATGTTTTGTCTGTCTTGTTCCCTACCTGCCTGAGTTTCTTGTTCAGCTGCCACAACCTCTGCTTCAGAACTTTCTTGAACTAGAGAGAGGGTAGGAGCTTTGTAAAGTCTTTTTCCTTCTTTCTTCCTTAGTTTTGAGGAGTAACTCTGTAGCCTTAACTTCCTTCCTCTTTTTTGACACTTTAGTGTCAGCAAGTTCATTGAGTTCATCTAAGGGAAGAGAGATGATTTCATCTATGTTGTAGTTCCTAGACCCCAATAGTTCAATCTGCCTGCCCTTAACTCATCCTCCTGAGTCTTTGGCCTGGGGGCAACCCTGATTGTAGCTTCTATGAAGCTGGGGGTCTCACTAGTTCTCTCTCCCCTTGCCTTCCTCTTCCTCTCCCTTTTCTCCTCCTCAATCTTCTTAAAGGTCATGATCCTCTTCCCTTTGTTAGTCATTGGCCTATATGACTCAAGGTGGAGAGAGCTTTGGCCTTCATCACTTGGTGTAGCACTTAAGCCCTAGCCAGGGAGAGGCTGTGAGTCACTTTCACTAGCTGGTGTCTTACTGAAGGTACTGGGTGCTGAAGCAGTTCCTGTCTCAAGGTTCACAGGTTTGAGCCTTCAACTAAGGTTTCCCCTTCGAAGCTAATCTTAGGTTTCCCCTTTGCTGAATCCTCTCAGCTAACCTGTCAGGTTGCCTGGTTTGACTTGGGTTGGCAAGTGGCAGGTCAACCAAAGGAAAGCTCTCATAGTATCTTAGGGTTTGAAAATTGAAGACTTCTTGTTGCTCTTGAGATCTAGAGAGTACCAGGGCTCTTCTATCCATATCATACCTCCATCTTACTATTGGATTGTCAACAGGGTAAGATGGGGTAGGCATAGCCCTTGGTATGCCCTCGTTAAATAGGCTTTGAATCATGGCATCCACATCAATGTGGGCCTAAGGAGGTTGTTGAGTATGGACAACTGCAAGTGAGGATGGTGAGGCCTCTATGTCCATACTCTAGGCAGAACTCCCAGGTTCTATGATTACAAGTTGGACTTTCTCCCCTCTTTAGTAGCATCACCCTCTTGCACAGGGGAGCTAAGGGTTATGTCCACCACATCCACAGGTTCTTGTGGACCTGGTTGATTTCGCCTAGCAGGTCTCCCAGCTTGGTGATCTCAAGGTGCTGATCAATCTGCCTTTGCAAGGTAGTCACCTAGAGATTCCAGGTGACTAACCTTTGAAACTAAATAGGTGTAGGTTTTGGATAGTTTTTGCACCTTTAGTTGCATACTCCCCTCATATTCATCAGAAGAATCATGGGGGTATGAGATAATGGACGAAGTCTTCTTCCTCACCATTAGCTTGTGCTTCTTGGCTGCTGGATTTCCTCTACACCATGACAGCTTCAAGAGAAGTGTCAAGGGGCTGGGTTGCTATGGTTGAGGTCTTAATGATGTAATCACTTAATAGTGAGAGACTCTTCCATATGGACTTCCTGAACATGTTCAGGGAAGTCCACCTCAGTTAGGGGTGGTTGATATGGGCTAGATATGGGTGTTTCAGGAGCACTCATCTTTCTTTGAGCAGAGGATGAGAAGAGAGACTTATGGTACTCATTAAAACCCATATTCTCATCATCATAGAATTGAAGGCTAGGGATAGGTTGGTTTAGATCTAACGATTGGGGATGGTAGCTTTCCCCTAAAGGTTAATCACTTGAGTTTTGAGACTTAGAATGAAGGCTTGAGGCTTGGGCAATGAGCTCATCAGGCTGAGCATGAGGAACCTCAACACTTATCCAAGAAGTAATGGGAGTAGTTTGCTCCTCAAGGGAAGTGGGAGCTCTTGGTTCCACTTTCTCCCCTACTCAAGGAGTTGTTCTTTATACAGTACAAGGTATATTGTTTGTGCGGTGAGGTAGGATGATTGAGTAAGAAAGCGGCAAATTTCTGAGAAACTAGGATCTTTGTCAGATGATAACAGAGCAACTTGATTATGTTGCATGTAAAGGTGCATGGAAGAATCTGGTTGGTTTCGGGGTTCAGGGTTGGCCATTTGAGAAAGCTTTGAGACGAAGAAAGCTAAGAACTTGTGGATAAATTTAGGGTTAGAACTTTTGCAGATGAAGAGGAAGAAGAAAGAGGGGGAACAATTATAAGAATTTTTATATGGTTGGATTTGTGACAAAGTTAATGCAAAAGGATAAACTTTGAAATCCGGATGTCGGTCCCACATCTGAAAAAGTTTCCAAAAAGGTAGTTATCTTGGAAGTAGAAAATCTTCCAAAGGTAATTTGTCTTTGTAATTTTGAGAAAGCTTCCAAAGCCAATTTGACTTCAGAAGATATTCCTTAGCTTGATAAGAATTGCTTCGGAAGAAAAATACTTAGAGTAATTTGCTTCTGAGATATATTTGGTTTTGAAAGATATTAAACTTCATAAGTTTTATTCAAAGGATAAATAAAGCTTCCAGGATTTAATTGCTTTCGGAAGAAAATTGTCATTTTAAACATATAAGTACTTAGAAGCATATTTAAGCTTTGGAAGATATATCTGAATTTATTCTAAAGGTAAATTTCTTAGTAAGTAGTTATTAATTTTGAAGACATAATTTACTTCCAAAGTCAACTTAATGTCTTTTTAAAGAAAATATATCTTTAATTCTTACTTCCAAAGTCAACTTAATGTCTTTCTAAAGAAAATATATCTTTAATTCTTAAAATTCTAAGGAATATCATTTTAAAAAGTTTTCTCCCACGGTAAACAGGGCTTATATGAGTGATGAAATAGACAACTTAAGACACATATATTTGAAAATAATCTTGAAATTAATTTAATAAAATCTACACAAGGTTAATCATCCCAATATCTTATACAAGATACTTAAATCTCTGTTCATCAAAAGCTTTTGTGAACAAATCAGCTCATCAGCATATTGTTCATTTGTGTTAAATTGACTAGTTTTGTCAATCCCTTCTCAAAATTATCTCTTATCTAATGATACCTGATATTAATGTGCTTTGTCTTTATATCCTGCACAGGATTCTCTGTAATAGAGATAGCACTGTTGTTGTATATGTGGATGGGAGTCTCTTTGATGTTGAATCCATAGTCCATCATCTGATTCTGAATCCAAAGCACTTAAGCACAGCAGCTTGCATCAACAATATATTCAGCTTCAGCAGTTGATGCAGACACACATGATTGTTTCTTGCATTGCCATGAGACTATCCTTCTACCAAGGAATTGGCATCCCCCTGATTTAGAATTTGCAGTCATTTTGCAGCCACCATAATCACTATCTGTATAAGCATACAGATTGAAGTCATAATTCTTTGGATACTAAATTCCTAGTTTGGGAGTTCCTTTGAGGTATCTAAGAATCCTCTTGACTGCCCCTAGGTGTGATATCTTAGGGTTGGCTTGATGTCTTGCACAAATGCATGCGGCAAACATGATATCAGACCTGCGGGTTGTGAGGTACATAAGAGACCTAATCACAGCCTTGTAGAGATGTTCACCAACATACTCCCCTCAAGATCAGGTCTTAGGGAGTGGTTTCTAGCTATGGGTGTCTTAGCAACCTTGCACTCAGTCATATGAAATTTGGTTAGTATATCTTGCACATACTTTGACTGGTTTATAAAGATGCTATTGTCAACCTGCTTCACTTGAATTCCTAGAAAGAAATTGAGTTCCCCCATGGCACTCATTTCAAATCTATTCTTCATCAACTTCTTAAAGTCGTTATGGAGCTTTAGATTAGTTGACCCAAAAATGATGTCATCTACATAAACTTGAACCAACATCAAGTCATTCCCTGTTCCTTTAATGAAGTGTGTGCTGTCAATAGTACCTCTCTTGTAGCGATGTTGGACAAGGTACTATGACAGTGTCTCATACCACTTTCTTGGAGCTTGATGTAGCCCATAAAGAGCTTTGTCAAGCTTACAGACATAATCAGGATAATCTGGGTTTGCAAAGCCAAGTAGTTGCTTGACATACACTTCCTCATCTATCACTCCATATAAAAATGCACACTTGATATCAAGGTAGCAGACCTTGAAATCCTTGGATGCAGCAAAAGCAAGGAATATCCTAACAGCTTCAAGTCTTGTCACAGGAGCAAAAATATCTGTGTAGTCAATCCCTTCTTCTTGAGTGTACCCTTGAACAACCAGTATTGCCTTGTTCTTGATGACAAGTCCTCTATCATCCTTCTTATTCTTGAAAACCCACTTGTTACCTATTGGTGTCTTCCCATGAGGAAAAGGGCATAGGTTCCAAACCTTTTGTATCTTGAATTGAAGCAGATCCCTCTGCATTGCTTCAACCCAACTTCCATCCTTTAGAGCTTCATCAACTTTCTTTGGCTCAATTTGAGACAAGAAACAAGAGTATAGACAAACATTTTTGTCATGGGTTTGTCATCTTGTTCTCACCCCAGTCTTAACATCTCCATTGATGTTTATGGTGGGATGGGACTTGTGAATTCTTAGTTGAGAATCAAAGCAAGTTGGTTTGACATATCTAAATTTGTGAAATTCAGATCTGGTGATTGAGTAGCACCCACCACATCAGCACACTTATCAAGTGAAACTTGATCCAATGAGTTTGTGACATCATGGATGTTGTCTTCAGTGGAGTGGTTGTCAACATCATGAAATTCTTGATCACTTTCACCATCTCCATCTCCTCTTTCATCGGAAACCCCTTCATTTGAGTTCTGTTCCTCTGTGCTGGAATTTACAGGCACTTAGATGTATCAGCTGAAGAGTTTGTCATTGTTGTGCTGACAGTATTTCTAATTGTGGGGCTTGTTATCACTGGAGCTGAAGGAATTTTATCAATTGGTCTTCTCAACTTAAATCTTGGGTCGGGATCTCCTGCTGATATGTTACCTGTAAATCTTGAAACATCTTCACAAGATTTGTTAAAACAATTGGTAACTAAATCAAGATCAAATAGCCAATCAGGACCAGAAACTAGGTGTGTGCTCATTGAAGGTCACATTGGCTGACTCCTCAACTATTCTAGTTCTGGGATTGTATACTTTATAAGCCTTAGCTTGGGAAGAGTATCCAATAAAGTGTCCATCATCTGATTTCTCAATAAATTTGGCTATGTGATCTTTGGTATTCAAGATGGTGCAAGGACATCCAAATGATATGAAGAACCCAATGAAATATCTCCTTTTGTGCCACAATTCATAAGTAGTCTTACCATGATTTTTGACTACTAAAAATCTATTCTGCACATAGTAGGTAGTGTTGACTGCCTCTGCCCAGAAGGTGATGGGTAGTTTAGAGTCAGAGAGCATGGTCCTGCAGCCTCAATAAGTGTCATGTTTCTCCTCTCAGCAACACCATTTTGTCGAGGAGTCCTTGGAGCACTATATTATCTTGTAATACCTTTTTCATACAAAATTTATCAAGGATTTGGTTCTTGAATTTAGTTCCTTGATCACATTTTATGATCTTGATATTATGGGGCCAAGGAGATCCATATGTAATAAGTGTAGGGGAGTAGTGATGGAGTTCTTTTTCTTTGGCTTGTGAGACACTTTGTGTTGCTTCCTTTTCAGACATGCAACATAATGGTAATCACTTGTAAACTCTTTCTTTGGCATCCCAGTTACCAAATCACATTTAATTAATTTACTCATGTTCTTAAAGTTGACATGGCACATTCTTTAATGCCAGAGGAAAGACTCATCACTATTGGCTTTATATAGAAAGCAATAAACTTCTCCTTATGGGGATGTTTTCTGCAAATCCATCTTGTATATGTTCCCTTTCTTGGGGGCTCTGAGTAGGATATGCTCTTTATGAATGACCACCCCAGGCTTGAGAACAATACACTCATGCTCAGTGAAGAGCATGTTATTTCTCTGGTCATAAAATTGAGATACACTCAGGAGATTGTATCCAAGCTCTTTAACATAATTTACCCTCTTAATGTTGAGCTTACCATTTCTAACCCTGCCCCTTTCTATGATGTAACTACCTGATTCTCTTACAAAAGCAACTAGCCCTCCATCAATTTTCTCAAAGTTCAGAAGCAAAGAGCCGTTACCTGTCATGTGCCTTGAACAACCACTATCAATGATCCATATATGCTTTTGGTCTTTAGTTGTTCTTGCACATGAAAAAAAGATGGTTAGTTATATTTGAAAACCCAAGCCTTGCTGGTATTAGGCTCATCTAGATGTACTGAAGATAGTTCAATAGTTATTGATCCTATATTCAAGCTTTTAGGATCTTTGGCTGTTGTTGATGAAAAAACTTCAGTCACATGGTCTTCCTTCATCTTCCACACCATCTTTGGAAGACTAGACTTGACCTTTAAGACTTCGTAAGTTTTGGAGACTGAACCTTCGGAAGCTTTTGCATCTGCTTGCATCCACTGCAGCAGACTTCAATACTTCAGAAGCATTCCTTTCTTCCAAGACCAAATTTTCTTCCGAATGCAATTTACCACCTATCTTCTTCTTGGTCACCTTGGAGCTTTCGAAGGAAAGTGATTTTCTTTTCGAGGCTATCTTCTTCTTCTTTCTCTCAGAAGTCTTCTTCTTGTTCATGTGGATGGTACTCTTAGGATTGTAGATGCAATCCTTAGCAAAATGAGTAACACCACCACACATGATGCATTCAACTGGCATACTTTTGAGGGTCTTCTTCTGAGGAGAAGATTGAGCTTAATCTCTTTCTGCTTCCTTCTTCATCTTCATAGATGATGCAGCATGCTTCTGAAGGTAAGGCTTGCTCTTGGAACTGGATGGTTTAAGTTGTGCAGCAGTGGTGCACATTTGATCAACCTTTTTCTTTTGACCAGGATGGTTTGAACTTGAACTAAGACCCCTGGTACTAGAGTCCATAGTTGAGTCCTCAGTCTTCACCACTTCAAATCCAGTAGAAATAAAGACTTGTTTTTGCTTGGAGTTGAAAGTGGCCATGATCTGTTTGGCTTTTTTTTTATTTTCTTTTGGTTGCCCTGATCAAGTTCTTCCTAGCTAAATTGGTCATCCTTGGTTCTTTCTTTTCTCCAAAAGCATACTGACCCTTCTTACAATGAACCTCCTCACTCATTTTTAGTTCATCCTTCACTGTCTTCTTTTCATCTTCATCCTCTTCTTGGATAGGATCAATGAGTGGCAGCTCATCTTAACTAGTTCTACACCTTGAAGATCTTACAGATAGTAATGTATGTATAGGAGCTATCTCACTTGAACCCAATTCCTGCCTGTTCTGATAAAAAATCTTTGCATGCATGGATGAAGATATGATGTTCTTGAAGGTTTCCTCTTCAAGAACACACTTTTATGCCCTGGCTTTGTTGATAAGAAGCTCAGCCTAGCATTCAGTTAACTTGGTAATGAGATCTTTGATTTGAGTCTTATAATTTGTGTGCTCATGCTTAAGAGTTGAAGTTTTTTTCTCTAAATCTTCTATTTTAAGTTTATAGTCATTTTTAGCTCTTTTGAAATTAGCTTTTAAAATATTCAAAGACTCAAGATTATATCTCACTTCTAGGTTATAGGACCTATACATGTTTACTTTAGCAATGCGTTCAGGTGTACAGAGATGTTCTAATGCCTTGGCTTCTTCATGGTCAGCCATCAGTGCTTGGTTGGGGGAAACATCCTCTACCTGAAAGCTTCAGTCAAAACCTCCCTTTTCAACAGCAATAGTAGCTTGTTGTTTTGGTTGGCTTGGTTTCTCAAATTAGGGAGTAGCATCAGTGTAGTTAGGCCTGGACTATGCTTGGCCACCATTAGTCCTTGGTGCCTTGCACTCCCTAGCAAAGTGTCCTATCTGGTTACAATTGTAACACTTCACTTTGCTTTTATCCGGTCCAAACTTTCCACTGGTTACATTGCTGGGAAACTTTCTTTTGGTTCTTTTGTATAACTTCTTGGCTGTATGAGTGAGAAGAACCATTGCTGGACTATCTCCATATACTCCAGGTCATCTGGATGGATACAATCCAAGTCTTCAAGAGTGAAGAGAAAGTTGCCATAACTTCCATCAGTAGACAAAAAGGCTTTAGATGAGCTTGTCTCTTGGAATGGGCCTCCTTGGATGTAGCTTTCCCTTGGTGTCTCAGGGAAGGTGATGAAAGGGCCCTTTTATGAGTTTTCAGGGTAGCAAATAAGATGATGTTGTGGTTCTCTACTATCCCTTTTAACCACATGGAGGGCTGAACTCTATTGATTGCTGGAAGTGCTGCTTGATGGATTCTGCATGTTTATCTCCATCTGGTAGCCACTAAGGATACCATACAGCTCTGTGTGAGTAAGGGTGGGGAGGATTTTAGTTCTCTTAATGGCCACATAGTAGTGAGTCTATTGTTTGGGAAGAGAGAACATGAACTTTCTCACAATGTCACTATTCTCAAGCTTAACTCCAACATCCATGAGAGTATATACAATCTCAACATACCTAAAGTATTATTAAGTCATAGTTTCACATGTTTTGTAGGTGAAATTCTCAAACTACTGCTTCATGAGGTCCTTCTTGTTTTCTTTAGCTTCATCAGACCCCTTGTACATAAGCTTCAGTGCATCCTAGAGCTGCTTAGTAGTTTTGCACTTGTTGAAGCTTCTGTATATAGAGTTTGGAAGAGTATATTGAAGAGCGGTTATGTCCTTCTGATCTATGTCAATCTTCTTCCAATCTTCCTTAGAAAAGTCGGCCACTTCCTTTGGAATCATCCCACCTCCAACAATGGCTGAAGATGTGCTTGGGATGTGAGGTCCTTCGACAACAGATCTCCACATCCTGCTGTCTTGAGACTTGATGAACTCTTCCATACGTTGGCACCAAGTATCAAATTCATCAGGAGTAATTAGTGGAGATTTTGTCATGGTACCGGTTTCCAAACCAACTTTTGTGAGAGCTGCCATTTGAGCTGGTAAGTGTTTTGTGAAACTGCAGGGATTTAAGATGGTGAGATCTTACAATCAAGAGTCTAAAATGTTCTGATACCAATTGAAGGACCGATGAATGGGAGCAATGCAACAGTTTCACAAGGTTAGAGAGACTAAAACACTTAACAGATCAAATAGGGAACCGGCTAAAGTGAAACAATGAACACAAGTAAAGAACACAAGAACACAAGTAATTGGTTTTCAAGAATGATGTATATTTCTCTTAAGTATTTTACAAATGTTACAAAGCTTAGTCGTAAGAACTGGTACCTGAGATACTTTATACTACATTTTACAGCCGGCCATACTTTGAAGGCCAGCTGGAACATTAATCTAGAAAACAAGATCAATTTAAAGTCAAAAGGCAGGTTGTTTTTTGACTAGTGACTATGACATGTCATAGCTCACATCCTTATCTATTACATAAAGGATAAAAGTACAAAGGTAGAAAGTTACAAAATCTAAGACTTTAATCTACAGTTGACAAAAGTATGGACATTTCACCAACTTATATAAGTTGGTGAGTTTTTAGAGATGGCAGCAGAAAGTAGTTCAGCTTTTGTCAAAAAACATGTCTTCTCTGTCTTCGAAAGAAATTAGTTTCTTGGATTCAAAAGCCTTTGTCTTGAAGCTTCAGAAGACTTCATCTTTGGCTTCGGAAGAAATTGTCTTTTGGTTTCTGAAGATTTGATACTTAGTGAATTTCATTGAGTTATATCAAATCTTCCGAAGTAACTTTCTCCGTACTTCAATATGCATACCGAGAGAACTTTGGTTGCATCAGCCTTTAAGTATAACTCTTACACAAATAATAGAAATCAAGAATTATAAAATTATAATTTAAGATAAGATATAATTGAATGTATTATAATTTAGTATGGTTTAATAATTTATTAAAATAAGAAGAATTTTGTTTTGGATATTTAATATTTTAGTTTACTTATTTTAAATCATTTCCGTTTAATAGGAGAGATGAGGGAAACAAAAGCTTAAGCTTTATCAGAAGTTGCCATGTGTCTCTTAAAAACCTTATTCTATTATAACATATATATATATATATATATATATATATATATATGTGTGTGTGTGTGTGTGTGTGTCTGTGTGTGTGTGTGTGTGTGTCTGTGTGTGTGTGTGGGTGGGTGGGTGCGCGTGTGCGTGTGTGTAGGAAAAGATTCAAACGAGAATCATGTGTTATTACGAGAACTGTTGAAAACCCATCAAGATAAATCTAAATAAATTATTTATAGGAATAATATTTTTACATATATAGAAGATTACGGCCTTTATGTATATGTGTAAATTCACAAGTGTTAAAGACCAGTGTTAAATTTTTACGCTTGTAAATTTACATATATGCATAAAAAGACCATACTCTTTTATATGTGTAATAATGTTATTCAAACAACAAAATGAAATGATTTTGATTGATCTCGACGAGTATTCGTAAATATAAATTCATATCCCATTCGATGGCGGAATCATGAGGACGGATGATGGTGAATCGATTGCTTATAGCATATGGTATTTATAGTGTTGAAATACTATTAAATGCAAATTTTATTAATCATTAACTAGTCAAACATTGTATTCCAATCAAACATAAACTCAAATAAACATAATAATTGTCTTTTATTTATCTAGGTCTAGAATCCTAAATGTAAGCATGTAAGAAGTCCATCTAAACTGCATTTCCTGAAATCATGTGACGAATAACAAGTTAGCTAAATAATTAGCCGATGAGTAATCACAGGTTTGTATACATAGATAAATTGAATAAATTGATTGAAATAATTCAATTCTTATGGAAATATCAAGACTTATAATGCAATATTGTAACATATAAGACAAACTAAAACATAATCAAATCTAATGACTAAATTGACTCGGTCTATATACGAAATGATTAACACATGTATGAATCCAGTTTCAATCAACCTCGAATAATCAAATGAGGTGGGTTTGTAAAACTAATAGATCTCTCATTGTTGTCATGATTTTTATAAATTAATGATTATGCTAACATCAAGTTTATCTAACTATTAACACATAATTACAAGTAATAACATAATATGATTAGAATTTAATTTTGACTAAAATAACAATGAATAACAATTGGTTGAATATTGTCACATGATTTTCTCAAAATGTAAAGCATATAAACACGGGCTATGAATACTCACTTTAATAATAGGATATGATTTGATTACTAATATGCTAGATTAGACACCAACGGTTTTCTCACGGTCTAAGGGAATATGTCTTAAGTTAAAATAAAATCATGATTAAAGATTAAATATTGATTTGAAAAACAGGGTTACAATTGAGATTTGAGTTTTGAAACAAGTAGTTTTAAATGAAATAATTTATCTAATTTTATTATAAAGAAATAATTTGATTAAATAATAGAATTTGTAAAATAGTGAGTAATAATAAATAAAATAATTAAATTGAATTTGAATAGTACAAGTAAATGTTTAATATATACCAATTTGATAAATAGAGCTTGGAATATTAAAGTATGAAAAATAATTAATTTAATAGATAATTATTTAATATCTTTGGTAAAATATAATCAATTTGATAAATAATTAAATAATTAAATTATATTTGTAATAAATCATAATTTAAAATAATATATGTTTGATTTAGAATAATTTTATATAAAGTTTAAAATTTATAAATAAATTTTATAATGTTTTTATAACATTAAAACCTTTAAAATAATGAAAATAAAAAAATATATTATTTAGAATTTTTAGAAATTAAGTAATAATTTTTTGATTATTATTATCATAAATAATTTTTATATTTATATTAATTTAATGATTTAACAATAATTTTCTATATTAAAAAATAAAAAAACATGTGTTTTAAAATTACAAAGGTTGCTCGGGATCGAACAAGGGTCCCCTGTATAATGTGTAAATGTCTTAATTAGCAAGCCAAAGGCCAGCTCTGGTTTAAGTCTAGATCTCAAATTATAGAACAAAAATTAATAGTTTCCTCAAAATTCATATGAACCCTAGGTTGAAACTGATCGAATTGAACCCTGAAATGCTTCTATTAATCAAATTAACCATGGGGCTTTGATTCCCCATGTGTACACGAGTTTGTGTATAAATAATTACCTACTTTATAATCAAATTAATGAAAATAAGAAGATAAGATAGTCGTGGTTGAGATGGCTTCGATTCGATATGAAAATGATGATAAATATCCAATTGCTCGTGTATAAAGCTTCCTTAGATGATGTTGATCAAAAACCTTATTCAATTTTAATCCAGGAGCTATCACCAGTGTTGAAGGTACAAGCTGAAGATGTTTATCGAATGTTGTGTGTGTGTGTGTGTTTCAAGTGGAATTTTGACTATAGTGAGTTTAAAGGGATGATCTATAGTGATTCCCCTTAATTATATAGGTGCAATTTGAGCTGTTTCGTTAACGAGTTATGAGATTGAATTTAAAAGTTATGGTTTGATTTGGGAATAATTATGCAATTACAACCATAATAACTCAATTTTTTGAATTGGTAGATCGCTAAGACGTTTTTGATCAATTGATTTAACTGTTTGATTATTTTTTGACACGAAACATATGTATGATATTTCGGTTTTGAGTTGAACAAAAAATAACAGCTGTTGAATTCGAATTGAATGGTGTTCTAGGTTCGAAACTTATTCGCGATTGTGACCATATGGTTTGATCGAATTAATTTGGTTAAATTTTGAATGTTTCAAAATCGTTGGAGTTTGGTCGGAGGGCTGCTGGAGATGGGTGGTCGACGGGGAAACTTGGGGTTTGTATTTAAAATTACACTAAGGTCTATGTATTTTAAAAGAATTATTAATTTATGTTTAACCCTTTTAAATTAAGTTTTAAAAATTACATTTGAACCCCTAGACTTATTAACCCCGAATTTAATAAATGATAATTTTTTTAATTATAAAAAAACTTATTAACTTTATAAATCTTGAAAACTCTATAATTTAATTATTAATTATTAATTAATTAATTAAAATCTCATAAATAATAATAAAACTCTATAATTTTATAAAAAATTAAATGAATTATAATATTATACTTAATTGAATAAATGACATAATTATTATATTTGAACATCAAAATAAATAAAATACCAATAAATATTCAATTACATAGATGACCTAAACACGTTCGGGTTTACATGACAAAACGAGTCAAATGTTACACGTATCCTATATTTCCATAGCAAATTGTCATCTTTAATTATCTCACCTGCTTAACCTGATATGCAAACTAAAAGCCAGCGTAGCTGAGTGAGTTATAGTTTTATTTTAGCAAATAAAATTTAACGTAACATACTTTAAAGACAAATGTTGTAACATGATATAACTATGTACAAAATCATACTTTAATTATTAATTTTATAAATCTTGAAAACTTGAAAACTCTATAATATAATTATTAATTTTAATTAATTAATTAAAATCTCATAAATAATAATAAAACATTATAATTTTATAAAAATTTAAATGAATTATAATATTATACTAAATTGAATAAATGATATAATTATTATATTTGAACATCAAAATAAATAAAATATTAAATAATGAATATTCAATTACATAGATGACCTAAACACGTTCGGGTTTACATGACAAAACGAGTCAAATGTTACACGTATCCTATATTTCCATAGCAAGTTGTCATCTTTAATTATCTCACCTCCTTAACCTGATATGCAAACTACTAGCCAGCGTAGCTGGGTGAGTTATAGTTTCACTTTAGCAAATAAAATTTAACATAACATACTTTAAAGACACATGTTGTAACAGGATATAACTATGTACAAAATCATACTTTAACGATGACTATTATTTCATCTTTAACATGTCTTTACTTTATCATTTTTTTATTTTTACTTTGGCATAACCATTCATTTCTAACTTTACCAAGTAACATCACTTAAGCTCTACTTATTTTATCTATATGCTTGCTTTAGTGTAAGACTCCTTTGGTTTTTTTTTTACCTTTTCTTAGTTATGATTCATCTTTACCTTATCTTTGTTTTATTTTATTTGTGTGAATTTACGAGTACAAGACTCCTTTAACTATGCTTGCAGAATATGCAAGACTTCTTTAGTTGTTGCTTGTAACGAGTGCAAGACTCATGTCGCTTGCAATAAAAATAAGACTCCTTTGGCGATTGCTTGCAACAAGTACAAGATTCCTACCACTTGTAATACAAGACTTCGTTTACTTTTTCTTGTAACAAATAAAAAAGTCCCGTCGCTTGTAATAAATACAAGACTCCAATGTTGATGCTTGAAATAGGTTAAGACATATACGCTTGCAAGACTCCTTTAGCATACTTTATCTATTCACAATTGTGCTTCAGATAAAGTATGCTAAAGGAGTCTTGTAAGCGTATATGTCAAGTTATGTTTTTGTTTCACATGTGAACTTTAGGTTTAGGACCCATATTATGATTCTTTACCTTACTTTTACTTTATTCTATCATACTTTAACAGTTTCCCAAAATTTTAACACTGCAATTGGTAACTCATAAGGCAAAATAAAAACTTGTAAGGTATAATTAATTACTTGTAAGAGATATTGAAAATTTGCATGAAGTTTGAAAGCTCGTATGAACTGTATAAACTCGCATGAAGAACAATATCTTGTATCAATTGTTATCTTTAACAAAATTAGTTGTTTGAGTTTAACAAAAACAAGCCCCTACTTTATCATTGTTTTAGGTCAACTAAACATTTTAGGATTCTTCCTACCTGCATGCATACATATTTCAAATTGAAACCAACAATGTCTATAATACGATTTTAACTTTACATCTAAGCTTATCCAACTTTAACAACTATATTATCGTGTATGCACACCAACCCCAAAACATTAGAAAACATAAAAAAGGACCTAGAACTCGCTATTTAATCTTTGAACAAACCCTGAAAAAGGCGTCTTTTCCTCCTCTAATCAAAACTCGTCAAGATCCTAACTTTTTTACATGAAAATGCATTAATATCTTTGAATAACATCTTCTTAATCGTAACCTACCGTGGATTTTGAATGTAAAGTTCTCACCTTTTCACCAGAGAACCCTAGACCAAAACTCGACACCGATGAAGAAGAAGATCAAGCCTTTGAACCCTTTTCTTGTTGAATGATGACCATAAACCTCAAAAAACATGAAATCAATGGTACTTTAAAGCTTCTTTTTGTTTCTCTTTTTATCTTGCTAGTTTCTTGGGGATGAAGACACATGGGAAAGGGGTGCGCGGGTGTAATGATATAAGGGAATTTTGGGTTGTCAAAGTTAACCCTATAACCGCTCATACTTTTCCCATGATCCCTTTTAATCCGAAACTTTAAACTTTAAGGTTTATAAATAAAATATGGGTATTATACATGTATGATTTATAGTACTGTTTTCTTGTATATATATTGAATAAATAGTAATATAGAAAAGTCTTTAATATTAACCAACTAATTCCTTGAATACAACCAACTTAAAAATCTTCTAAATATTACTTAAATAGAAAAATACCTTTTAGAAAGATAAAAAAAATACATAGTTATAATATAAACTACAGACCGCAATGAGTGTAATCTCTTGTCTATTTGATACTGATATTTAAAACTCGCAATTACCAAAAATAACCACCCTAAGAAAAATCTCATGCTTTTAAATTGAGGGCTTTGGAACTTTTTATATGTTAATTGACCTGTTCATCTATTACAAGTGGTTTCCCGACCTTCATGTCCACTCCCTCAACCCCACCCCCACTCCCCACCACCATCGAGTTTTTTTAAAATTGATTATTGTTGCAATTACAAACTCTCTCACACTTTCTTTTGAGCGATCAAGAATAAAAAATCGATCACCATCATCATTTCTATTGTTTTAATTAGTTAATCCTTTAGTTTATTTTAGTAAAACTTTTGGCAAACTCATAACTCTTCTTTTTTTAAAAATAATATTATAAATCTTAAACTTAAACATTTTAATTAGTTATATCCTTTAGTTTATTTTAGTATAACTTTTGGATAATTTTTTCTTTATAATGTTTTATATTGTTTAACATGTATAGTGTGTTTAGTTGATTTTTATTTTCAAGGTTTTTTTTTTTTTAATTTTGATTATTTTAAATTTTAAAATATTTATGAAGCAATTTTACATGTACTTGTTTTTCCCCTTATACCCAAGACACCAACCATGTAATTATCATTGCGACGTGCTAATATCTACGTTTTAAAAAAAGTGTTAAGTTGTGATATACATTTTGTTTAAAATAAAAAAATTTGTATTATTTTTTACTAGATCATTATTTTATCTTTCCGTTTAATGTAATATTGTTTTGAAATTTTTTTATTTCGTATTCTATGATATACATTTTCCTCGAGCAATCACCCACTTCAATGCACTGTTATATTTTGCTAGTTAAGAGTATATAGTAAAAAAAACGTGTTTGGCTCTCTCACATAAACATGTTCATTGTACAGTAATTTTTATATTTTATTTTATATCTATAATTCTATAATAAGCATTTTAGACGGACACAAGCGCAATTTACACGCATTCTAAAATATATGAAAAGTTAAAGGCTAAATCTTCTTCTTTTCCTATTTTCTTTATATCTCTACCCCTTTTTCAATGCCAATCAAGCAAATCATATCTTGACTTAGAATGTAAACCGGCCTCAGTAATGATTCACTCCCTATTTAATGTGTATCCATCAATAAACGCGGGATTCAAAACCACGTTATTTTATTCAACTAAAGTAGGGTCGCGACTCGCGGGCGATTGAGATCGCACGGGAAGCCTTTGTATGTACTTGTTGAGTCGCAGTCGGGACCAAGTTCATAACAATTCATTGAAGTAAATGTGTACATTAGAAGGGTCTTATAGGCAATAACTCTTGTCATAATATCTGTCTCGAGTGGTAAATTTAGGTGATAAAACCTTGGAGTATAAGATCACACATTGATTTCTTTTCATTGTGATTGTTTCATATACACTTCAAGTTCGTAGTGAATATGATATTTTAATCTACTTAATTAAGTATATTAGTATATATGCGTGAGTTGTTTGGTTGTTCTTTCATAAAGCTTCTTGATATTACATGCACTATGAACATGACAAACATGGACATATGAGTAGAATTTGTAATATCTTATGTAAATTTTACATCGTTAACATACTAACAGAAATCCTGATTATTTATTGTAACATCCTAAAATCCGTATATATTTTATTTGAGATTCATGATGTTATTTTAGTAAAAGAATAATCTTTTTTTTTTTAATTTTTGTTGAAGTTAGTTGTGAAACTTTGTATTCGTTCTTTAGGAAATAAACTTGTTCATGAACTGTTCACGAACACTTACCAAACGAGATTCTTTGTTCGTGTTCGTTTATTAAAAAAATAATCATGTTCATGAACTGTTCACGAATACTTACCGAACGCAAATGGACACAAACAAAAGCAAACAAACACAAACAACTGTTCATGAACATGACGAACACAAAAAAGCTGATGAACACAAACAAATACAAATGATTATAGATTTATTTTAGAATAAAATTTACATTTTTATTACAAACATTACATAAAATCAATAAAAAATAAATAAGTACCTAACATAAATATAAAAAAATACTTGATATAATAGTCATAAAAATACCTGACACAAAAATTAAAAATATAAACGAACATAAACGAATACATTATCGAACGTTCACAAACGGACATTAACGAACATAAATGAACACATTATCGAACGTTCACGTATATAAATGAACGAACGCGGCTTGTGTTTTTCTTGCCGTGTTTGTTCATTTACTAAACGAACGAACATAAACAAACTTCCCACCGAACGGTTCACGAACTGTTCGCTGAACGTTCAGTTCGTTTGTAGCCCTACTGCCAAACATCACAAATCAGATACAATAAGTTTTAACTTTTTTTTACAACAATGTGATGTTTTTTAATTGTGAATATATCGTTTTTACATATAATTGATTTGTTTAAGGTAATAAGCCTAATCAAGTAAGCTAGCGTATACCAATGATTCTTAGCCCAACTGGTTAAGGTCAGATACCCATAACATGTAAATAAGAGAAGGTTATGGGTTCAAGTCTCACTCTGTAAAATGCTCAGAGTTGAGCCAGGAGGTTTTTTCAGCAATGAGTTTCCTCCTAAGGGGTTGGATGATACGATCCAGGGTAGCCCACCAGATCAGCCGGCCCAACAAAGTACCGAAGGCAGCCCAAGAGGATGATTAAGAAGCCCAACAAGTTTATGAATTGAGCTGCAAGTTCACGTTTATATTTTCTAGTTGGTTATTAGATTGTTTGCATGTTCTCCTACTATCTAGGACTTTATTTTACTGCATTTAGGCTAGTGGTGCATGTTTCCCTTCAATTAAGGATCATGGGTGTTGAACCTTGAATCCATTGCTTGTTTAAATATTATTTTTGTTTAATGAAAAAAACCCAGAAAATTGTCCCAATCGTTTGTTCTTCTCTCTGATTTCTTGTGGAGTTTGGCCTACTACAACAAGGCTGCATCATCTTAGTGCTTTCATTCCCGAATTCAACCTCAGATATGGCTCCCCGTAAGGACACCTCGTCCTCCAAGGATCTCCCACCGTCCGTCACCGATCAACTCTCACAACTAATCACCCTCACTTCCGTCGCATCCACCTCACAACAGAACCATAACAACTAGCTATCCACCCAAATAGTAGCCCTCGTATCCGCTACTAAAAACCTTAATGCTAAACTTGATGCCCATTCTGTCACCCAAAACCTATTAGCCAACCACATCAACGAACTTTCCGATTCATTACACTCTGACAACTCATCTAATGGCCGACCTAGACAACCTCAAGAACGCCCACACCCACAGACGAACCACAACCACCAACATCCTCGATAACCAAAAATAACCCTTCCCATGTTCAACGGTCCAATCCCCTTGGGTGGATATTTCAAGCCGATAATTATTTTAATTAGTATGAAAATTCCCCCGGGGGAACGCGTAGCCTTAACTCTTTTCCATTGTGTTGGTGATGCCCTCTCATGGTATCAACACCAAGCCACAAATGACATTTTAGGGATGTGGACAGAATTCAAACGCGAGGTCGAACGGCATTTTGGTCCATCATCATACGAAAATCATGAGGCCACACTCTTTAAACTACATCAAACGGGATCCGTAACTGAATACCAAACGAAATTTGAACGCCTTAGCAATCGGGTCACAGGTTTATCACCACTCACTCTTCTTAATTGCTTTATATCGGGCCTCGAACCAGACATAAAATCTGAGTTAGCTGTCTTTAAACCCACATCATTGCACGATGCGTGCGGCCTAGCCCGGCTACTGGAGGATAAACTGCGCCAAACCTTTAAACCCAAAACATCCTACCCTTATAAAATGCAATCCTCCCAATCTAACGATTCATCAACAACTACCACCCCTATATTCCTGCCTCCCACCAAATCACCTCACATGGATAAACCATCGACCTCCAACCCTGCCTTATTACCCACTCCACCCAAACCTCTTCCATTCACGAAATTGTCACCCGAAGCCGTCCAACAGTGTCGTAAGGAAGGCTTATGTTTTTGGTGTCCGGAAAAATACTTTCCTGGTCACAAATGTTCGCCTCCTCAATTCCTCTTGATCGTTGATAATGATGAGCATAACACTTCCGATGACCCAACAATAACCACCAACGACACACCTCAACCACCAGAATTCATGTCGGTATCGCACGCCGCCTTTTTTGGTATGTCCTATCCACAAACTTTACGTCTTACGGGTTTCATTCACGGTGTACCCGTTACAATTTTTGTTGATTGTGGAAGCACTCATAACATCCTCCAACCCGGCATTGCAGCCGCCCTTCATCTTTTTACCCAAACTCTTGACCCATTTACTGTAATGGTTGGCAACGGTCAACTAATCCATTGTGAAGGTCATTGTCCGGACGTTCCCGTTCAACTACAAAAATCTACCTTTCACATTCCATTTTTCATCTTTCCGATTCAAGATTCGGATGTGGTTTTGGGCATTTCATGGTTAGGCACCTTGGGTCCGATAACGACCAATTTTTCTATCCCAGAATTATCCTTCCACAACCACGGTACCACTACCACCTTGCGTGGTGAACCCCTTGCTCAGCCGGTTACCGCAAGCTCATTGTCATCGCTTATTCGACACGGCTCCGTCGCTTCTATGCATGCATTAACAATGGACTAGGCCTCGGTTCTGATGTCTATAGATGAGCATGCGTCCAACCCTCATATTCAACAGTTACTACACCAATTTCACAACCTATTCGACACCCCACACACCCTTCCTCCCAACCCTTTCCATGATCATCACATTCCTTTGTTACCCAATACCCAACCAGTTAACGTCAAACCTTATCGTTACCCTCATTTCCAAAAGCAAATTATGACCCAATTGATAAGTGAAATGTTACGTGATGGTATTATTTGCCCAAGCCAAAGCCGTTTTCCTCACCCGTTTTCTTAGTAAAAAAAAAGACGGCACATGGCGTTTTTGTGTCGACTATCGCGCATTGAATGCAGTCACGGTTCGCGACCGTTTTCCTATCCCAACTATTGATGAACTCTTGGATGAGTTACACGGAGCCATAGTTTTTTTCAAAAATTGATCTAAGTTCTGGATACCATCAAATCCGCCTAGCCGATAATGATATCCACAAAACCGCTTTTCGTATATCCGATGGTCACTACGAATTCCTCGTTATGCCCTTCGGGCCTTACAAATGCTCCTTCCACATTTCAATCAGCCATGAATGACCTTTTCCGCTCCGTATTATGTCGTTTTGTTTTGGTGTTTTTCGATGATATTTTGATTTATAGTTCCAACATGGAAGATCATTGTAACCATCTACAATTTGTCTTCACCACTTTAACACAGAACCATTTTTTTGCCAAGCTTTCAAAATGTGTTTTTGCGGTTTCAGAGCTATCCTTCCTTGGTCATCGCATTTCGGGTTTGGGAGTTGCACCTGAACAGGAGAAAATTGATTCAATTCAAAAATGGCCAACACCAATTTCATTCACCACTTTACGTGCATTTTTGGGTCTCACCGGCTATTACCGCCTCTTCGTTCTTAATTATGCAAAAATCGCCTCACCCTTAACCGACATCCTTAAACTCAAAAATTTCTTGTAAAACAGTGATATTCTTTGATTCATACAATTAGAGATACAAGACTTAAATACAAAACGAAGAGCTAAACTAGAGGCTACAATTAGGGAAGACTAGACTAGACTAGCTACAATTAGGGAAGACTAAATATACAAGGAGGTTACAAAAATACATGCCAATAATATATTGAAAATATTATTGGCTAACAGTCCCCCGCAGTTTGAGCCGTAGGAGTGCAGAGGCACAAACTGGATCAAAAGCGTTGGAACAAGTGCTTCGGTAACCCCTTGGTAAAGATGTCTGCGTATGGTAGTCTGCTGGAACGTGAAGTACTTTTATGGTACCATGTCGCACTTTCTCTTGAACAAAGTGTATGTCCAGCTCGATATGTTTGGTTCTTTGATGTTGCACTAGATTTTCGGCTAAGTAAATGGCTGAAATGTTGTCACAGTAGACAAGGGAGGCATGCGTTATGGGCAGGTGTAGTTCTAACAAGAGGTTACGGATCCAGCTGAGTTCGGAGACTGCATTGGCGACTCCTCTATATTCAACTTCAGCGCTTGAATGAGAAATGGTTTCTTTCCGCTTAGAGGACCATGAGATGAGGTTGCCACCCATGTATACGCAATATCCGGATGTTGACCGACGTGAGTCAGGACACCCGCCCCAATCCACATCGGAATAAGCGGTTAGCTTGGTGGACGAGGTGGGTGTGATTAGAAGACCCTGTGTTATAGTGCCTTTGATGTACCTCAGTATGCGTTTTAGAAGTCGAAAGTGAGGCTCGCGAGGGTCGTGCATAAAGAGGCATATTTGTTGAACCGCGTAGGAGATGTCCGGGCGGGTTATGGTCAAGTATTAGAGCGCCCCGGCCAAGCTACGGTAGAGGAAGCTGTCCGAAAATGAGGCACCATTGGTGGCACTTAGTTTGGATTCTACTTCCACAGGTGTGCTACCGGGTTTGCAATTTGTCATGTTGGCACGGGAAAGGATATCCAAGGCATATGTGGTCTGTGAAAGAAATAAACCATTATGTTGTTGATTGACCGAGATACCAAGGAAATGATGTGGGGACATGAGGTCCGTCATGTTGAATTCGGTTGAGAGTGATTTGATAATGTTCTTCAACAAGGTAGTGCTTGAGGTAGTAAGTATAATGTTGTTCACGTAGAGAAGTAAGTAAGCCATTGGTTCTCCCTTTTTGAAAATAAATAAAGATGTATCACAAACACTACTTTTGAACCCATAACGAGTGATGTATCCCACGAAGCGTTGGTACCACGCCCGGGGAGCTTGTTTGAGACCGTATAAAGATCGTATAAGTTTGCAAACATGTTTCGGATGTGTTGGTGAAGTGAAGCCCGGTGGTTGAAACATGTATACCCTCTCCTTTAAGTTACCGTGTAGGAATGCGTTTTTGACATCAAGTTGATGTATAAGCCATTTTCTTGAAGTAGCTAAGCTTAAAACAATATGAATCGTGGTTGGTTTGATGACGTGACTAAACATCTCATCATAATCGATGCCCACGGTTTGACTTTTACCATTAACAACGAGCCTCGCCTTATGTCTTTCCAAAGTACCATCTGCATGAAATTTATGCTTAAAAAGCCACATACATCGGATCACGTTAGCATCGACAGGTCGGGGAACAAGTTCTCACGTATTATTTGCCAATAGTGCTTCATATTCGTTTTTCATAGCAGCATTCCAATTTGCGTCATTAAGGGCAGTGAGGTGGGATTTTGGTAATGGAGAAATAGGTGGAGTCGAGGTTGTGTTAAGGTTTAGAGGTTGACGTGGTTTGAATATCCCGGATTGGGAGTGGGTTTGCATGGGGTGAGTTGAGGAGGGGAGCATTTGGGAGTTGGTAATTGTTACTGGGATGTTTTGGTTTGGTAGGGGAGGTGTGGGTATGGGGTCTGAAGGTAGGGAAGTTTGGGATTGGGGTGAGGTATGGTGAACTGAGGGTGAGGTGTGGTCAACCGTGGGTGAAGTTGGGTCAATTGATGATGAGTTGTAGTGGTTGTTAGGTGAAGAAGGTGATTGAGGAGGGGGTGGATGACCGAGAAGTCTGTTGGGTGGGTGATGGGCTTGTTTGCGAAGGTGGGCTGGTGGGTAGAATTCCATTGGGTTGGGCCTGGGGTATTATATTGGGAGAGGATGGTTGAGTGAACAGCAAGGGTGAGGGATCAAGAAATGAGTGTGTGGGAGCCGGTTTCGATGGGTTTGCAAGAGGGAAAGTAGACTCGTCGAAAGTGACATGCCTTGAAAAAATGGTTTTACCCGAGGAAAGGTCCAAACACCGGTAACCGCGGTAGTTGGCTGGGTAGCCTAAAAATACGCACGAAGCGGAGCGAAGGGTGAGTTTGTGTGGACGAGTAGAGGAAAGGTTTGGGTAGCATAGGCAACCAAACACACACAAGTAGTCGTATGTCGGTTGTCGAAGGTAGAGGAGTGTCATAGGTGTTAAGTTTTGGTGAAGTTTTGTGGGGAGGATATTGTGTAGGTAACCAGCGGTGTGTAAGGCATCGAACCAAAAAGAAGAGGAAAGTTTGGCGTGGGTGAGAAGGGCGAACATGATTTCATTTAAATGTCGAATCATACGTTCGGATTTTCCATTTTGTTGGGAGGTGTGTGGACGCGAGAAGCAAAAATCGATGCCGTTTTGGTTAGCAAAATTTTTAAAACTTGTGTTTACAAACTCTCCCCCCATATTACATTGAAAAGATTTAATTTGTAAGTTAAATTGGGTCTTAACAAAGGGATGGAACTGGGTAAATTTTGCGAATGTCTCGGATTTAAATTTTAACGGATAGACCCATGTGTATTGGGTGAAGTCATCCGTTAGAACCATGTAATACTTATAACCTGCGTGACTGAAAATTGGCGATGTCCATAGGTCGCAATGTAAAATAGCAAAGGGTAAATAAGTACAATTGGTTCAATCCGAAAAAGGTAGCCGTTTATGTTTCGACAATTGACACGATTGACAAACAAAAGGTGTCCTTATTTTATGACAAGAAATAAAATGCTTTGCATTGAGAAACTCCATCACCGGACGACCGGGATGCTCAAGTCTGTCATGCCAAAATGGAGAATATTGTGAGGACGCAAAGCAGGCGATTGCGGAAGTGTTGGTGGTGAGCGGGTAAAGATCACTGGTACTGTTGTGACGGCTCAGGATCGTGCCATCCTTGAAATCCTTTACAGAAAAACCAAATGGGTCAAACTCAATGGATGTCCAATTATCAACATTGAATTTACGAACATAAATTAAATTTTTAATAAATTTTGGGTTATAAAGAACGGATTTTAGGTGTAAGGGTTTGGACGGGTGTGGATGGTTGAGTTTCCCGAACCCAAAACTGGAATGCGATTACCATTTCCAACAAATATTGATGCTATAGGTGAATACGTGGAAAAAGTGTTATTTTTTTCGTGCTCGTAAGTCACGTGATCAGACGCACCTGTATCAAAATGCCAATCGTCATCAGCGTGGTCTCCTTGCTCCAAAGAGAAAGCTTCAACTGCATCAGCTAATTGAGTAGGCTCCCTAGGATTGGTTTCTGTAAGGTGAGCATGAGCCGATTGGTTTTGTTGAGAGCCGGAGTTCCGATTGCCAGATTTGGTCGTGGGCCGGTAGTCCCACGGTTGCTGCCATGGTTGGGATGGGTACGGACAGGGTGGAGGAGTCCAGTACGGGTATGGTTGCTGTGGATGGGGAGCCCAATAGGGTGCATACTGCATAGGGTGAGGTGAAAAGGGCGTGGAGATTGATTTGGCGGGTTTCGGTTGGTGTTCCTGCCTGAGCGGGTGTCTCGTCTGGAAGGTGGGTCACGGTTATTATGGTTGCGACAGTTGGGTTGAGAGTCCCTGTGGTTTGAGGGACGTGGCTCGGTTGGAGATGGTGGTGGTGTGGTTCGATTTGAGGAGTCCCTGGTGGGTTTCGAGGAGATAGCAGCAGCCACCAATGGGTTGGATGAGTTATTTTCGTGGGCAGCAATCCGACGGGCTTTGGCTTGGAGTTGATCCACAGCGGTTTCCCAAGGAGGTAGTGATTGGTTGAGAATGGCCGTTGTGGTGTCGTATTCACGAGGTAGACCACAGACAAGGTGAAGGATGCGTTGGGTGTTGGTGAGAGGGCAATCAACAACAGCAAGCTAATCCGAAAGTTCGAGAATCCGTTGGCAGTAAGAGTCCAAATCTAGCATGGTGGAGAGAGTGAGATTGGTGAGCACATGTTGGAGGGCATGGGCACGAGATCCTTTATTATTAAGGAAGAGCTTCTTGACCCGTTCCCATGCCGCATAAGCCTTTGATGTGTCTTCAAGGACTCGGACAAGAAGTTCGTCCGATAGAGTCCCGTAGATCCATTGTAAGACGACCGCATCAATCTTCTTCCACCCGAGGTAGTCAGGATCTTCTTTACCCGGGGCCGGCGCGCCGTCGATATGGTGAACCAAGAAAAGTTTAACCGGTGGCGTGGAGCATGAAAAGTTTAACCCAAGAAGGATAGGAGACCTTCGTTCCATTGAGCATACAGACTTTATGTTGGATATTGGTCACTGTATACACCGGATGGAGACTGTTGGGTGTTGGGCTAATGGAAGTAGAGGATTTATCGGCCATGGAAGTTGGAGGATATGAACACCGAAGGTTCAAGGATGAGAGTAGCGGGATCGAGATCCGGCTGTGAGGGGTGATACCATGTCAAACAATGATATTCCTTGATTCATACAATTGGAGATACAAGACTTAATACAAATCAAAGAGCTAAACTAGAGGCTACAATTAGCGAAGACTAGACTAGACTAGCTACAATTAGGGAAGACTAAATATACAAGGAGGTTACAAAATACATACCAATAATATATTGAAAATATTATTGGCTAACATTTCTTTGGTCCGAAGAAGCCCACACCGCTTTTACAAATTTGAAAGACCAAATGCAACAACTTGTTACTCTAGCTTTACCCGACTTTAACCAACCCTTTGATCTCACCACCGATGCATCCGGCCAAGCAATCGGGGCCGTACTCTCTCAAAACACCAGACTTTATGCTTTTTTTTCCAAGAAATTGCGCCCCGCCATGCAAGGCCAGTCTACGTATACTAAAGAGTTATACGCCATTACGGAATCCGTTCGTAAATGGTGTCAATATTTACTTGGTAGACGCTTTCGCATCTTCACCGATCATCACAGCCTTAAACACTTACCCAAATCATTCAAACGCCCTAGCAACAAAAATGGGTTACAAAACTCATCGGGGTATGATTTCGAAATCCATTTTAAACCGGGAAAAGAAAACATGGTTGCCGATGCTTTAAGTCGTGTTGATCTTCCTGCCTTGTTCGCCATGTCACATCCTACGGCCCCATGGCTAGACGAAATCCGATCCTACTTTGCAACTCACGAAAACGGCTAGCAATTAGTGTCTCAAATCACTTTCGAGCCAGCCGCATTTCCTCATCATTTGTTTCATGATGGTCTTGTATACCTCCACGGGAAAATTATGGTACCTCCGATTCCGTCGTTGCGTTCTAAATTAATCCATGAATTCCATTCATCCCCTCTTGGTGGACACACGGGTATCCATGCAACCTTCAAACGACTGTATGCTACCTTCACATGGTTGGGTCTCAAACGTGATGTCACTCTGTTCGTAAAAGAATGCTCGGTTTGTCAAACTATTAAAGTTCCTAATCACAAACCATATGGCCTACTTCAACCATTGCCCATTCCAGAATCCCCTTGGCAGGATATCTCAATGGATTTATTACTCATTTGCCATCGTCTCACGGGAAATCAAATTTTTGGGTCGTTGTCGACCGCATTTCAAAATTTGCCCATTTCATTGCTTTACCTTCTCATTATATGGCTGTGTCACTTGCTACAATTTTCATGCGGGAAATCTATCGTTTACATGGCCTTCCTAAGACCATTGTTTCGGATCGAGATCCTACATTCCTTAGCTGTTTTTGGAAAGAACTCTTCAAACAAATGGGTACCACCCTCCTCCATTCAAGTGCCTATCACCCTCAAACCGACGGTCAAAACGAGGTTCTCAATCGTTGCTTAGAGAATTACTTACGTGCTTTCGTTTTTGATAAACCATCTTCATTGGAAAAATACTTGTTTTTGGCTGAGTTCTCTTACAACACAACCTTTCACTCATCAATCCAAATGACTCCCTTCATGGCTATTGATCTTTCCTTAACATCTCATCAAGACATTCTTGAGAGGCTGAAGTATTCACTGGAAAGGGCCCGTCTTCGCATGGTTAAGCAAGCTAACAAGAAGCGACAAGACAAAGAATTCTTAATAGGTGATCTTGTGTTTTTAAAATTGCATCCGTATCGTCAGAAAACAGTTCAAGACCGTAAAAATCAGAAGCTATCAAAGAAGTTTTTCGGACCCTACAAAATTTTGTAGGACTTTATTTTACTGCATTTATGAATTGAGCTGCAAGTTCACGTTTACATTTTCTAGTTGGTTATTAGATTGTTTGCATGTTCTCCTACTATCTAGGACTTTATTTTACTGCATTTAGGCTAGTGGTGCATGTTTTCCTTCAATTAAGGATCTTGGGTGTTGAACCTTGAATCCATTGCTTGTTTAAATATTGTTTTTGTTTAATGAAAAAAAACCCAGAAAATTGTCCCAGTCGTTTGTTCTTCTCTCTGATTTCTTATGGAGTTTGGCCTACTACAACAAGGCTGCATCATTGGGTTGCGGTCCCGGCTGAGATACGGATAGATGGGCCCGATTAAGATAACACCTATCATCCGAAGCATGGTCGTACATTTGCCGTTCAAAAGAAAAGTAAGCTAGTGTATAAAGCTTAAACTCGACTTCATTTATTAAATGAGTTCCATCTTAGCTAGAGGCGCTTCAAACTTTTAGCAGGTTGATTGGAGTAACTTACGAATGTTTCGGACTTATTTACACCCTTAGTTTTAAAGTTCGATCAAGCCAAACACTTGTATCGATAAGCCGTCAAAGCTTTTGATCGACCATTCCTAAGCTTCCAAACATCAAGGCCTTTGTATGAACGGTGAAACTATATTGATTCTAAGGTTGGGAACTCACTTTTTGATTTTAAATTGGATAAATATGCAATTTAGTTGTTTAACAAAAGGATACATACAATTATTCATAGTTTTTATAAATTAGCATAACATTCGTTTTCTTAAATCTTCTTTAACTTATTTGTAATTGTTAGTTTTTCACTTATTATTTACTTTAAATTACTATATTATAGATTGATACAATTACAGGGAAAATACAATATTTAGTGGCACGTTTAATAGTCGTAATTTTGGTTTTATCATAAAAATGTACTTGTGTGAGATATAATACAAAATAACCAACTAAATATGTCATATTGGATCATTCCGAATGTTAGTGATTTTACAGCAAAACAAACTAATAATATGGAATGTGCGATAACGGTACAACTAAAAGCATATAATTATCACATAATTCATTATCAGGAGTCTCGTTAACGTTAAACTAATTTTAACAACAATCATGTAAACCACTAACAGTTATATGTAGTGTTGCTAGATATATTAACAGAAAGACAACTATGGTTACATATAAGTCATACGTATGCCAGCTAAAATGAATATATAGTGTTTATGTGATTCTTTTAGTTGTATACTTAAAACTGGTTTTGTATCAAACTACCTTTTCTACATATCATGGATGGCACAAATATTGCTACAAAAATCCACGCTATTAAGACCCGAGCTTGGGCCGCCGTTATGCAAGAAGAAGACTTACTATTCAGTGTCGCGTCCATGGTGGGGTAGTGTCGTGTCTCATTTTCCTGAATTTGAATGGAGGTCGTATAACCATTAAGAACCCATTCAAAGGTCTATGGGGCCGAAGTGTGAGCTATTTAGTACACATATAACTTCATAAGAGAGAAAAACAAGCAAGAATGTCTGTATACATCACAAATACCATGTTGTGTGTAGATAAAAATCTACAATTAGAGGTATTACAAATACGATGTTGTGTGCAGAGAGATAAATTTAACTTTTACCTGCATGTGGGCTTACTAATGTGGACTGAGTTTTCTAATGGGCCCACTGAGGTAGGCCAAATCCCACCAGTCCAGCCCAAAATGAAGTTACCATCTACAATTTCAAATTGTCTTTCTGATTGGTTTACAATTATGCTCCTGCCTCCTCGTAGGTTTTAATCAAATTGATTAATTTTTTGGATCGTGATAGCAAACACACACAGGTGAACATAAGTGGAAATAAGCTATATAATACCTTGACGCAGTAAAACGAGAGTGCTATGGTGGGAAAAAGATTGAGGTCGTGAACAAACATGTTTAAGGCTTCAACCCAACATTTGGTTGGAAGAGAAGCTTATAACAAAAATGTTCAATGATGTTATTGACCGTGCGAATGCTACGTTCGTCTTTGCACTTTTGTAACATGTAACGACATGAACACCGCTTTTTAACGCCACGAGTTTGAAATAAATTATGAAAAGATTGATCGTTAAACTTAAGACCATTATCACACCAAAAAGCTTGAATGTCGATTTTTGAATTAGTTATTAACATATGCTATAAAGTTGGGAAAAAAAACTTAAATACATCTGATTTTACATGTAAAGAAACGGCCCACAAAAAATGAAAGAAATCATCAAAAACAAGGCATGGTATTTAAATCCGCTTAAACTAGTAACATGAGAAGTCCAAACATCAACATGTACAAGTTTAAACAAACGATTAGTTTTAGTTGAGGACGAACAATGTTTACCAGGTTGACATGCATGACATAGATGTAATAAGTACTAGAACAAGAAATTGGTTTATGTGAAATTAAAAACGACAAAACAGACGCGTTGGTGCCAAGTATTGGAGGAGCAGACGACACGAATGATAAGACCGGATATAGCTTGCCAACACTATCACTTTGTTGGAGAAGTGTGTGCACCGTACTGTATGATTGATACCGTGGAAATCCCTAATTAATGTTTATCAATACTACTTACACATATAAATATACTGTACATTAAAAAATGAAATATTTACATATAAGCCCCTATACTAACGCTTATATCTATTACTAGAAAATAACACAAGGCTTATTATCTAACACAAAAGTTAGCAATCAATGGAATTTAAAGCTTGAATTATGTTTGATTCGAATCAAACGAAACGAAGAGGAAAACAATAACTGTTCCTAGCAAAACACACACATTACATTTCGTAATCAATAATATGTTAAGAAGCGTAAGTATGGTGTAAAATGTATACTATAGAAGATAGAATAAATAATTTGTTTATCTATCCTCACTTTTTTTTATTATTTATTTTACCATCTCTGCTCTAAAATCTTTCAAAAACTAAAAATACATGCACATATGCATACACGTGCATTATATGTGTATTCAGAGAAAAATTATAATATTATATCATTAAATTAAAACTAAAACCTAAAAAAAATCTATATTTATTATTTTCAATTTGTATAATAAATAGTAGATATGTTAATACAATTCTCGTAGTTTTTAAGATACTATTAACTTGAAAAGCAATGAGAAAACAAAGTCAGAAAAATAGGTAGATGAATAATAAATAATAATGGTAAAAAAGTCATAAATTATGAATAGCAAAAGGGTGAGATGCAAAAAGAATCAAGTGACAAATAAGTAAAGAATGTATTATTTGGGTATTGATGAAAAAACAAAGTTAAACTTAGTAAAATGTCAAAAGCTTAAAAATAGAGAATCAAATTGACCAGATGTTTCACTTTCTTTACCTTTGACATTTGTTGACCACCAACAAACAACTCTTTATTCACCAAAAACCACATATGCATTTACGGATGGATAATGCTTGTGAATCAAGCAATAAACTTTAATACAATCGTTCTTTTTATTACTTTGTTGGATCATTCGTGTTTTATTCCTTCTTTTACCC